>WEIU01007366.1:0-96653 GCA_013389925.1 Aegithalos caudatus | reverse complement strand
TTTTTTTTTTTTTTGGAAGAAAGATGCATTCCTATTCTGATATTTTTAGAATGTTTTTAAACAAGTTAGTTGTGCTGGTTTAGCTCCTGAGAGAAAAATGAAATACTAGCAGTCTGTTTCTTGTCTGAGGTATTCACCCCAATGTCCATTTTGTATTATTTGGAGGTAAAAGAATGAATGCCCAGAGAAGTTCTATTTATTGTGTGAAACACTCCACTCCTGTGTTCTTTCTCCTGCCTGGATTTCCAAATTAATGTGTTGCCTAATGAAGATCTGATATCCAAAGTCTCCTTGTGGCATTGGCACTATTGACAGGAGCTGCTGACTCTATGAGCATGACCTTGTGTGACAGGTGTGTGGCACCAGCAGAAATAAGGGTGTCAAGTGATGGGAGCAGGCTCTGAATGCCACAGCACAAATCAGATGGAAATCTCATATTTCTGAACAAGTCTTAACTCTGACCTGTTGAAAAGGAGGAGGCATTCCTGAGTTGATAATAGTCCATATGTTATATCAGGAAACAAATGCACGAAGAGAAAACTATCAAAGTCATAACACAAATTACTCTTCTTGCCATTGCATTTTTTCACTGGACGTGCATATACATCTGAGAGACACTCAAGCATGAGCCAAAGACCAGTTTTCTTCTCTGACTACAATGACTAAGAAGTCCTGACCTTAAAAACCAAACCATTTAACCCTTAAATGCTGCTGAGATTTTTTTAATGTACACGTGTCTAATTATTGCCTACTGATTCAATAGGGACTACTGAAATGCAGCAGTTAAATCTCACAGTCATTTTCACAGCTATAAACTCAGAATAGTGAATTCACTCTTTCTCTTCAATGCCATAGGATTTGCTGATGAGTCTGCCATTAAAATAAGAAGATATTTGGGAAGTCTGTTGCTGACCAATTCAGAAAACCTTTTGAGAATTAAATTATCATATTGATAACTGTAGTAAAAACCTATAGATTCCTCGATTGCAGCATTTACAATTAGGTTTTCTCACATAATGTTTTAGAATTAAGATGTTTACCAACTACTGCAGTGCTGTCCATTAAAACTACCTGATTCTTGCTGTAATAGAGCTAATTTACATTGTGCTCACATAAGGAAATTTATTACCCATGCAGTCTTGCAACACTTTTGGCAGATTTTCATTTGTGCCAGCTACAAATATTTGGAACACTAACTTCTCCACTTAAAAAAAGCTTCTGCATTTTTGGAATTCTCTGTACAAGTGGTTTGAGTGAGGCAGATGACAAGCTTTCTTTTAACTTACTTGTGATAATGAATCTATCAGTAAAGCTTAAATGGTTGAACATTCAACTCAATTTGCTCACTTCCTCCTGCATTTTGGTTTTGTATTTTTTGCTTGTTCTTTCAAGTTCTAAGGGTTTTGGGAATTTTTTTTTAACCTAAGTACATCTGTTTTTCCTAACAAAAATAAGCATTTCAGTTGGTAAAAATTTGTATTTTTTGGTCTGATATTGAATCTGTGCCTGAAATAAATTCAGTTCAGTTTATATAAAAATAGCCTAATCTGAGCAAAAAGGATAGAAAAGTAACAAATCATCTTCAGCCATAAATTTTAATGAAACTGAATGTTGCCTCTTAATTACTGATTATTTTTTTTTAAAGTTGTGTGTATTCTTGCTACAAAATACTATCAGTGATGGATATGTTTTACTTCATGATTTTTCTGGATTTATTTTAAATTAATTTAGAATGCAAATTTTGGCTTCCTGTGTTTTTTACAGCAATTACCACCTATTAAATTAGATAACACAAGTTCAGGTTAGTAGAGTGTGGGATCAAAAGCAGATAAAAACTATATGTCAAATAATTTTATCACTATGCTTGGCAGTACGCTTCACTGCTTGTTTTAGTTTCTAGTAAGGTGAAATTGTTGTGCAGAAAGTGCAGGGGATTCAGTGATTGTGTTCCTGACCAGCCCCTGATACTGCTAGAGGGGTTAAACAGGGTTTGTGGCAAAGGTGGTGATAAGTAACAGCTGGGATCAGAGTGACCATGAGTTGGCTTAGTTCTTGATTTGAAGGAAGTCTGGAAAGATAGTCAGCAAGTTATGACTGTTAAGATTTCAGAAGAGCAGACTTCAGCCTTTTTGGAGAGTTGCTTAGCATAATCTCTTGGGAAGCTGCCACAGAAACATAGGGCCCATGAAAGATGGATGGTTTCTAAATAAAACTTATTGAGAACTCAGGAAAGAACCATCTTGTTGAGCAGAAAGGAGGGAGACTCAGCAGGCCTTCATGGCTGAGCAAAGAGCTTTCTGATGACCTAAAATGCAAGATAAAGACAAGCATAACTGCTTAGTGACAAAATTAGAAAGCTGATTGATTTGAGCTAAGACTTACCCTCAGGGGTCATAAAGGAAACAAAAGTGATTCTTCAGATGCATGCTACTTTAAAAAATGAAGGTAAAATTTGAGGAAGGAGAAAGGTGACAAATACAAGCCGATGTAGTGAAAGATATTACAGAAAAAGCTGAAGTACTCAACAACGTTTGCCAGGCACTTAAGTGCCCAGAAGGTAATTGGAATACTCAGCATAGATTGCCTAAAAGCAATTTGTGTGCTTGTTCAGACTGGTTGACTTTCCTGATGAAATTTCTAACTGCTTGGATGAGGGGAGAGGAGTGGCTGCGCTTCACCAAACAGCACCACAGCACAGGTGCTGCCTTGAGCAGGAATGCATCTTTGCTGAGGGAAAACACAGCTGGCTCCAGAGTCATACCTGACCCATGTCATAACTCGCACTAATGTGCATCTGGGATCTGCTGTGGGGCACGTGGTAATTCCTTTTCTCCAGTAGTTGTCATGGGGAGTGGCTGCTAAGGTATTTCTCACACCTCTTCTGTGGGCAGGAAAAGATGTAACATGGGGAGCACCTTTTAAAACTCTTCCAGCAGCCTCTCGTCCAAACATGAGGAAGTGTTAGATGAATATGGACAGCTAATCAGAAAGAAAATATGGTTTGTAATGGTTTGGAAACCTTGTGGATAACCTTTTGGGTTTCTCCTGGATTGTGTGCTATATTACCTTGCTAATTAGCCTTCTCCCAGCATGGCTATGCTCATTTGCACACAATACTGTTGGTGAGGTTTTTGACCCAGTCTCCTACAGCATACTTTGAAAGCTGGGGAAGAGTGGACTAAAAGAAGGCTCTGAGTTGGGAACTGACTTAACCAGTAGGCTCAAAGGGTGATGATCATCACTTGGCATGTGCCAAGTGGTCAGTGATTAGCAGAGGAGCTCAGGATACCAAGGGCGTCAGTGAGTATCTTCATCAATGACCTAGATCATGACACACAGTGCACCCTCAGCAAATTTCAAGAGAGTAATAAATTAGGAGGGAGTGGTTAACATGACAAATGGCAGAGCTGTATTCTAAAGGGCTCTTGATATACTTGAGGATTTGGCTAGCAGTAACCTCGTAAAGTTCAGTAAGTCTGAATCTCAGGTGGAAGAGCTGCAGACACTTTTGCAGGCTGTGAACATCTGAATTGCAGCTTCACTAAAAATGACCTGGAGGTTACTGCAAACACCAAGCTGAACATGGACCCAGAAGTGCACCCTCACTACTGGTCAGGTAATCAGTATAGCACGCTGTCTTTGGAGAAGCATGGCCAGCAGAAAAATCTGTTCTTTTCTAAAAGCCAGTTCCCATTCTTTGGCTTCAGGAGGGTTGTGGAGAGGGTCCAATATGTTCGTAGAGTGCTAAATCACATGGATGTTTGGAGGGGTGTTGAGGGAGTTGGGGCTTGTTTAGTGCTGTGAAGAGGAGATTAGGGGCAATCTAAGAGCACTCTATAAGCACTCAGTAGCAAAGAAGATGAAACCAAACTCTTCTGAGTAGAGAAGCACCAATGACAACAGGGATTGGTTTTGGATGTTCTGATTTCAATTTGAGAAGAAAATTAAAACGAGATGGATAGAAAAGTGCTGGAGTAGTGCTTGGTATGAATGGATGTGAAGCATCCACCATTTGAGATTTTTTAAGAATTGGCTAGATAAAGTCTAGTATTGTCAATAATCCTGATTCAAGCACAAGATTGGATCAGATGTCCTACAGAGATGCATTCCAACCAAATTTTATATGGCAGTAGTAAGAAAAAAAAGATTTTTTTCTGTTTTCAGAATTTTTTCCATTTTGTGGAACATGTGTTACTAATACAGCAGAGAGAGGTGTTAAATTTTTCTCTCTAGCATATTTCTGCCTTCCTATTTTCAAAAATATTAAAATTATAGCCTAAAAATCTTGTAGCTTTTAGATACTAATTTCTTTTGTCTTTAATGAATAAAAACAGGAAAAGTTCCATTAAAACGAAGAACGACCATCTTGAGTGTTTACTTCCTTTTTAGCTTCAGATAATGGTAACATCAAACTTCTGTGCTTCATCTGATTTTAAATTCACTTTAACATTTAACATTAACATCTGGCTAGATATTAAAGATTCATAGATGAAAAAGCTGAGTTATCTGTTTTTCTGTGTAAAGCATGTTTGATTTTTTTACATGCATTTCTGCAAAATAGCATTTTCTGTATGGGGAAGGAGGTGCTGAGAATTGGATGGGAGAGAAAAGAGAACCATCAAGTTGAAGTCTCAGGGGATTTTTTTTCCCTATATGAAAGTAGCATTCCTCAACGATTTCTTATTTACTTATATGAACTTGTTAGTTGAATTGAAAATGTTTTATGGATACTCTTTTAAATTCCTGTTGACACACAGATTTGATCTTCCAGTATTAAACCATTACAACAAATATTATGGTTTGTGTTATAAAGTGATCATTAACAGTTTTCTGATGATGGTTTTAGGAAGAAAAACAATATTATAAAAGAACTACAATTTTTAACAATGAGTCCTGAGAACCGCTTGTTTGGGATCTTTAGAGTTACTTAGGTCACAACATATTCTGCATGTTTCAAAAGTGTCCATTTGATGAAAGGGGTCAGCTGCATTTCCTGTCAGTCTTTGTGTGGGAACAGAGTTTGCACTCACATTTCACAGACAAGGTCTTTGCTTAGGTAGAAGTTTGAAATAAACTTTACACCACATTTAGTGTTACCATATGTGTGATGAGTAAAAGATACATAGAGTTATAGGAACATATGTAATTGTGAGCTCACAACAATCATTCGCCATGCCTAACCCAAACTTAGCATATTTCCTCTACACCCAAAGAGAATATATGTAGTATGTTGGGAAGACTGATGATGCCTTTTATTTATTCCTCTTATTAAATAACTTTTAAGTTTAGCAGATAAGATGTTCAAGTTACTATTTTCATGCTTAGCTTTGCCTGGGGCTGGATTTTTTATCTAGGGATAGCAAAGTTTAATAATTTTTCTTTTAAAAATAGTGTAAAATATATCTATTGTTGCTTAAGTCATTTTAATTAACCACTATTATTATTAAATTAAATTGCATTTATTTTTAACCAGGCCAGTATGATGATTTAAAGGATAGAAGGAGAATTACATGCCTTAGTTCATGTTCTATTCTTTTCTATGTTAGAAATTGCTATGCTATTATATTTTAAATACCATAATATTCCATACATGGGTTCAGAGTTTTAAATTATAGGAGCTGATGAAATGGAATCCAGACAGTATTTCTAATGCATTTATGAAAAGCTATGTAAAAGCCAACAAATGCAAGTCTTTGGGAAAAATGCAGTTCATTTATCCTCCAAAACATATTTTATATGCTTTGTGCAGTAGAACTCTCAGATTCTGTACTCACAGTGCAGTATATCAAAGCTTCTCACAATTTTTTCATGCTGACTAGATTATTTTTAAAAGCCTGCTTGATTGAGCACAGCATTAAATGGCCAAAGCTAGTTTTCCTCTCTGCTTATTTCTTCCATCCCTTTCTGACACAGGAACATAGTCAGGAGGAATTCTGTTCTGTGCTCTGAATGCCCAGTCCTGTCATGTTTTAATATTGAAGAGATTGAAGGAATAGGGGGAGTGTGTTTAGCAAGGGATAAGGGTGAGAATGGGTGTGAAAATGAGGGAAAACTTGTCACTGGTATGTGAGAATGGAAATCACAAGAAGGGAAGACTAGTATTTAATCAGGTAAGAAAATGGATTTGGAGAGGGAAGTCAGGACAAGACAGGACATAACAGAAAAATAGGTGAAGAAGCTTGAAGAAGCAGTGAAGTAGGGCAGCAGTGGAGAAGGGATTTCAGGCTACTGAACCAGCAAATCCCTCAGAGACTGACACATGAGGTTTGGGATAATCAATAGCTGTGCAAGTACACTGGCCAAGGAACTGAGATACAGAGCAGGCAGGAAAAGTTGCTGATAAGATGCTGGTAGGATCAAGCTGAGGCCATCTCCCTCTAGAAAAGTGGAGAATCACCCAAGGTTTCTGGGGTGTGCATGAAGTGGGTGTGATCCCACCAGGCAGTCTGTCTTGTCTGTCTGTCTGGTGGATGCCAGCCTGCTGCTATGACTGGTTGCTCACTGTCTCTCACAAACAGGGCCCTCCTCTCTGGTTTTTAACTTGGTGACATATTGAATCCAATATGGTATCCCAGAATAGAATTCTTCTTGGTTTAGTCTTTGATCAATCTAAGAAATTACGGTTTTTTAAAAAGTTAGTTAAAAGAAGACTATTCAAGTTGCACTTTACATGTTCAGTTAAAGGGGAAAAAATTATCTACATAAACTTAAATTGGACCCTTCGTGAAATACATTCCTTAGATTGAAGCTTGAAATTGCTAACTTGCAAATCAACTTTTATATTTTTTGTAATTATTGCAAAAATTTAATCTTAAACTAATTGCTAAACTTTACAGATGCATAATTGTCTGCCTAGAGTAAGATTTCATTTTGTTATCCAAATTTATTTTAAGTATAATAAGTCTTGGCTTGGGAGAATAATTTTTGTTAAAGTAAAAATTTAGTCATTATCAAGTCACAGATAATCTCTTATTCCTGAGTTATCCTTGCATACTTAAATAGGCCTGTCAGAGATCCCCAAGTAATAGGATTTGACTATTTCTAGTAAAATCACTGGCAGCTACTTAGTACATAACACTAAAAAAATTAATCAAATTTTAGAATATGTTTTAATGCTTGTATAGAGATTTTTGAAATGAGATAGTAGGACTGGCAGTGATAACACACAGAGAAATGGTAAGTAGCCTTCAATAATGCACAGAGCAAATGATAACCTGAAGTACATACAAAATGTAATGGACATGGACCCTTCATGCAGTTCTTGCCACTTGAGAAAGACACCTTTGGGTGACTGTGTTAGTTCTGTGACATTGTCAGCTCAGTACTCAGGGGCAATCAAGAAGGCAATTAAGAATGAAAATAGGATCTGATAAGAAAGGACAAGAGTGCAAAATATAATGGCTTTCTCTATGAATCTGTGGTGCATTTAAGTCTTGAATCCTACATGGAGGCGACAGGAAAAAAAACATCAGAAGAGGGTGACAGAGATGAGCAGGGGTGTAGCATGGTTTCCAGGGAAAGATAAATAACAAATAATTCCTTTATAGAAAAAAGATGTCAGAGAGAGACAGAAAAGAGATCTTCAAAGGTATCCATAACACAGAGAAGGCAACAGGCAAGGACTTTTACCACTTTCTTACAACTCAGATACAGGGAGTTTACAATGCATTGCCAAATTTAAAATACGGTGAATAGAAGGTTACTCCATGTTATCAATGTGCAACCAAATAACAGGCTTAGAATACACAAAGGTAGAGCTTTCTGGGCATGTCATGATCAGTTTGTGGAGCTCAGTGCCACCAGGGTTTGTGAAGCCTAAGAATATAAAAATGTTCAAATATGGATGAGAATAACTGCTGATTCATGGTGGACAGGCCTTCTGACTACAGTCTTCTTGGATTTTATTTCTCATCTGTGTGGTCTGTGCTGATTTTCAGCAGTTGAGGAGGAAAGTACCATTCTTTGCTGATCCCTGTTTCCTAAACAGTTACTTGGGCATTTGGTCTGACAGTCTCTCCATTCCTGTGGGCAACAGCTTTCTTTTCCATTCCTGCAACAGAAAATCATTACTGATTTTTTTCTTTTTCTCTTTTTTTCTTTTTTTTCAAATAAAGCAGTCATTTCATTTCCTAATTCCTAATGGTTAAGAATAATGAGCATAGAATTGGGTGTAGAATATTAAAAGTTCTAAATTATACTTATGCCTTCCTGTAGACTGTTTTGTTTGAAAACTCGATTAAAATGTTAAAATAGTATTGTTAAGAGGAACAAGGCAATCCTTAATGTTCATGACTGTGCTAAAAAGCACTTGTTTTGCAGTTAAAAAAAAACCTTTAAGGCATATGAAAACAGCAGTTAATAATGGAAAACCTGAGAAGTTATATAGTTTTAGGGTTTCCAGAAAGAACTAAAGTTTGGTACTTCAGGTATTTTTCTCCAGCTTTTCATACTCCTCCTCTGTCTATCATTTAGTTGAGATAAACATGATTTCTTTGCTCTCAGATTGAATTTATTTTCTCTCTCATTGTTTCCTGGCTATAGCTGTGCATACTTTTTATGCTGTGAGAGCTGAGCTGGTTTCCTTCCATATCATAAAAGGTTTTGAAATGTTTTAAAACCTGATCCTGTTAACATTTAATGTGCTGTGTGTTGGCAGTTGATTCCTACCAAGCAGGGTTCCACAATAGAAAGAAAAAAAAAAATGTTAATTTCAAATTGAGAACCCTGCATGACGCTGAGGAGAGAATGGTTTTTAAAAATGCCACTTTTTATAACTTCTGCTCCACAATTAAGTCAGCCTGAAATGACAAAACAATGGTGATCTAAACAAGGAATAATAAGGACTGCAAACAACAAGGAAGATTCGCTTTATAAAATCTGTTCTGAAATAAATAAAACCAGTGTTAGATCAATTTTCTACCTCCCACTGTTACTGTTATCTTTTCCACCGATTAGTTCTACCTTTCTGTGGGAATTGTGCATCACTGCTGTTATGTCTGTACTGAATAACAATTCCAGCTTTCAGTTTTTTTATTTTTTATTTTCTCTTTGGATGAGTGACTCTGCTATTCATGTTGCCATTTAAAAGCTTACCTTTGGTGTTAAGTGACTTGATTCCCTGTTCTGTGAGTTGAACTGTCTACTGAGGCATGTTCAAGCTAAGCTATGCTGCTGCTTACGTTTACTACTTATATTTTCTGTTGCCTGCCCTTTACTGTTGTGTGCCTTATTCTCAGACTAATGTAGTTGTTACTGTCCATCCAGACTTAGTAGCTGCTGCTCTTATTGGTCACAAAGCTTTGTTTTTACCTCACTGATAAAGACAGAGAACTGTGATGCCTGTTTGTCACTAAATGAACAGTTTAAAGGCAGAAGGGGAGCATATCTGACTAAAAAGTTACTGTAGTAATTTTTCAGAGTAGATCCACGGTAATTACATAATTACTCTTTAAAAGAGATACTGCAATTATCAAAGATGTATACATTTGGCATTTTATGGGGATTTTTTTATGCATAGGTATTAACAAAAATTAATATAATGGATAAAAGAAATTCCATAAAGTAGTTCTTTGTTCTTCCTCAAAAATAGTTTCAAAAAATGATTACCATTTATTTTTAAATTAAACCTCTGTATCTGCTGTATACAGAGATTTATACCTGCTGTATCTGAAAGAGATGCAATTGCACATAGGCTGCAGTGAATTAGTCTTAAATGATATATATCTAGCCTTTACACTTTTCTTAATACATGCTAAATGGCTTGCTGCATGTTTTAAAATTCATTTGAAGAATTAGTGCATCATAAAGTAAGGCCTCAATGTTTATGTTCAGTCTGGCTCTTAATTATTTTTGCAAGTAAAGATGAGGTGACCTTGGCTGTATTTTTTTCATAATGGCACATTACAAACTCTTTCTAAATAGCATTCTCATTATCCCGTGCTTTGAGAGAGGACAATCTGTCTCTGTCATAGCACTGGAGATGATGTGAGAGACAGGATTTATCAGGTGGGCTGATCCCTTTGGAAAGAAGTTCTTCTTTCTGTGAGGAGAAGTATAAATGACATGAGAAAAGGCTGCATTAGAACAATTATTTAATAAAGCTGGGTGGTCTTCATAATCTTCTTTTTTTAAAATAGGGTATTGTTTTCTTCCAGTAGGTGGCTACTATTGTAGTTAAGTACTAGTTTGCCCTAGAGAAGGTGAAGAATGAGGAGAATATTTGATGACAGGGTGTTGCAGCAAGTATCACAAATTACTTCTTGTGATTAATGGCCTACATGGAAACTTTGTATGACCATGACAGTGATCTGACCCATATTTTAATCATTCCTATACTTCATTTTTTTAATCCAAACTTTCAAATATTTTTACACTACTTAATTCATATTTACTGCACCAAATTGAGAGAGATAAGATTATGCTTATCCTGGACACTGGATGTTATGTACTGATTTTTTTTTTCAAATTCTTGATTTTCTGTGCCAATAAAAGATGCAGTCAGAGCCCAGCTATGCAGCTGTCAGTTATTAGACTATGCATCTGAATGGAATAGAGGCATCTAAAGGACCAGTGCAGTCCATGCTCTCAGTGACCTTGAAGGAAGTGACATCTGATGGGAAGTCGGTGGATCTGGTGGTCTCAGACCATTTCATAGGCCTTACACAAAGTGCATTCATAACTGCAATTAGCTGATATCCTAAATCTTCTTCTAACCAAAGAGTCTACGTTTTAAAAGGATAAGAAGTATAAATTCTCTTTCTTAATGTTAAGACCTCACTCTGCAGCTCAAATACAGGGGGTATGATGTTAACTAGGTCATAATATCACTTATATAATATCGGTAAGTACAGGACTTTATACTCAGACTTGTTCCATTTTCCTGTTCTCTTACCACCCAGGAAGACTGAATGGAGTGAAAAATGTTCCAAAAATGTTCTAAAACATGTTAACATTTCCTAAATGTTTTAAAATTTGCTGGGTCTCCTAAGACAATTTGTTAGGGCTCTGTGTTTATACTTGAAGGACTAATTTGGTGTCAATATCTAGGTAGATGTTGAATGTTTAACTTGTTTTGCTTTTGGAGGCAGCTCATAACTGTCAATTAACAAAGAAATTCCTCATATCTACCCATCTCTGTAGCATGATTTGTGTCTCAGCATGAGGTTGGATTGTCACTGACTGATGACTCAGTGTAGTTTGAGCATTCACAACATATCCAAGGGGTAGCAACAATCTGATGTCCTCTACAACTCAGAAAAGACAACTTGAATATAGGGCACTGACAATTTTTTATGGACTGGTTAGTGTTTTAAGCTGTGGAGGAATTTACAGTTTTTATTCATCTTCCTGCACTGGAGCAATATTTCTTCAATTTTCTTAGTAGGTATCTTTATATTTGATATTTATACTTGTTCTTTCATATATTGCCTAAGAGCAGAAGTGGTTTCTAAGGGAATAAAAGGCAGTATTGGACAAAAGTGAAATAGAATTGATTTTATCTGCTTTTTTTTTTTTTTATTGAAAGCAACAATTGATTTAGTAAATAAATTATTAAATCCAGCCCTCTGAAATAAGTGAAATATACTGATAGAAAATGATTGCTACCTTAAACATTTTTAAAGGGATTTTACTAAGGACTTGACATGATGCTTTATAACAAAATGAGTGACAGCTTTGTTATTTTGCTATTTGATAATCTTAAATTGCCCATTTTTTAACTGTAAAGTTTTCCCTGGGAAACTCAGGCACAGAGGGTTCTAAAATCATGTGGCAGATTGGTATGAATAATGTTATTAGCATTGAGTGAGACCAGATTTTAAGTAAAGCAGCTACTCCTTTTCCCCCAAAGGACAAACCAGAAGCTAACAAAGGAAATTAAGTTCTCTGGATCTGCCAGCACATCCACGACTGTAATAAATTCTGCTACCTGTGAAAGTCACAGCAAAACCCACACCCTTGTGAGGCATAGTGCAGCCAGAAGAACAAAGTTCATTAACTTCTTGGCCTCTTGATATTTTCAGGCTTCTGAAATAAGATTCCATCTAGCTAATATTGTATGACAGTGATGAAAGGCAGTGGCATTCTCTGGATCTTCTGGCAGAAGCGTGGCTATGATAGCAATTTACCCTTGGCACTCTTTAGAGCAGAAATGTCAGGAAACAATGAGTGGAGTTTCACAGTGCCAGTGGCCCCAAGGTACGTCCTGGGGCCAAGGCAGGGAAGTTACAAGGTGGGAGATGTTCTGTGCCTGTGGTGTGGGTTTGTTTTGCAAACTGCTCACTGTTGGTCTCCCTTGGATCCCCGGCTGGTTGGTACTAAAGGCTGCATTCCCTTCTCCCCTCTTCCAGACGGCTCCTGGGAGGGCTGGGGTAAGTATTGCCTCCCCCAGGAAGGTGACTCTAGGCAGCAGGAGAGAAATTTTAGTTTTAAGATCTTATTCTTTGTATCTAACTTCACAGGCTGCTGTTCACAACTTAGAGCAGCATTGCAAGTAGCCTTGGCAATGAGGTTAACTGTTTCAGGTGTGGTCTGCATAATCAGATTTTGAAGGCTGAATCTGGAAAGAGTGTAAAAAGATCTTGAAACCCAACAAACTGGCTGCCAATGAGATGAATTGCTCACACAGTTGGTTACCATCAGTGTTTTTCTAGGATATGGGTCAATTTGACAGCAGCTGTACTTGTAAAGTCCCAGCTCACTGGGACAGGAGTATGTTGTATTAACAAGTAATATGTACTTCATCTATATTATAAATTAATGGGTAAAAAATACTTCTTTTTCAGGTAACAAACGATTTTCTTCTATGCTGTACTAAAAATTAAGATCACAGAAAACTGTTTAGATTTAAAAAAAAAAAAAAGAAAAGAAAGAGTATGGGGGAAAATGCCTTGCTTTCTCAACTTCGGAGATAAGATATTCCCTTTCAGTGCCACACTTCCCATAGGGCAGTTTTATAGTCCACTTTTATTGTGTATATCTTTACATGCAGCTACTTGAATGCCATATTACTGTTACCAAACACTAACAATTCCTTTAACAGCACACTTTATTTGTTGGAAAAACCCCACTGAAAAGGTCTTGACAGATTTGCTATGCATGCTTTTAAAATGATTGCTGTGTTTTCTCTGTATTCTCAGCAACTAATATGCACCTGATCTTTTACTCTTGTCTCTGTATCACCAGGCCTCCTGAACCTGTTTACAGCACTGTGAACAAACTGTGTGATAAACCACCTTCTCCTAGGCACTATTCCCCTGTCGAGTGTGACAAAAGCTTCCTTCTTTCAGCTCCCTACCCCCACTACCACGTAGGCCTGCTCCCTGACTCTGAGATCACCAGGTACTGCATGCGCTTCTTCCTCACCTCCTTTGTTAGAGTGCATGAACATCACTGGATTTATCTCATAGTTTGCATCTTCACCATAGATCTTCTTTTTTCTATAGCTTGTGCTTATTTTTAACCATGCTTTCACATCTGCACCACTGGAAGATACATGCTACCTTGGTATATAATTTTGGTCATGCAAAATCCAGTGATGAACACAGGCAATGTTTTGATCCATTGGAATGGTGCTCTAAAATAGTTACATAATATGTACAACATTTTGCAACTGAATTCCGTGTTTGTTTCTCTTTGAGTATGGAAAGTGACCAAGACTGCACTGAAAGCTGTAGTAATTTATGTTGATTCCGTCACTTTATTCCTTTGTTGTGCATACTTAGTTCACTGAGCATCTTTAGGTTTATAGGACAGCTGCCTAAGCCATTCAGAAGAAATAGAGCAAAAAATAATCACCTCCCTCACCAAATCATGGTTAAGAATGCATCTAAAATTTAGCATTCCCTAAGCTAGCCGTGCTCTGAAAGGACAGTTAGGAAAGCCTAAAATGATGAACATTTCCATAACTGAAATAATGGACGATCTTTCTGTAAAACATTGTCTGCGATTGCCTCCTGATAAATATTTAATGAAGGAAAGCAGACTATCCAAAACCTAGTATGCTAGTATTACCCAGCTATTCTTCTATAGACTACAAGGATTTACAAACAATATTTGGGAGATAGAGTTGGGCAGAATTTTTCTAGAGTGCTTCCTTTGTTAGGAAAAATTCTATCATCTTTTATATTCTATCATCTTTTATATAGAATAGAAGAAAAATAATTATGTTTGGAGCTTTGATCATAGACATTTTGTACAGAAAACATTTTTCAAAGCAAAGAATAGTGCAGAAAAAGAAGAGCAGAAGTCTGTAAGTGGAATGTAAAATGGTAAATTAATGTAAGATACACTAACAGGAAAGAAACCCAGGGATTAGGAAGACAGCTGTGAAAGGCATTGCAATGCTATGAAATAGAAAGCTCTATAAAAAAAGCAAGAAGACAAATACTAGAAAAGAATGTTACAGATGTGGCAAAACTATGCAGAAGATGTCAGTTTATTAGAATGAAAACTGTGTTTATGTAGCTTCTGGAACTTGTAAAAAGATGCTTAATCAAAGTGGTCAAAGTGATTAGTCAAGGTGTTCAGCTCAGTGCAAGTTTGAGTGAAACACATTGATTAGTACAGTGTTATATAAAGGTGAAAATATCTGAACAAGGATGCCATGCACTAACAGAGCTACCCACAATATTTTAATTTCTCTGCTAATTTTGCCTTAAATTGCATAACTGAGCAAAAAGTAGTAAAATTCCTCTGGTTCTTTAGATAAAGAATAAATATCAATAATTTATCTGTGCATGGCAGTGCTTCTAAGGTTTTAGAACGAGACAATGGAAAAGCTCATTATAGAAAGGCTCTCTTAAAATGGTCCCCTTAGAAAGAAAGGTTCCAGCTTGAACTAGAAAGTTGAGTAAGTGGGTTCTAGGGGATTTTGGGGCCATGGAGTTGAGTGCCTTGCTATCCTCAGAGAGAGGTAATTCATTGCTAAATGGTTGATCTCTGTAGGAGGTGACTGCTATGGACCAAGGTTCAGGGAAAAGATTATGTTAAGGCTGCTTCCTGCAACCACATACTTGGAAATCAACAATCAGTAGAGCTCTGGAGGGCTCATACAACTAGGCCATCTTGGCACCTGAATGTATAATTCTGTATGTGCTTTTGCTTTATGATTGATTGATTGAATTGGTCATCAGGTATTTGATGGCCTGACATCAGGACTTGGAAAGCTGGGCATTATTCTGCTGGGTGTGAGTTAATAATTCTCTTTAAGAACAAGGTTTAATTTATCTTCATTCTACTTTAATATTGAGCTCTAGTCCCTGTATATTTAATCAGTTTGTTTAAATCAACAGTCCAACAAAAACTGCAAAATAACATAAAAAGTGAGAAAAGACACAATTCATGGTTAAATGTTCTGCACCATACTCTGCTACATGCTGTTGCAGAGGCAACTGATTACTATGATTTGTACTTCCTTCACACTGTGAAATAACATTCAGATGGAAAATATGACAGTTTTCCATGTTCTTAGTACTGTCATCTTTTCCACAGGACTCTGAATAGTCGAGTGTGGAGGAAGACATTTGCGATAATATTTCAGCAAATGCCTTTGGTGAGGAAAGTGACAGCTTTACAACGGATCATGATTCAATTTCCAAATGGACTCAGTATTCACAGTTGGAAAACAGATTTTAGAAAAGCACTAATCTTTTTTTCTACCCTAATGAGAGTGGCTGTTCTTGCAGGAGTATTTAATATACACAGCCCTAAGTTTCCCAAAGGCAGTGTGTTTCAGGGCTGTATTGTGTTGAAAATGTTGAAGAATTAATCCAGTAAAGGACTCTGGTTATATCCACAGCTGTGATACCACCGCCTCTGTTGGAAGTTACACTAAAAAAAAAATCTTCCAAATACTGACCAGGTATTTTTAAAGGTCCCCCTTCTCACCTGAATTTCTCAAAGCTCTTTTCTTCCACATTAAACACTTCAAAGAGCTCCAGTCAGAAATAAAAATGTATCTCACTTTCTTCATGCAGACTTCCTTGAAAGAGTTCTGCATCAGCATTTGTGAGCCTCAAGTTTGGGGAGGAAATGGCAGGGCTTATTTACTTGTTTTAGTAATTACAGTTGTTGTTGTATCTTAGTGCTCCAATATTGGGAATCTGCTGTTGATCCACAAGAAATTCAGTTTGACAAATGACTCTTCCAGAGGAAGAGGAACATGATGCCATGTTCTCCCAACTGAAACGTTTGTAAGCCAGCCAACGCCTTTCAAATTGCTGCTACAGATAATTTGTCAGCTGCTCCTCAGATGATTGTTTTGTCAAGGCTCATTAACTTAATAGGCAGAGAATTCATAGGGCAAAGCTTTATTTGTCTATAAAAAATTCTAGTTTATAACCCTTGCTTTTATGATGGCCCGTCAACTCCTGGGAGATTTGGAGGTCTAGAACAATGTGCTTCCATTTTAGGATAAGTGTAATTAGTTTTTTGATTGAGTTATCGGTTCATATGAATGGATATTAAGAGGCCTATGTCAGTGTGTGACAGCTGAAAATCTGTACCATTCAAGGCGGGAGTAGAGAGAGAATTTTGGAGTAGTAAGTTTTCCTTTGAGAGCACCATGTGGGAATGGATGTGGAGTATTCATGTTCTGGGCCCTGTCATTATTGACTATTATGTCTACAAATAGAAGATTATTGGCAGTGAAAGGAAATCACATCTCGTGGATGTAACCCTCTTTCTACAAAGATGAGACTTTATTTCAACACTATGTAGCACAAAATGTTCCCAGGCTTTGCACTGACAACTTCATTGCATTCACCTCTACAAAGACACTTGAAAAATGCTTTGGTTTTTCCCAGAATTCAATTCCTTGTTTTCACCAAAATCTTTTTGGCACTCTAGTTTCCAGTATACTTTTTGGTTAAGGGCTGCCCTGAAATTGTTGGTTTTTTCTAATTTTTATTTTTACTCTATAGGTGTTTGCTTTTTTCATAAGTCTCTGACCTTGTGATTGCTTTTTTTTTTCTTTTTCTTTTCTTTTTATTTTTTTTTTTTTTTTAGTGTAGGGAAGGAACTAAAGGTTGGGTTTAACTTCAAGATATTTGATGAATCAGATTAATGACAGCAGTGTTTAGACCCACCTCTACTTCCTTAGAGATAGGGATTAGGGAGAGAAGAGAACATTGGCATGAGGCTCTAGAGCAGAGTCTTGAGGAGAAAACGGTGTCATTTGCATTGGTATTCAAGGGAAAGTGAACATTGTGTAGCTCTTAAGAGCCACAGGAATAAAAATGTGCTGAAATGGATGCAGGCATATGGGTAAGGAGACTGCAACATCCAAAATCTTGATGTGTACTGTTCTTTCCAGAGCATGGCTGAGTGCCCACAGCCTTCCTTGTCAGCACGGAGGGGTCACCACACTCCTGTGTGCTCTGCAGCCAGCCTGGTGTGTGTCTGCCCTAAGCACTGCTCCCTGTGGTTCCCCCATGTAGTTTTAGTGATCCCTGTGAACCCTCTACAGGCCATGAGGGCCACTGAGGGGATGCTGATCACTTTTCACAGACTCTGGGAGGAAGTTAAGGTAGCTGCAGTCAAAGGTATGAATGGTGAGTCTCTTGGGAAGTCACTCTCTCATCATTAATATCTGCACAGCCTTTTCCTTCCCAGTAACCTGCTGGGAGCAAGCTTATTGTCAAGGTGATGCATGTAGCTGTACTTGTGTGTGGCTGCCTTCCAGGGAGGTTCTTGTCTTCTTTATTGAAATTCACACTGTACAGGAGTACTCATCATCCCCTGTTCAATCCCATGTGTTTAATATGAGAATTATATCTGCCGAAACACATCTCACCATATTTTGTGTTTCTTGAAATGCCTGGCAACCTGAAAATGGGACCTATCGAACAAGTAGTAAAATAGCAATGATATTATGAAAATGAGTCTTCAGTTTGGCTCACATAAACACAGCCACTTTCCTTGAATTTAAAAATAACTTCTAAAAAATAACTTCTGTTGTTGAGTTCTTTGTTTGCCTTTTTTTTAAAGAAATTTCAAATATTAATTACAAAATGGGAAAATAGTCTGATTGGATCAATTGGGTGTAAATACTCAAATATTTAAAACAAGAATTGAAGGAGATTTGTGCTTCTTATTTTAACACATTCAGATCAGCTTCTAAACTCATCTACATATTGCACAATCCAACGACTGACAGCAAGCTTATATATAATGAAGTTCTACTGCTAAAGAACATTGCTTAAAGACAGTGGAGGGGAATAAGTACACAATTCTTTCTGCTGATTTTTAAACATAAAAATAGGCAAATTTTATGCCTGAGGTTCAGCTTATTCAATGTCAACGAAAACAAAGTGACTTTATAGTCACCAAAAAAACTCCATCTTCTGAAAATATAAGATACCTGGTTAAAATAATTCTTAGTGAAGTAGTTCCCTAAAATCATAAAGTGGCATTTTAAAAGAGGAATACTGTGGAGTATTGTTTCAAGAAGTGATGTTTAAGGCATACTTATACACAAATTTAGGTGTTCAGAGGCACAGAGCACATAGCAACCCCTAAGCAATTTGAGATTAAATTGGTCACCACAAGGGTTGGCTTGGGTCCTGGTGTTCATACTGATGGGAATTGATGCATCTTGTTATTGTTGATTTCAATCAGCTATGTGAATGCTGTAGCCTTCACTCCCTGAACAACATCTTTAGCAATTCAAGCACTTCTTTAACTCCTAGACCTCTCTAAAAATAAGCCTGGAGACCTTAACTCACCAGCAGGGGCACTCATCACAGTGGATGGCAGGATGCAGCCCAGATGCATACAACTGTATGCACATTATGCTTGACAGGGTTGTGCTGCTTCTGAAAGCACCTTCAGGTCTGCAATATTTTATAGTTATAAGGCAAAAACACAATCAGCATAAACTGTGTTGAGTAACTGTCTGCAACTTAAATGTGGTGTTCAATGCAGATTGTCCCTGCTTGTGAATCAGCCTCCTGAGGCCTTTAAATTATTTAAGGATCTTTTGGAAATGATGGGAGTTAATTGTGCATTTTCTTTATCACTTTCAATTAACAAATTAGAAAGTCTTGACTGGAAAAGTCTCCTATAATTTCTGTTTAATTCTGACTGAAGTGTTCTCTTCAAGTACATGATCCAGTCTCATAACTGTTGGGGTTAATGAAAGAAAAATGATGCTGCCTTTCAATCTCAGCCCTCATGCTATTTTGTGTGCACAAATCTCTGACCCTAATAAGCACAAACATTCCTATAAAGTCACTTGTGTGCTTTCATTTTTAATGAGGAGTTCTCTATTTTGGATGCTATTAGTTAAAATTGCAAGGAAGATGCAACTTTCAAAAACTCAGAGAGATGCTTGCAGGAGAATCTTAACCTGTACTGGCATAAAACCTCTACAGTTCAAGTATTTAATTATGTAAAGTTGCAGAAGTGTTTCAGGTTAAGATATGGTGCTTCAGGTTAGATCTACTGAGTTTTATTTGCAGTTGTGCTGCTGACTAATTTTCTTCAGTTGAGCAAGTCACTTAATTCTATTTGCTTTGCTTTGACAGTAAAATAATCTTCTCAGTTATATTAAGAACAATAACTACTAGTGTTAAAAAGACTAGAATAAAATTTTAAAAAGAGAAAAATTAAGGTATTTGTTCTGCTCTGTCATTTGGGAAATGTTTCATATTTTTTTAATATGGTTTGATTTTCAGAGATAATGTGCTTTCTTGCGCTACAGATCTCCTTTTTGTTCACAGTCTGCACCCATGAAAATTAAACTGTATATTCTTGGCTCATAAAATGGACAGAAATATTAATTCAGTTCAGTTAAGTAGCAGTATTTTCTTTAATATGTCTTTACAGAAGAAAAAAAAAAACAACAGTTCTCAGTAAGAAAACATCTTTAAATCACTAGTATTAAAATTTTCCTGCTGTTCTGATTACAAGCAGAGCTACAGAGAGATCTGTGAACAAAGGAAAGATGTCTCCTTCCTTTTCAATCCCTGTCAACAAGTTTTGACTCTGTCTCTAAGTGACAGTGAATGTTCCCAAAGTATCAAAAGTCAGTGTCTATGGGGTTTTTTGGATTAATGGTGAAAACTGGAACCAGGAGACTAGACAAATATCAGGCTATTCTTAGTGGGTTTGTGCCTAAGGATTTTGGCCAGGGCACTCAGTCATGCATGGGGAGCTTGTGATGGACCATGACCCTCCAAATGGAAGTTGTCCTGGTGTCTGCCTCAGAGGCTGCCATTCACGTGGGTACAGCACTTACTGCCTAAATACAAGGCAGGAGTGATGTTTCTGACTAGCCCATGAAAACCCAGTCAGTTCCTAACCAAGCTCAAGCAACAACTTTCTTCTTTGAAATGGTAATTTCTATGAGATATGTTATTGTTTTCAATATGTAAGCAGCCTCTCAAACATCTCATTCTGCTCTCTGAAATTCACCTTGAAACAGTCCTTCCAAAATGACAGAGTACTAAACCTCCAAACACAATGTTCAAATTCTTCTGAGCGTTGGGAGAAATTTAAACCCATATATTGGCTCCCTGTCTGGTTCAAGTATATTCAGAATAAATGGAAAAAATTTATCAGAAAGTGTCACTCTGATAAAGAGTATTGCAGTAATAAGCTGCTGGAGCCATTCACTAATTCAAACTTTGTCCACAGTGACAATTATTACCTGACAACTGTCTAAAGGCCACTGTGAGAAATGGGTTTGGAGATTTCAGTTTCATTCCTGTGGACGAGTTTCCACATCATAAAAATCATCACTCCATCTGTCACAGTAATTGCTAGAATCTTATCTCATCAGAGAAACCAAGAATAAATTTAACCTGGAGAACAAATTACTCTTTCTACTTCATGAGAGAGTTCTTTGAGATTAGAAATTAAATTTTACTGTGGAGGCAGGGTAAATAAAGCTATGCTGTGGTTCCCTCCTTATGCTGTGCCTGTTGGGAGAAGAATAGTTTCCAGGGTTGTAACAGGACAGAAAAGAGCAGGAAAGCTTTCTGGTCAGAGCAAAGATCTGGAAACTGAGAAATTTGCCTGTGCCTCTGACAGGTTGTATGACCTTGGAAAATTAAAATTGTGAAATGGGTGGCATGTGTCTCGAGACACCTCCAGCAGCCCTTGGACTTAAAAGATATTTCCAGCAGGTGGAGACATGCAAGATTTTCTACACTGTGTAGAAAAGGAGGGGGATCATTAGCAGTAAATAATTGAAAGAAAGCGTGTGGGACCTCTCATTACAGCAGTGTAGTTTGTCAGGGAAATGGAAGAGAATTCTAACAGTAAGAATGACCCTTTCTTCAGCCCTGCACTAGTCTTGTTTTACACTACACTTATCCCAGTGGAATGATGTAGTGCTGACTGAGGCCCCCAGCTTGTGTTGTATTTACTTATCACTATTTATTTTTTGTTAAAATAAGCTCTCTATGTAGATACTTTCAGATATGTCCAGTTCTGTTCATTTTGTCAAGTCAAATAAGGTCTGACTTTACCACAGGATATATCTAAAAACATGTTTGTGATGCAGAAATCAGGAGGAAGCAGTCTCTGAATCTGTGCTAGACCAATGAGGCTGCAAGCCTATTGGAGGACACTGTTGTGGGGGGCATTAGAAACTGAATGAGTTGTTTAAATTGGATCCTCTTCTCCTGTAGTTGGTGATTTCACTTTACATCTTCAGTCCAAAAAGTATAAAATACTAATTAATGGAATAGCCAGAAACAGAAAAATACTAACTTTAAGAAAACTCTGGATGTGATGGGATCCACATCCTGAGTCTACGCTAGAATTTCTACATGATTTCATTTTCATTTTCTATTATTTTCCCACTATCACAACATACAAGTACTGTTATGTGTCTGTAAGGATAATAATTATTTCCCATTATAATGGGAAAATTGATTTCAGTAACCAAATGTTGAAACACTGAGGTCACATTTTCTGGCATTTCTTTGTTTTTAAAAGGCTGTGCAACCCTCATTAAGAAAAATGTGATGAAATCTCTTGTTTATTTCTCATATTACTACAGAAATAGTTATTGATCAGTACTCTTTACATTTCCTAGTTTTTTTTTTAAAAAAAAGCATTTGCTGCTCTTTGAAAATACTTACTATATAACTGGACCCATCCGCAGACACTTCAGAGTGATACAAATAATGAAAACTGTAAGACTCAAAACCTTAAGGTGTGTGTTTAAATTTGAACTGGTCTGCAAGTCTTCACATAACCTGGGGGAGTTGTAGGTTGTTCCCTGATTCAGACTGACAACACAAATACTACAAAGGAGTTTCTCAAAATGGGGAAAACAACAGGGAAGAAAACAAGAAATTGTGGAAAAATAAACTCCTCTTTACCTATATAGTACAATTATGTACATGTGCTACAATTAGCAAGTTGTTTTTAAATGCCATCTGAATAAATACTTCTTTTAGATGATAAATACTTATTTTTAAAATAAATCCTTATTTTAAGTTAAACTTTCATTATGGTATGGAGAGTATTGCTGAGCTTCTTTTCTTGTTTTAAATCCATTTTGACTTAAATAAATCTATATCCGTGAGAGAATTGTCTGTCATAAAATGAAAGATGGGCTTTCAGATAATCTCATGAGCTAAAGTCCAACTGACTTCCAGTAAGAAACAGATTTGGAAGCACCTAAATTACATTCAAAAAGTGAATTTTGAGCCAGTGAAATATAGGCCAAAGATCTATAGGCAAGAATCTCCATTTAAATTCCATGGTTGGACTTGCACTTGCTTTGCAAACAATGGCAATTTTACTCCGTATGTGTTTGGTTATTGAATTTTCCTTCTCTTCCTACTTCAGACAGAAAGGAGCCTGAGCATATACTTGCTAGAACCCTTTACCAGCCCCATTTAACTTCCTAATTAAAGCTATTTCACTCCAGTTCATTCATCTCAGTATTTTCTCACTTTCCTGTTTGGTGTGAGAAACAGTAACTCAGTCCTTCACAAAGAATATTTTAAGGCTATCTCTTAAAGGCCATCACTGTGGGGTTTGGATGGTTAGAGGTGCTATATTTTTGACCACCAAAACCATCCTGTGATTATTTATTAATTTTTTGGTTTGTTGCTCTTTTATTTTGTTTTCTTCTAATGATATAACCTAAAGTGAGATCTAAATAAGACTTCAAATCTTAAAAATTACTGTTGTAGATTTCATTTCAGTTCAGAATATACATTCAGAGTTGTAAGGATAATATATATTTTCCCAGCCAGCTAGGATATTAGTGTCTATTTTCAGTCAGTTTCTCTTCCAACTCCATAGCTTCTTTGACAAATTTGCACTGTAATTTTTTCATGTTAGTTCAATATTCTGGAAGTGTGTGTAGGAAATAACAAAGTCGTGCTATGCATGAAGACAGAAATATTTAAGAACATTGGTTCATTGCTGGGAGTTGTTAAGACACCTGCTGTGCAGCTCTGAGGTTGTAGAGCTCACCTACCACTACTTGCATCTTGATACTTGCATCCAAAATTTTCCCCAAATGTAGTTTCAAAAAACCAACACAACACATGAAAGCTATTCTGAATTTGCTGATTATCAGTGTCTCCAAAAGAGGGGGTCCCTTTCATATTACTGCCTGTGGAAGACCTTGTGACCTGAACCAAAATCCTTTGGAGCTTGAAAATACTGAAATCTTGGTTTGAAACTGAAAAAGTGAAGAGGGGAGTTTCAGAGTTAAAATTTTTGGCAATGTAAGTACTTACTGTACTTCAACATAGTTTCTTAAGTGTACTAATTTGAGAGGTAGTCAGGGGTGGCCAGGAGACAGAGAACAGAGGAAAGGGGGAGCAGAAAGATGGATGCTTGTTTATTACCACAAGTACAGGGGAAATGCAAAATCCTGAGCTTGAGTTTTGGTAGGAAACATTGAAAAGGCCAGGAAAGGAACTGCCCTTGATAAACCATCTGCACACCTTCAGATACTCAGTGCCAATTTGCAATAGTAGGACACATTGACACAGGAGTCTTATCATAAGCTACAGTGATTATAAACTGCCTTATCAATATGAAGTCACTGGGAAAAGGCTTTCTTTTTGTTCTGCCAAGAAAAAAAAAATTTTAAAAAAATTTTTAAAAAAAAAGTACGTTAGGTATGCAGAAAGAGTTACAAGCTCTAAACATCCTTGAATTTTGTAAAGGTCTAGTTATGCAACTGACCTTTGTGGGTTGAACCTAAATTTAGCCAAGTTGGCATTGTAAATTTTTATGTAGAACTTGTTAATGTTTTGGGATTTGAAAGAATTAATTCTTTAAAAGGTTTTTATTTCATTTTTAAAGAACAGCACCAGAAGCAACTATTTTATCTGATTTTTAAAAATAATGCTTATAGTGCATAAAACTACTATCATTGTTGTAGAAAAAGCAAGGTCAGTGAAAGTGACAAGATACTAAAATACTTTTTTTAGCTGACAAAGGGAAGAGGAACTTCCAGTTTGACTTTCAAAATTTAAATTTCAATATTGTTAAGGAAATACAGGAAGAGAAATTTTACAGTTCCCATGGAGATGCATAGACAATGTCTTTTTCTGTAGTATTTCGATACTCCATGCAGAAAATGCATAGTTTTACAGATAATTTGAGTTTGCTTTATCTTTTGAGAATCATTATAGTTCTTGCTTTTGTGATGTTGAAACCACTATACTTGTGAAGTGGGGAGAAGGGAAATGAATACAACTCTGGCAGCTGAGTTCTAAATATCCATTACTGTATCTGCAATCAAGCTTTCCTAAATAGCAGAGTGAAGCCATCAGAGTGTAGAAAGAAAGGACAAGAAAGCACATTAGGATGTGCCCCTGAACTGCCCTGAAGCCCACATGGGTGGAGTACACAGCAGGGAAGCCAAATACCACTTGCCACTACTCACTGGTAGTACAGTGCCCCTGTGCAGCCCGGTGCAACACGGAATCCTGAGCTGGTTCCAGCCAAGGCGGGTTAGCTGACGAAGCAGAATAACCTGCTTCCAATAAATGCCCACACTGATTAACAGCTGACTTGGGTATAATCAGCAACACGTAGACAGTTCAGCTACTGATCTGATGCATAAACTATAATCAGAACTCTGAGCCTGTTGGAGGCACAGTGACTAAGAGGTGCTGGTAGGAGGACGTGTGTAGTATCTGTGGTAAGAGCACGGCTGTGCAGGCTGTGTTGGGAGCAGAAGTCATACAGGTTTGGTTAGGATAGAACCTCACGTAATGCTGTCATTGCGCTATGCAGAAGAGAATTCAATTTTGACGTCTCAGATTCAGCAGCGTGAGGGAAGGTTGTTCATTTTTCATATGAAAGCTTTACAACCATTTCATTTATTATCCTATTTCAGTCAAAGTGTATAAGAATTCTTGTGTTACAAGGACGTCTGAAGTAGGTGATGAATTCATGAGTGTCTTTGAAATCATAGGTGCTGCCCAGTGGATTGAGGCTCAAATGAAATTTCTCCTGGTTGGTATGTCCACAGGATTTAGAAAGGGAAATATGCAAAGAGACGAAGTTTATTCCTGATGGAAATTTGAGTGCATTTCTCATAACAGATTTTACCTGGTCTCCCAGATGCTTCTTGTAATCATTACTCAACAATTAGCATTCACATTGGATTACAGAAATAGGTCTTTCAGCTAGGGTACTCAAATTGTTCTTTGGAACAAAATATCAAAGTTTCAAACTATTCTGACAATGATAAAAATATGGAATCTTGTTCAGCTGATTCCTTTTCCTTAGCTTTCATTTTCTCTTTTTCTTGTACCATACCATAGTGATTTGAATTTATTTGAAGAAGACTAGAGTTTTGTGTTTTGACAAAAGTCCATACCAAACAATACCAAAACCATATTATATCTCAGCAAACACGGGAGAATTACATGACTTTGTTAGAGTTAAACAAAGAATAACATGGCAACATAAGCAGTTTCCATGTCAAGGCTGCCATGTCACATGACATCATTTTTTGTAGCATCACAACAACTATTTCTCAAAAAGCCTCCATTTTTTTAAATGTAGTACTGTGTATCCTTCTTAAAGAATAGCATCACATGGCAAATAAATTTCTAAATTATTAGAATGGTAAATCTATTTGTTATTGACTTAAATCATGCAGCATGGGCTGTTGTTTATCAATAAACTTTAAAACACAGTGCTGCAATATGAAGTATATAATAAGAAAAGGGATTTTTATAGAACTGATGTAATATGAATAGTATATGAAAATTGAATATGCTGTAATTTTTTCACACTGAGTTTCTTTAATTTCTTTCATGTTTTCATGTTTTAGTTTTCCGGTTCTGCTCTTGCATTAACACTCTAAAATGAAACAAATCATTTAAATTATTTTCAATTAACAGTAATGCAACATTGATGCAGCTTGGAAAATGACAGGATTTCTTCAGCTTGCACACAGCTTTCATCTTGTCTACCTTGATATTATTCCAATCACTTGAAGAGTCTGTCATTTCATTTATCTTTGTTTGTTTGTCATGTCATTTATCTTTGTTTTCTTAAAGATACGGAGATGGCAAATGGAGAGAGTAAATAGCTTTACTAAGGTCCTAACAGAAATCCTCAGTGAGGCTAGGAAGTTTCAGACTCACTTGCCAAACGGAATGGCAAACAAAGAATACAAATCAAGAGTACCTTGTGCAACTTCAAATTTTAGTAGTGTACCTATGAATTTAAGTCGGTATAGTTCTCTTCTTGAAAATTTGACAGAGCTTCATTTGAGTTATAAAATCAGTCAGTGGAAAAAGGTGAAAGGTACCATTTGACTTGGGAATGCTGATTCATACACTGATTAACTAATATACAGGAATTTGGTAGTATTTATATTTCTAACAAGCAAAATTAATTAAAAGAGATCCTAATAAATTAATTTTAAATTATATTAGTATTTCATCACTTAAGGCTTAGGCCAGCCTCTATGTAGAGAATAAGGTGAAGTGGGACATGAGAAAAAATCATGTTGAATTTTCTTTATTAAAATGCTGACAGTGTAACCTCTATTCTCAATTGTAGATGTGCATATCATAACATTTACTGTGAGAAACAGGTCTGGGTTGCCATCAGTGAAATACATAAATTGAAACAATCACTCTTTTACAGCACTAATTTACACATGCTGCCTACACATTTATAGGGACTAGTTTTTGTTTGGGACTGATGTGTACCAATATATACCAATGTGTATAAAAGATTCTGCAGCTACAGTTGTTATCATAGGTTTAATACAGATTAAAATGAATTTAGATGCCTCAAAGGTGTAGAATGTATCCAGGCCTGTCTTTGACCCAGAGGACTAAAACAGGAATGGAACACAAGTTCCACTTACCTTGGGTACAAAAGTTCTCAGTTTTGTATCCCGAAGTAATGAGTAACAGAACCTTCACTGGGTTACTTGATGTGTATTTACCCAACTGTATTTTGAGAATTCCACTGGTTAAAAAATACAATTGTTTGAACAGGTATTTTCTATAATAGTAGACTTCCCTGGTATGTTGGAAGAGAGGTGTAACTTGGAATAAAGTAGTGTATCAAAGGAATTCTAAACACAAGAATCTATTGCCATGGAACTTCCCACCAATCTTGTGAATCCAAGATTTGAAAACAGGGATGACCATCCAATGCATGAGCTTGTCCTCCATCATTTTTTTCTATCATCTAAACAATCCCTATTTCATATGTGAAGTGTTCATTGATTTCAGGTACTCAAGGTTTTCAGCAGAACTGCTTTCCTTTCAAAGATAACACATGGAGAGCTGAAGCAAAATTCCGCAATGATAGCTCAGTTCATGTGCACAGGATAAATATGGACACAAGACACTCATGTTGCAAAATAGCTTCCTCAGGTGGCTCTTTCTTTTTACAGTGCTAAGAAACAATGGAATTCAGATTTTAGTGCTAGTTAAGGTTAGATGAGTTGTTGGTATAAATCCAGCTGTGACCATTTGTATTGATTGATTCATGTTTCCTTATGTATTCCTGCCTGTCTGTTACTCAGATGTTTTCTCTTAAGCAGTAGTATTTTAAATCTCAGTGGACCCAGTGCAACTGGTTCTGGCTAAAACATGTGCAAACCAAAGTACAATAGTACTTGCAGAGGGAAATAATTAGTAGGTAGCAGCAGAGGCTTACTTCTAGATGAAACTCTTTATTTAAAATCGAAACATGAATGAACATAGATGAAATATGGCAGTGTCTTTTTATTAAGTAACCTTGAAATAACCCAAGAGCCTTGGGTTTGCTGGCTTGCTGATGAGAAGGTTGTAATTATAAGGAATGATCCCAAAACTATAAGAAATACTTGAAAAGTTTAGCAGAGGCAACTCAGGCTTTTGTTCAGGACTTAACATTATTTTATCTTAGTGATGTTAAATTAGTCACCAGAAGGATCACAAATTGACTGTATATCAGCTCAGTCACATATACATGCTTGCTAATTTTGGTAACCTTTTAAAACCACTTTCCAGTGTTTTACTCAAATGATTTATCTATTATGTTTGTAACTAAAAACTTCACCTCAATGACTACCACAGGCATAGAGTTGAATTCTTCAAAAATTTCTTTCACAGTTCTCTCTTAATTAGCTAAATATCTCCTCAAAGATTGAATTTAATAGCCATTTTTAAATAAATAGTGGTTTATATGTCAGTTTATGAATATAAGGATTGATATAATGGAACATATAAATAAATAATGGGGCATCATTCATCTAATCTAATCTAGGGCCTATAATCAAAGCCAGGGAAAATTAATTACTAATGTGATTAGGTAATATTATAGTCACCTTCTCTGGGAGATGCTTATGCCTGGTACTTCTGCTGGGAGTAACCCCAGAATGAGAAAAATTAATATTTTAAATTTTTTTCTAGTTTTAGTGTATACTTCATCCTTAGACCCCCATGGTATAAGATACTCAATGTTTCCCATGAAATGCTAAGTCCCACTTCTATCAAATTAAAATTATTCCAAAATCATGGTTGATATAGACTAGATTAGAAGCAGAAGAACTTAAACTGTTGAATTACTTCACTATTCATCTTTCATTTTGACAATACAGTCTTTATACTTCTGCATTTTCTAATTGCCATTCCCTGCTGTTTGTCTTTATCCTGTTGCAATGTTGTTTATGTGCATTGCATTATTTCTGCATTTGCTTTTTTCTCTTTGTGTATTTTTCTAGGATTGTTGGGTTTGTGCTTGGTATAGCTGCACATGTACACTTGCATGCTGGGCTGCTTTGAATGATAGAGGAAGTGAGACTAAATAGCTGCTTATGTAGGATTACATTCTCACCTCTGCTCTGTTAAAAAAGATATTCAATCCATATTTCTGGCTTGCACAGAGATAATGTATATCCAGATAGGAGGGATAACATTATCAGAAGGTATCACACAGGTGCAGTAAACACAGTATTGGGAGTAACTGCAATATGGAGTGTGCTTTTCTGATAAATTTTAAATTGTAAAGTAACATACTTTCTGTTGTGGTAGTCCTATTTGTTTTAATGAGCCACTTCTGTGGAAGCTAAAAGTACTCCTTCTCTGTAATTCAGTTCCATGCACTCATGAAGGTTAGTAAGCACAGAGAACTTGGTCTTATACGACACTGAACTTAAATTTCATTATTTATTATTTTTATTCAAATACAGTGATACAGTATCTCATAACATATAGAACTGTTTAATAACGGCATGGTATGTGTTGCTATCAGACATTTTTTCATTGCTGTTTAAATCATTTTAATTTCCATATACTTTATCGTAAGTTAGTAAAATTTAGTGCAATGACTCCAGCATAAGAAGAATTTTGTGTGCTTTTCTTCCTTTAAATGGATGGGATAGAAGATTTGAAAATTAGTTTAATGGGTTGATGTTATTTTAAGTCTATCATTAGGCTTATTTATCTCTGATTTCCCTACCCTTTAAAAAACAAGCAGGTGTAGTACAAAAGTCCCACAAATTATTTTTCAAGTGTCATCTTAAGTGCAAAGAAAGTTAATTTTGTTAATGACAAGATTTCTCTGACAGAGTTCTGTGTTAAAATCACATTATGCTCTCTTTTTTTGGATCCTAGATTGGAATTAGGAGTCTCTGATTCCTGAAGGGAGCTCTCAGTGGTCTTTTAAGTGGAATTCCTAACTTTAGATGAACTTCTGTGGATTGTGTTGAAAAGTATATGAAAATGTGAGGTTTTCCAGATTTTTCAATTTTCTGTTTAACCATTTGTTTTCTTATACTTTTATTGAGTACATATCTCCCACAAAAATTTATTTTGACAAAAATGCATTTCATTTAGTTTTACTGATAATAATAAACCAACAAAAAATCTGGTCTTAACACTTGCTGAGACTCAAGACTTGCTGCCTGTTAGCATTGTTAGAAATAATCTACTAGTTTAGAATATTTCAGAATTTATGATGTATTCACAGACCATAGAATAGATGAGCTTTTCCCTTAGACAATAGGAGCAATTTTCTTAATGGAATACTTACCCAATAATTTATTTTTTCCTCTTCTGCCTTCCCCCCACAATGCAACTGTTAAATACATACCTGATGTGAAATTTGGTATATTTTTATAGAAACTCTTATATGATATTTCCTATTGTGCCTCTATGAATTTTCCCAAAACTGCTGAGCTATCTCTTGATTTCTATCAAAGTTTTGCCAATGTTTCTTAAACGTGGACCCATTTATCCAAGTCCTTTCTAATATCTTTTGACATTTGCTTAAACTGCGAAGGAAGTTTGGTGCACATACTTTAGGTGTTACTTGCATGGAGACTTAATGAGGTTTGAGTGCAATAATGTGTTTCGTTGTGGAAGCAATGCACAGCTCTAGAAATCCAACAGAAGTGGGGTTTATGGGACAGCGCTGAGTTCTGGGTGTTGCAGCTGCCACAGAGCAGCTACTGATGGAAATTGTGCTACATATTTCCTGTGAGAGCCTACATGTATGTGTGTATTCTTTCCCTCCAGGGAGAGATCAATCACCAACACAGGCAAAGCAGGCTCAACTCCATGAAAGTAATTCAATTAAATCAGACTAGGGGAGTGAGAAATAAAACCAAACCTTAAAACACCTTCCCCCAACCTTTCTCTTCCTTCTGGACTCAGCTTCGCTCCTGATTTCTGTACTTGCTTTCCATGAGCAGCAAAGGGAGATGGTGAATGGGGGTTGTGGTGAGTTCATTACAGCTTGTGTCTGCAGCCGTGGGCATGATTTTCTGAGTCTGGAGGATTTTAGCCTGCAAGTGGCTGTGGATTTCTTCCCAAGGGAGGATTCCTCGCTAATGGTGGAGTGGCTGGCATTGCTGCCTTCAAAGCTGTCAACCTGGGTTTGATTCCCTGGTCTAAACAAACCCATTGGTAGAGCTAGAGAAACACAAACACCAGCTGAGAGGGGTTATTTTGAGAAAGAACAGTTATTTTGCTAAAATGGTTTTGAGAAACAGTTCTCCTGAGGAATCTTCCCTTGGGAAGAAATCCACAGCCACTTGCAGGCTAAAATCCTCCAGACTCAGAAAATCAGGCCCGTATGAAGCTTCCAAAGCCCTAGTGCTGGGGAGAATTAGGAGTGATAGGAATAGGAAATTAGGTACAACATTTGAGTGTATGGCAAAAATCATTAGTGATGTGGAAGTGCCTAAGCATCATGCCAAAGAGTAGGGAGGAGGGTGACAGCTGCCTTCTCCGTGAGGGACTGCAAACCCAGAACTGTGTTGGGTGTGGTACCAGGCACCACGAACTGAAGGTAATTGGGAGGCCACACAGAGTACATCAGGAAGTTTCCTGCAGTTTCTAAACAAACATTCATTCCCTATTTAAATTCGTGAAAATAGCACTACCTCCTCTTCCACAGCTGTAATTAGAGACAAAATCAGGTGTTATGTTCACGGATTATTTCCATCCAATACTGCTTAAGCAATTGAGAGTGTTGGATTTTCCTTCTTCTACCATTATCCCTTTTTTTTTCCTACACACTTCTATGTTTGTAAGTTCTTCTAAATATTTTCTCATGTAAACCTCAGTCCTCAGCTGGTGTAATTTTCAAACTGACTTCATCAAGGAGTATTTTTAACTCCCAGAAAGAGCTTTATAATTCCTCATAATCATTACAGTATCATAAATAATAATGATATCAACCATAACAACAGTAGTGTTATAACTGAGGCTGGTAGGAAGACTTAAGCTTACTCGTTTTGGTTTTTTTTTCATTTAATAGAATTTTTTGGAATGCTGTGGAGATTTAGGCATCCCACTTCGAAAAACCCAAAAGTTTGTCCAAAATACGAAGATATAAACAAGGAACATAATCCATGAGGACTGGATTAACTTTTTCTAACAGTTTTCACTTACTATCCCTAATTTGCTCAATGCTGGGTTCTTCACAATACTTTAAGTCTGTATTTACTCTACATGGGAACTTCACATATGGAACTGCTTTAAAAATATATCCTCTCCTCTCCACTCCTTTAAACACTATTCCTAATTATTTTCAGTTCCCCCCACATCATTCTAAACCACTTCTGCTCTTTTAAAATACCATAACTCAAGCTGAAAGAACAAATCTTCTCAAATAAACAAGATTTTTGTATTTTAAAGGTTATCATTATCTCCTGCAATTACCTCAGCCACAAGGAAGCATATTTGAAGTCAGTCGATGTTTCACCACTTTGAAGATTAAGTACCTGACTTAGGCACACCGCTAACAAAGGTGGATAATTAGCTTTATTCCAGGAGCTGAAGCATTCCTCTGAATCACAGCTCCACCTTACATTCTTCCTTATTGCTAAATGATGCTGGTTTAGGGCTGCAATAACTCAAGTACTTTAAGTCACAGAATGTGGCTAACCACTTCTTTGTGAAAACTGTTTAGGGAAGGCAGGCAGACAGGGAAGAATAACGTTAGCAACGTTTTTTATTTTACTTGTGCAAGTGATATTACCCTCAGAGAACCTGAATAGAGATGTAACATGGCCCTTATTCTACATATTGTAGGCAGAGTGACAGCATAATCCTTCATTTTGTTACTTTTCTGTTTTCCTACGAGTAGCTATTTAGCCTAGCACTGCTATTTGTTCAATAGATGTACAGATGCCATTTTAAAAATGGAGTTACGTTGCTAAAATCCTCACTGCATGTGCCTGTGCATGAAAACAGCATTACATCTCATGTCTGGCTTTGTTACCTGAGGGTGATCTGAACATAGCAGGATTTAATGTCCTATTCCCCAAAGTTTCCTATTTGCCTCTGATGGGAAACTGGTTAGTTCAACACTTCTGATTTGGGTCAGTAGCTGTCAGTACTGGATATTATCAAACCCTTTGTAGCTGAGATAAAATTAATGCCAAAAAAAGTGATCTGGTCTTCTAATTAATCCCACAGGAGTGCAAAAACTCATTTAAGTTAGGAGTTTAGCTGTTGGCAGCATCAAGAAAAGCTGGTTTCACTTCACTGAGCTGAATTACAACTCCACATTAATGGAATTAAAACATGTTGCCCTCCTAAACTCTTACATTCATCAAATCAAAGGCTTAGAAGCTTTATAAACAACTGCAGTGCTACCTTCAATCCTTGACAAGAGAATGCTGAGAATACATCATAAAAACAAACGGTATTAGCATTCCCTTCACTGGTCTCCAGTGGAATTTTTTTCTATATTGCATTTATCACTCTTTTTTGTTTTAGTATTGTGAATGACAAAGAATAACTCAGAGCTCTAGTTCTGGGTTTGGTTTTGTTGTTGTTGTTTGTTTGGGATTTTTTTTCTTGCTGAGAAGATAGACAATTGGAGTTTGTATATTTCTCTTCTGTGTGGCAGTTTCGGAATTGGTAGCTGAAGAATGGCTGCTCCAAAGCCATGTTGTAGAGAGATCTCTACCCAGCCTGTGCCAAGGCTGCTTCTCTGCTTCTTTATGAGAAGTTACAGGTCAATTGATTTAGAAAGCAAACAACTTCAGTGCTGTCAGTTTTGACTTGTCAAAATAACGATATATGAAAACAAAAGGTTTCCTAAATCAGGGCTATAGCAAATAGAGGACATCTGTTCTTTGTTGATAGAGGTTGAAGATTGAGAGGGGAAATCTAATGACTTTTCTGGTACTCTCTTTGTAAAGACAGTGTGTCTTGGTTTTATCCAAACAAAAGAGAAGAAAAATTTTGGATTGTAATAACTTTATTTCTTTTACTGTCAATGCAATAGGTAGGCTTTGGGATGTACTGATTTGGGCACCATGCAGTCTGATCCCTTAATGGTGGTTTCTCCAGATTTTCACATTATAGAAGTTTAAAACACAATAAATATTTCCCTAACATGATTGTTTAATCCCAGATAGAGGTTTCACTGGTGTATTGTATATGGGTGAAGTTATCATTTTGGAAGGGAAGGTGGTGGTTTACCTGATCCCTGTGGGGAAAAAAGGGTTTATGATGCTGCCTCCAGTTTCAGCATCGCCCACACAGCAAAAGTGCCTTCAGAGCTTGCTTGGCCTAGAACAGAATTAAAGATAAAGAAACTGGCTGCTTTTTTTTTTTTTTTTTTTTTTTTTTTTTTTTTTTTTTTTTTTTTTTTTTTTTTTTTCTGTAGTACTTACTGACATTATTATTTTCACAATAAACATTTTAAAAATACGTGAACACCAGGCTGCTCTATTATTAGTATTTAATGAAGCCATGAAATGGTTAGCCTTGCCTAAGAAATAAGTTTAAAACAAAAAAAGCAGCTTAAACCCATTAAAAAGAGAGGTTGGATTCTCTGCTCCCAGTTTTGCATCTTATTATTAATTTATAATCTCATTCTTTGTTCCTTCATTCTTATGAATTGTCTTACAAGAACAATATATTCCTCTTATCTCAATGAACTAAAATAAAATGGATTTAAGTTAAAACTGGTAGTATTCTTGTGTTCAAAATGGGAAATCCATCTTGTGTGGCTGTAGTACTGGGTAGCATATGGAAATATTGTTACTTTATGTTATTAAAACTAGTAGGAGGTGTATTCTGTATCATTTCAGAGAAATGGTAACGTTTTTATAAGCCTAAAAATCAAACTTTGAATGCTTTGATATGTCAGTTTAAAACTATGCCACTTAGATATCTCAATAGGGATATGCTTAGGCCTTCACCACAGAAGGTGTTGGTAGCAGTAATTCAAAAGCTTTATTTCTTCTGTGCTGCAAAAGACATGGCAAATGCACAAGTGTATTAAGCATGTGATGAAAACAGCTTCTTTCTGCTGGTTCCATCAGTGTGGTAGAATTCACCAGGAGATTAACTTTTCAATAAGTCAGTTAGAAATCATATCAGACTATTATTCTGTCTCTCATAGCAACTTGTGTCAAGCAATGTTTAAACTGCATTTTAGACTTTAAGGTGTCATTATAGTCACGATGATACCTTAGAAGGCACAAGCTTGTATCAAGCATCAAACTTGATTTTTATAATTATGTAAAAGAAAATGAGTTTTCATCAGTTCTGAACTATTTTCATGAAGGAAGGCGAGAGCTCCTTTGATTACTGTGTCACAAATCCCTAGGATTGGAAAAAGTTTTCTAATGGGTATAATATTGCAGATAGATGAGCCCCTCACTTGGCAGGAGTGGGGTGTATATATTCATGTAATATTTTGCAATGTTTGTCCAACTCAGCTATTCTGTTCACACCACAATCCCAGAAACTTAAAATACTCCTAAAGAAGTTTGGCTATAAAGCAGATAAAAACCTCTGCAGCTCTTCTTAGAAGGGGAATATACTTTTCCACAAACCTTCTGAAACCTTCTCAATAAGGATGAATACTAACATACAACAAGAGCACAATTGTCACAACACAAGATACCAGGAGGCAGTAGGATTTTTGTTTGTCCAGTGACATGCATCACAACTCCATGGGCTACACAAAAAAGAAAAAAAAAAAAATCTGTCAGACAGTATTGACTATGTTACAGCCTGAAATTCATGTAAAATAGATGTGTTGCTCACTAATGTCAAATGAAGTTGCTTTTATTGAAAAATAAGATGTTTTGCTTCTGAACAAGCAGCTTGAGATAGATGCAAAGCTTGAAAGCAAGACAAAGTTTTCATTTATTAGATTCAGTTATATAAAACTGACATAGAGATTTATTTTTATTGTCTACTTTGCATTATTAATACTGGGCCTCAGTATGTGCAGTAGTCATTTAAACTAATCAGCAAATACACCCAGATGCTTCTGCTTTTTAATATTTTATTTAAGCATGTTGTCTTGGATAACAAGTACAATTTATTATCGCAAAACTGCCTTTGACTGATGCTCTGTTTTCTCCATTTTTATTTACTATGATACCGTATTACAACACTAAAATTAGCATATACTAGGTAGTTTTAACATAATCATTATTATTCAGGTTTCTTAGTCATGTCAGTACTACATATGAGAAGCCATTAGACCTCAAAAATCAAAATCAATCAAAAAGGGTTTTTTCAGAGAGTCTGTTTTGCAGTAGAAAAAAATGTCATTTTTATTTCCTAAATGCTGTATCCCAGATTAATAAAAATCCATGTTGAAAGAATCAAGCTGCTTAAAATATGATGGAACTAGTGTTGAAGTTAGATCAAGGTGCAATTCTAAGGAATGCATGTCCTCGTTTACTGAGAAACACTGATAACTAGATTGATTACATTATCATTTGCTGATTCACCTTTTGCTCTGAAATTAACTTTTTTTTTTTGTATGTTTAGTATATTTAGTAGAATAATTATAATTTAAGTTATTTTAATTTACTAAACTCTGTGTGTGAATATTTATGTATTTTAAAAATGAGTAGGAAAGATTGGGGGAGTTACTATCTTAATTTTCTGCTCTTAATGAGAAATGAAAGCTGAATTTAAACAAGAGGGATTGTACAATTAAACCCTTTTTGAACAGATGAGCACCACTGATGTCAAAATGCTTTAGACATGCGTAAAACCATCTGATTGTTGTATCTCTTTTGGCATTAGCTAAACTGCTAGAGACAATAAGAGCAAAGGAAATTTTTATCTCTGTCTTTAACAAACGCTTTTCTTTATTCTTCCTTGGCCCGTACAGTCATTCCCAGCACAGCACTGCAACGCGTCCTCCCACAGTGAGCTTGCAGCGGACCATTTCTGTGGAAGGGTAAGATGATTCTCTGTTGAAACTGCTCTAGAGGTGTCAGATACCACTGAACTGCCACTGATACCAGAGGTGTCGGGTACCACTGAACTATCCACATACACAGAGCTGTTCATTAGATGTGGGTTTGCACACCACAGTGTTTCAGTCTGTGAGATGAAGTAATGAAGTTTCAAACTAGAGCTGATCCTTTCTTGGTACTTAAACTGAAAGGTTTGGTTTTCATGGGGATGAGAATATCTGTCATGAAGATATATTGGATACCATTTCTTCAATTCATCTCACTTGACTAGTGTTAATATTGACTTCAGTTAGCTGTAAAATCTTCCCACTTCTCATGAAAAAGCCCAGTGAAGACTTACTCTGTTTTCTTAATGTGTGCATGAGTTCTTTTTTGACAAACTAGTGTCCAAAACTAAGGATGAAGGAGCACTAATAGAAAATATTTATCCTGTACTGGTGAATATCTATGTATATGAGTGTGTTAACTGTAGGACACAGCTCTGGGTGCACAGCTGTCTCAATTTTAACTAAGACAATGGTGTAAAATGTGAATAATTCACAACTATTAATATTCTTGCATCTTTACAGTTTTAGAAAGGCTAATATTTAGCACAGAAACAGAGATTTTTTTATATAATGACTGGCATAGCCAAAAAGAAGTCAAACTTTTATCCCCTCCCATAGAAATATGGAACTCTATAGGTGTGGGTTACATAGGCACTTATTGGCTGCTCTCAGTTAATATTTCAAAGCTTTTCTTTCTTGTGATAAAAGTGAGACTATAAACTTTCCATAGAGGGAAGATGTCATCTTGTTGTCTTTTAGTTTCTGTTACTGTTGTACTGTGGTACAGTCAGAAAATAAAGTGGTCAATGTGTAAAATAATTCTTACCTAAGTGAAGCCTGAAATAGTTTTCTCAAAAGTCTCAATTTTTAATTTCTTACCTAGATCTATGATTTTAAAATATTATTATTTAAAATGTGTGAAACAGCTATGGTAATTATTCATTGAAAATTAGATTGAAGAATGGAGTTCTGTAGAAAAGTGCATGTGGCTCAAGGGCTATCATCTGGAAGATAGTTCTGTAAATGAAGCCCTCATCATCATCCAGCCATCAAGTACAAAACAGGGCCAATTTTAAGGTAGATCAGGTTGCTCCAGGTCTTGTCCAGTGAAGCTGTGACTGTCAAAAATGTGGAGATTGCTCAAGTCCTGGACAAGCAGTCTGAGTGCTTAAACACCCTCCTTTTAGATTTCTTTTCTATATCTCTCTAATCCAAAGAGAGAGTCATAATAAATTCCCCTGACTCTTCTTCAAATCATCTCATGAATAAATTGATGTTTGAAATAAAACTGAGCTTCAAGAACAAATTGAGTGGTGAAAAAGGAGGGGGAGGAGAAGAAAAAAAAATAATTTGCTCAATTGAGATTTAAGGAAGGAAATTCTATTATTATGTCTGGCTTGGTCTACTGGACCAATTCAGGAATCATCCTGTAACTTTACACTCCTATTTAAATTTGAAAATCAACCTGTCTAAATAATTGCAGAATCTGTACTGGCCACACAGACAACTTGAAAATATTGTGTGTGAATCATTAGAGTGCAGAAAATCTGCAGTTGATACCCCATGTCTCCTGTTGTTCAGAAAGTAGAACATCAGCTTGTAATTATTACTAATCAACTTACACTGCATCATATTTCATTTCACGTAGGAAAGTGGGACTGTTAGCCTATTCCACTGCAGAGCAGAAATGAGTAATCAGCTCAGCTCTAAATATTCCATTATGTTAAAGCTCAATTTACTCTAATGTTTTTGTGGAGTCCATGTTGCTAAGTAGGTTTACAGCTAATAGAATTTGAGATCAAAACAAAGTTATTTTACCTTTCTAGGAACCATGTTCCTATCAGTAGAATCCTGTATTTAGGAGAATTACTGTATTGCTTTTGAGAAACACTTTTTAAACTGCTGCTTTACCTGCAAGGTAAATTCCTGGCACACGCTGACATTTGTACCCTGCATGCTGGCCCTCTCTGACTGACTGTGGAGTCAACAAAGTCATGTAATTATTGAGTCCTATGAATGAAAAATTAAATTTGGGAGGATAAAAGAAATACAGAGGGAATTGCATTTGCTGGCATTTAGTCCTTTCCACCCTGATGAATATGTGATAATTGAGCTGGCCAGAGTAGATTTTTAAAGAACTTGAATAGCTTTTTTTTCAACAATTTGATGGATGAGCACGTAAAACAATTTATTTTTTTATTAGAGAGGGCTTTTGTAGGCTTCATGTCCAGCAACAAAATGAGTGGCCAAGTGGGAAAAATAAGGATTTAAAGATTATTTTTCCTTTATATTCAAGCCATATATTCTTCACAGTGTAATAACTGTACATGAGGTGTACAGATTTATTCTGTGTTGTTTTGAGGTTTTTTCCAAGTCATTTAATGAAGAATCTTAGCCATGACTATCCAAAATAGGAAAATATTGGTTGAAAACAGCCCTTGTTTTTTTTGAAATCCTGCCATACTAGCACACAAAGCTTTAATGTTAGTAATGTCTGACAGCTATTCTCTCTGCTTTTGGCATCCCCATTAAATTGAATTTTGTATGCTACCAGCCAACTCTTAGAAACTGGGATTTCGATTTATTTGATTGAGTCTTGTTGACTTACCAATGTGTCTGGGCATCTGAAATATATATAAAAATATTTATATATAAATAAAGAGCATTTGAACCATGACTAAGGATAAGAATTTTTATTTGGAATAGGGCAGATATTACAGAATGCTTTTTGTTTCAGAAGTGTCTTCTATAAAGTAATTTCAGCTGCTTTCTACTAGCAGCTTGTGTATTGATATTTCGAAACGTGGCTTAGAGGCACTGCTATTTTTAGGTATTCTCTGAGCATTTGAATAGTTCCTGTCTCCTGGTAGTGCATTTCTCTTGCCTCTCACCAGTTCCATTTCATCCAGCTTTGTTTACAAACTGTAAAGCTGGAGCATTCATGGTAAATAGAGCTATTGAATGCTGTAAGTAATAGTGGTTTCAATACAGAACAGTGGTTTCAGTATGGAACCAATAATTTTTAAAAGCAAGATGCAAAGCAAACCTTTCTGGTACAGAGTTGTCTGTGATGGGTGTAGCAGGTGGTACAGAAATGCAATTTTCAGGATTTATTTTGATTATTAGCATGTAAGTAATATACCTTCTGGAACAAGGAAGAGAGATAAGTGATTATGTGAGACAAAAGATAAATGAACAAGCAGGCAGGAATAATCATGTCCCTTATAGAGCTAAAGAGTATATTAGCTGTCCTACATTATCTCTCTAAAAATCAATGAGATTTCTCAAACCCAGGAGACAGACTACTGTGCATTTGAAGTAAATGTCAGATGTCATAGTAAAAATGCAGATCAGTTTTTTCAAATGAGAAAGATTATTCCTGTATGCCAAATCCATCTTGCTATCTGCAAGCAGAAAACTTGTCCTGGTGTGCATGCTTTAATTTTCTACAAAAGATAAAATGAAAGATTGCTAGAGTCCAGAGGTCTTCCTACATAACAAAACCAGTTGCAGAATATGCAGTCGCTCACATGCATCAGTCAGATTGCAGACTGGCTCCCTCATATTAAGTATACTTAAAGGTTTGTGACAATTTAGGCATGATCTTTGCAGAATAAATGCATTATAATTGTAGTCAGTATTAAAATTAGAATAAACCATTGCTTTTACATGTTCAGTGAACAAGAAATGCCAAGATATCCATAGTCAAATAAATGGACAAAATACTTGTTTCAAGCAGATAGAGTAACTTTAGGAGGCAAGGTGGTATTTTGCTAAGTAATCTGATAAATGTACATATTATAGGCTGAATGCTTAGTTGTTAGCATACCAATATTTGGTAAAATGAAATAAATCTCAAATTAATTAGAAGGCCAAAATATTGTTTCAGTTAATGTGGGCAAAGTTACCCCTCTTGACTGTGATGGTCAATGTGAAAGCAGTAGATAAGAGGAAGGCTTCCTTATTTTTGTTCAATAATAACTGAAACTAGGACAACACTAATTAAAGTCACTATCAGGGATCAGACTTCATAGGGTCAGGTGTAAGGGCCATAAGGTGGTAAAGGACTGGGAACTGAGAAAGGAAGGTCTACAGCTCCCTGTCACTGCCAAGTCCTGGTGCTTTGGTCCCTGGAACAAAGGCAAATGAGAGGGAGGGCTAGGGAGGAAAGCAAGGGGTGGAGCTGTTTCACATCATAATGGAAAGATTTTGCCAAGCCTAAGAGGGAATATCAAGGGGAAAAGTAAAAGCCAAGATGTAATGGAAGTGATATTACAATAAAAAATAGATGAGAGCCATACAGAGAGATTTTTCTTTTGTGTGAAACAAGAGTTGTATAAATATGAAAGAAAAGTTGTAGAAGTATGAAAGAAAATCTATATAAAGAAAGCTTGGTTTCACCAACAGTCAAAGCCTTTTAAAAAGATGTGTGTGTGTGAATATTTCAGACATTCAACCACTTAGAATTTCATGTTATCTCTTGTTTGGTTAATCAGATTTTAAACCATCACACACATTAGCAGGTACTCCATCCCTCCAATCTTCCTATGTTCAATGCTGAGAAGAAGAAAGAACAATCTATTTGAACCACCTTTTTTAGGTCTTTCCAGTATGGATGTCCTTTACTTGCCAGAAATAAACACATAAGTATTTATCAGAGTATTTTGAACCATGAGAGGAAAACTGGAATAATTGCTGTGAAAAAGAAATATCTTGATTAGCCAAATGAGTCTAAGGTAACTCAGCACTCACACTGTGGATTGTCAGAAGCCAAACGTATTTATACTGCTCAAGAGAAGGGACCTTGCAGCCTTAGATTTGTGGTGGGTTCTTTCAGAGAATCACAGAATGGCTTGGCTTGGAAGGGACATCCAGTTCCAACCTCCCCGCCATGGGCAAGGTCATCTTCCACTTGGTTGCTCAAATGCCCATTCAACCTGGCCTTGAACACTTCCAGGGGTTGGATATCCACAGCTTCTCTGGGCAACCTGTGCCAGTGCCTCACCAGCCTCACAGCAGATACATTATTCCTAATATTTAATCTGAATCCACCCTGCTTCAGATTAAAGCCATTTCCCATTGTCCTATCCCTGCATGCTCTTGTCCCTGATATACCAATGTGACTTTACCCAAATAATACAACTTCTTGCAACTTCACCTTTCCCTCCTGCTGTTTGCTGATTTAAGTAGCTGCTATGGGTTTTCTTGCACTATATAAGTGTACAAAGGTTGTGGGCCCTGACTTGTATATTGATGCTACGCTATGGAAGCAATAAGATAAATATTCTTCTGGGCTTTCTGTGATCTGTGTTACTATAACACCAAAGCAACATATGCATGAATTTATGTATGCTTTCAACATCCTTAGTGAAGAAAATGGCAGTTTGGGGGGAGGAGGAAAGACAAAAAAACCAACAACAAAAACAAGAAAAAAAATTTTTTTTAACCAAAACAACAAAAAAAAACTAAAGCCAAATCAAGATCAAAACCATAGTTCTAAGCCTCCACAGATTTGGGATATCTCATTGATTGTATAAAACTGAAGAAATCCCTAGGGTCTGATACCTGAAAGCACCCAGTGTTGCTTAATATTTCTGTAGGTATTTCAAAAAGCACCAAAACTGTGTCAGCACTCCAATTTTATACATGGTACAAAAGAAACAGAAAGACAGAGCTGTGTCAGTGTGAGATGAATACTAAAACTGTCTTTTCTTTAATGTTGCCAGCAGCACAAAATAATCAATTTAATCATGGATTTTCTTTCAGTTAATTATTATAAGAATTACTTGTTTTTAGAAAGCACTTCCCCATCGTTTATCAGTCCAGTTTTAATCTCTTAAATTAGATCTATAATTACTATGGATTCCAGTCTATAGAAGAATTTTAGTAATAGTCTTGTCATTTTCTGTTTGTTAAAAGTAAACTGATCAAACCAAATATTCAGTACAAATGTAGTAAATAAAAAGCACTTGCTGTTTTCAAGATAGTGATCAAATTAAACATGCATAAACCAAAAAAAAAAAAAAAACAAAAAAACAAAAAACAAAAAAAACCTGTTGAGGAGAGAAATGCTGCACTTTGATTTATTTTTGGTCATTGCATTTTTATGAGAGAAGACATTTCCTTAAGTGTTGACATTTTAGTTGCTCTGGTTTGTTACTACTTATTGTTTTCAAATATTAATTTAGTAATCCTTTGCTTTTACATCAGTCCTGCAGTTTATAATGTGATTTACAGAATCTGATCTGATGCATTCCCTAAAGCAAGTAACCAAGTCCATCTAAATTGATTCTGTCATTGATTTCTCAGCCTGTAAATTTGTGTGGATTGCAGCACTTTATTTGCTCCTTTACTCCTGGATCTATTAATGTAAATCTTCCTTTCTTCTTTCCATACCTTTTTATTTTCTTCTCTGTTCTCCTTTACAGACGCACTGTCTCTCTTTATTGTGTTTTCTCTCTTCTTTCCTCTTTTCCTGTCTCTCTTTCTCCCCTCCCTTCTGCTGCCTTCTGTCAGTCCAGGAATGTTTTCATCTCACACTCCTTTCTAATTTCTGCTTGATTTCCCCTGCTGTTCTGCTCTGTTTGTATGTGGTATAGAGCTGCAGGAGGGTATAAAACATGCACACACCAAATTAAAGTGCTAGTACGCTTTGTTAGCACCTACAAAGTTACCTTCGGCTGTATTTATCACAGAAGAAATTGTAAGTGGGATAAATAGTTAAAGCTGGAGGCTGAAACATGAATTTCAGAAACACTGGATGTTAGACTGCTCCTTTTTCCAGGGTAGCTACAGAGTGCCATCTATTGTCTCCAAATAAAACATTTTCCTAGAATCATGGAATATCCTGACTTGGAAGGGTCCCACAATGATCATTCGGTCCAGCTCCAGGCCCTGCACAGGACACCCCAAGAGTCACACCCTGTGCCTGAGAGCATTGTCCAAATGCTTCTTGAACTCTGCCAGTTCAAGTGTTGTAACCACTTCCCTGGGGAGCCTGTTCTGGCAACCAAACAGCCCTGTTTTAAAATAAGTTCTGCCTTATTTGCTGTTTTCTGCAGACAGCTACACATTCTGAGTGCATTGACTGAACAAAAGCATCATTCACATTTGAGTTACTTTTCTTTCACTTCTCAACTCTCCCATCATCATGTCAACTTAAAGTGTTTGATTCCATCACCTCCTTTGCAGCATTTATCTGCATTTTGCCTTGAGTTCTCTCATATGTACTGGATCTACAGGCAAAGGATTTTTTCCTAATGTTGTTTCCTACATATTCAAGAAAAAATTGGAACAGCTGTTATTAGAACTCCTTAAATATCATATTAAGGGTTGTCTGTAACTTTAACACCATATGTGATAAAATATGTAACATACTCATCTTCAGCTTAGACTTTTCAATCAATGTTGATAAAGCATTTGCAGGTAACTAATTGCTGCATCACTCTTAAAAGATCACCTGGACAGTGGCTGGTATTGTAGTTGGTTTCCTTAAGAAATATTTTTCCAACTTCAACTTCATAAATTTCCTTGCCCTTTTTTTCCTTGTCATTCAAAGTACACTATGCAAGTGTGAACAATTACATATTTTTTAAAACATGTTTATTGTATTAAGGTGAATCGGCATATACACTCTACTTCCTTTAGCTTTTGTAGTACAGCAGTGGCTAAAGGTTATTTTTCTAATGACAACAGCTCTTAGGTGATTTTGAGTCCATTGTTCAGGTTCTGCAGGGTGCTCAGATATGAAAGAAATATGAAGAGATATTAAGGATGGTCAGCCTCTATTCAGCCAAATCTGAGTCATGACCAAAGTGACCTGATTATGTAAAAGAGCAGGGGTGGAAACCCATTGCATTCTAATCACAGCTTCTGACATTTTCCTGTTATTGTCTGAACTTCCTCTGAACATAATCATCCAAGAGCAGAATGTGAATTTTGCTGTCAAAAGGCCAAATTTATAAAACAGCACTGGCAGCATTTTAGGCATAAATCTGCTGACTTGATCAGAGACAGGGATTAATAACCGGGCCAACATTTTGTTGAGCTGCACAGCTTACTATTCAGTAGATACCCAGTTGTATTGACCTAGTTTTGTCCAAGGCCCTGGCTTTCCACTATTTGATCCAAGCTGCCTGTCATATGTGAAAATACTCATTTTTATTTTGAACAAGATCTCTTCTGATTTCTCACCAGCAGAGCATGCAAATGTATTGGTTTGACTTTGCTGCCTCTTTTTCCTCAGTATTCTGGTAAATAATAAATGGCAGTTGCTCAAGTCTTGCAAAGTATTTCTGATGTGTAGGACACAAAGATGACAAGTGTCACAGTATCATTTTTGTGGATGAGGAAACTGAAGCTGGGAGAACAAATGAGTTGCCAAGAACACTCAGCAGTGCATGAGAAGAGAAACCATGCTTTCAGCTCACTGTCCTAGTTCTGCTCCAACCCCCAGGCCACACTTCTAATTAAAAACCTATTTAGACTTCTTAGATTCTGGATCACTTTATGTCTACTCTGCACATATTTAACAAGGTGTTAAAGGAGTTGCTACAAGGCAAATCAACAGTCGTGATGCAAAAGGAAAAAAAAACACCTACCTTGATTTTCTGATTCTTAAAAATAGTTCAAATATGCACAAACTCGATACAATATATATTTTCTCACAGCTGTATTTTTACCTGTTTTCTGAGATTACAATGTTAAAAAAGTCAAGATATGAAGGACCATACAGAGTAGGACTAATATTTTGCTTTAGTCTTCTCTTTCAAAAATAAGAAACTTCAATTTCAGAAAGCTGAGATGTTGTTTTCATCATAATCAAGTCAGGGATGCTATTTGAATATTAGCACTAGGCAAAGATTAACAAATGCCTGTGATTTCAGAAGTATCATGTCAAGATTATCCATAAGATTAAACTCATATCAAATAAGGTATCCCTCAATTTAATCACTTCTCTTCCTTTTTTCTCTGTTCTTTAAAAACAAAACAGAAATGAAAGATCTTTTTGTGTGATGCATAACTGCACTAAAATATGGAGGAAATACTGAATCTTTTATACAAGAAGCATTCTGTAAAATGTGTGTTTTTGTTGCTGGCAAGTTTTATTTGTACACTTAAAGAATGAGTAGAGTATCCTATTTCTCTGGGAGGAGTTAGAGATACTTATACGTTTGTGTTTGGGAGACTTGCAGGGCTGGGCTTAAAATTTATACATTGTAATTTAATTGCATTTGCACTTTTTCTGAAAATTAAATTGTTAGAGGGATTTGAAATGGGGTAAGTACCGATAAACATGGAGTATGCGTATGTATATGTGGTTGTCTGTGCTTGTGCATCCAAGGCAGAACATGCTCTGAGACCTTGTATGTAGAAACTGGGAACAGGAATATGTGGGACCCTTTCTCAAGAATGCTACCTTGATTGCTTAGCAAAGTTATCTATTTCTGGAAATAAGTATTCCCATCAGTAAATTGCATGTTGTGTTTACATCCTCTGGGTCATACTTTCAGTTTACAGATGAAAAGAGCTGTGTGAGATATTTCTGTTACTATTTATTGATTTCTATCATAACTAATAATTTTTTAATGAGTGTGACAAAAGCAGGTACCCCTTGGGCTAGCTCAGTGATAAAGCTGCAGTGTGACTTAACAAATGCACAATCCCGATAATGTCAAACCAAAGTTTTTAATGAGATTCTGCTGTATTAGTTTGATCATATAAATGTTATTTGCTCCAAATCTGTCACGATCAAATACAACTGCCATTGCTTTGCTTGGAGTTCTAAGTTTTTTCTTTGTTCATTTGTGGAAAAAGCAAGACTAGAACTTAAAATAAAAAGGTACCGTATACAGATTGATTCTGCCTGGATACTTAGTATTGCTAAAAATTAGATTATTAAGTATATTCAGTGGTGGCTTTTTTTCCTTTTAATACATTTGTCACTTAACATAGTGACAATGACTCCAGTGGGGTGAAATTAATAGAGATGTTTGAATTCAACCATGAGGAAACAAAATAATTCTGGTTGATTCCTACCTTATCTGTTTGCCAGTTAACAGCTTTGTCATTTGTTACATGTTTTTTTTTAGACTATAGCAGGCCACTGTGTCTTAGGCAAAATGTAGTGTGCATAAGATGCTATGAAAAACGCATACACAGTAAGAGGTTTGAGTCCCTAAACATTATCATTTTGTTTCTATACAGAGAGCCTCGAAAAATCATCCTGCACAAGGGCTCCACAGGACTTGGTTTCAACATTGTGGGAGGTGAAGACGGGGAAGGCATTTTCGTGTCTTTCATCCTCGCAGGCGGGCCAGCGGATCTCAGCGGAGAGCTGCAGAGAGGAGATCAGATCTTATCTGTAAGTGCTTCTCCTGGGCTGTCCTGACCAGATACTTCATCCAGCTCTTTGTCTGTACTGCAAGGGGCACACAAAGAAGCCTTTTCTCATTTCCATGTTGTGAAATCTGAGCTGCAAACAGTTCATTCCAGAATATTTTGGTTATTTTGCCCTTGGGTTTTAGAGTGTTAGTTATTGGTGTTACTTCTTGCATTTAGCTGGAAATGAGACCTTTGGCTGTTTAACGCTACCTACACTGTGGTGACACCACAGGGGGGACCTAAGCACATTGCAGGCCTAAGCATCCCATATTTTGGCCCATCATCCAGTTCCATTTTTCCCACAACACACTACTGAGTCCAAGGATATTTCTCAATTCCGCCTTTTCTTGGAGGAGAGCAGGCAGTAGGATGAAATCATCTATACTCAGGCTGCCATCTAGTGTGCACTTAACTGCTTAGCAAATAGCTCACCACAACAAGGAGATTAATTAGGTTATGTTAATTATCTCTGCCTCTGATGAATTTGATGATCCCTCTGAAATTCTTTTCAAATTTTATTGGATGAAATGCTTTGTAGCCTGAGGTTATATTCTGCATACTTAGACTCAAAAGCATCTTTTTAATTTTTCATTCATGTATATATTGATATCACACATTTTAAAACCAGAACATTTGTGTTTTAGGCTCTGTCAAATAATTGAGCATGTGACCGAAATAATCTGAATATAAAGGAATTTGAATAACAGTGAAAGCCTTGAAAATGTAGTTAAATAACCATTCACATTATTCACAATCCTTACAGGAAAAAAAAAAAAAGAAACTGTCCCAAATTGATACAGATGTGACTGTTTCATGAGAAGCACAAAAATAGCCTTAAGGCAAAGAGCTGAAGCACAGGAATTATTTATCCCAGATAAATGATGGATGCACTAGGCTGCAGTATCACACTGCCTCCCACTGTTGTGCCTTCTATCCCTGTGAATCCTGCATCCCTGGATATAATTTAGTTAAGAGTTAAGGGTGGAAGATGGCTTCAGCCTGGATGTTTTGTGATGTGGTTATGCAACACTTTCCTTGTCAATGCTTAAATTCATAAGAAAGCTGGATGTGGCTTTCCTACTTTGCTAAGGATTGTCTTGGCCTATTCTATGAAAAGTGAATTTACCTTACACCTGTCAAAACCTGTCAAAGTCTTGTAAGAAGTTGTAAAGTGGTGGCTGGAGGTGTTTTGCAATATACAGAAAATCTGGCTAAGTTATCACCAAAGGGAAGCAGTAGCCTGACATTGTAGAACTGTTCCTTAAAAGTGCTGTAAGAAAAAATGAGAAACAGCAAGTAAAGGATGTTTAGGTGCTGCTGGGAGTTGACACATGCAGGCAGGCAGGCAGGCAGAACAGCAACAAGACTACATCTGAAATGCAAAGAGTAAATTTATTTCATTACCTTGCTAACCAGAGGATCCCAAAGCAAGACCTGGGCAGAGAGACAGGGGTGGAAATGCAGGAATTGTCAGGCTCAGTCCATCCTGAGGGGTGGCAGGGCTGTTCTTCGCACCCATTTGTCAAGGGCTCACACATGGAATTCACCACCATGCTGTGACCTCTGTGCTTTTTATGATCTCTGAGCTCTGATCTTCTCTCTCCCACAACAGGGAGCTCAAGCTTGTCCCTGAGAGTGCCTCCAAATCTCTCAAAGCACCTTCTGTTATCTCTGAACAGAAATTCTGCTTCTCAAAACAAGGATAGACAGCAGTAGGCATAGTTTAAGGGGTCTATTCCCACAATGATATTCTCCAGGCATCAGCGTTCCTACCTGCAAGGTCTCTGGGAATCTCACATCCTCCTCTGCACTCTTCTGCTTTTAACCCTTTCCTCCCAGCTGTGCCTTAAAGAGCTCTCCAAGTGGAAAGTTTCTAGGGAACCGCAAGAAAATCAAAATAGATTTTTATAATGTTATCCTTATGAAGAGAGAAGGAATTCAAAGCCCTGTGTCAAGACGAGCACAGACAAGAAACCCAAAGAACAGAAACAGAAGTTTCTTCAGGACAATTATGCAATTTATTTTTCTTTGGTTAGATGTAACAAAATAGGGTTGACTAATGAGATCAAAGCCTTTCACAGTACATTGTATTCAAAAATCCAGAAGTTCAAATACAAATTTAAAAATCCATTTTCTTTTTTTTTTTTTTTAAGCAGGATATATTTAGAACTGTATGCTACAGCCATGGTAAAGTTTTTAACTTTATCTGTTTTATAGTGACATTTTCCATAAATTCTAATAAATGTTGCTAGTGTTGCATCAGCATTTATTTGTCTTGCAGGAGTTGTTTATTTATTATTGAGCAGAGAGGGATGGAGATTATTACTAAATTAGACTGTGTATGTATCCCCAGGCAATCACCCAGTCAGGCCTTTGTTACTTATTAGTCACAAATAACTATTATGGATCCATTTTTCCATATTCAAACAAAACCAATTTCATGCACAGAGCTCATTAATCTTGTACCATTGTCTATTGAAGGGTCCCAGACACCTTAATTTTATAAGGACTGAAGAAAAGATGTCTGTTTCTCTCTGTTTGTTCCTTCTTGTCTCATCCCTCAGAAAAACTTATTTCCCTACAGAAATACTTTCCTGTTTGTTTCTTAAAACATGACAGATCTAATTAACAAGAACAAATAGTACCCTCAAAGCTGCTATTTCTAATCAGTTGAAGCTTAGTTAAATTTCTTACAGACAGTAAGCATAGTAAGTGCTTTAGAGATCTGAATTTAATTTCTTATAAGATTGGTATTGCAGAATTATAGCAAAGCCACAAGAGTTCTTCTGTTGTGATATTTTACATGTCTTTACAACATGCTTTTTAGCCAAGCCTTCTAATATTTATTATCTTTCAGAATGCTACTTCTTTCATTGTTGTCCCTGCCTATTGCAAGGGAGTTAGATTAGGTGACCTTTAAAGGTCCTTTCCAACCCAAACAGTTCTATCATTCAGTTTAATCAATTTAATCAATTTAATCAATTTTGCTGGTGTCCTCTGTGACCATAGGCAGGGTGCTTTTTTTTCCCTAAGCCTCAGTCTCCCAGATGGACAGTGGGGCTACCAGGCTTTCTCCTAATTCATGCCCATGCTGTGAATATGGCAATATTGACCGGTTGAGAGCTGTGTATTCTCACCTTTGTGAATGTACCTACAAAAATACCTAATATAGATTGCAAATCCACCAGTAAGTCCCAGCAAGGCTTTGCCTTTACATGCATTGCCTTGTGCAGGCACACTGGGTGTATACCTAGTCCCAGAGTCAGGTGCCAAGGCTTGGACAAATCCCACAATCTCTGCCTCTCCTTCTGCCTGACTGTCGGGAGGTGAGAGGGAGGGGTCCAACCCTACAGCCCTCCGGGAGCACCGGGAAAGATGCTGCCGCAGCCTTGGCCCCATGGACGAGTGAAATTTGAATTTATTTTTCCCAAATGCCACCAGGTGGCGGCCCAGGATCAGTAAGGACAGCGATCTGCTTGTGGAAACTGAAACTTCAGAAAAAGCGGGGATAACAGGGGTTTTCCTATTTCAATTAATTGGAAATGTTTGAAAAATATCTCAGAAAGAAGGCTAATATTCCCAATGCTCCTCTGCAGAGAGAACACTTGAATCCTATCTGAAGGTCAGTCGAAGAATCATGGAAAATCTGTGTCAGATAGTAAAACATTTCAAATAGCCCAAAAGTGAATTTTTGTGTTGCATTCATGAGAAGACTGGGGTTCTCCCCGAAAGGGTTTTCTTAAAATGCTAGTTTCTTCTGCTATAAATCACTGTACTATTTGTAATCACCACCCAACTGTACATTTTCTTTCTCATTTCTGAATGCCTTTAAAATGAAGTAACACATACATTACCAATGTAAGTTCATCACTATACTAGAATATATCCCTCCCTGTAGTATTTTCCTCTTACTAAGTATATTGTAACTATTATCAAGTAGCATTTTGAATTTTAATTCACATTAACGCTTGATTTACTACATGTGCACACCCAGATTAATTTTCATCTCAGATACTTATAGTCCTAGGGAAACAGTTCAGAATATCCATGGAAAAATCATTTCCATTGTAGAGCAGCAGAAATTAGGTTCCAGTGTGTTAAATTATTTGTTTAAAATCATTTTAGAAGTCTGGGCCAAGTTTAGAGGCTCAGATCTAACCCCAAGTTCTCCATCTGTTAGGAGAATGCACTCTTCAATAAAAATAAAGTGTGATGTTCCTTGATGCCTTTCTTGCAGTTAGAAATTCCACTTTCAATTGTAAGGGATATTTTTCTTATTAAAACAGCAATGGGAAACTAGCATTGGTTAGTCAAAGCCACCTGCATTAGAACAAATTATTTCCATGAGCCATATGCATTAAATGGCCCCCCATTGTGCATACACCCTGACAGAAAGCAGTACAAGATTTATAATTATAGGAAAGATGTACATAGTGAATACATTGCAATTTTTAGGGGAAATTTCTGGGGAGGCAGGAGAAGCAGTAGTATCCTTTTGAAAGAAAAATGGCTACATTGTTTTTTGCATTTCAATCTGAAATCAAGACCTTGATAAAACATAAGTCTTTCTTTTAGGTGTCCTAGCCTGAATGCTTCAAAGCATTTTCTGTGCCAAGTGGGCAACTTTTTCAATAGGTACAGGACCTAAAACACAGAGAATTAGTTTATGGATGCATGTTCAGCAGCAAAATTCAGATTTACAATTTCACAGAAATAGTGCATATTGCTCCTTGAATTCCTGTGCTGACATTTCTTTTCATACAGTTTCATAATTTTCTGTAAGGCTGCATCAAGTTGTATACAAATGAGAGAATTATGGTGAACTAATAGGCATAAGGAGTTAACAGAAAGTGTTTGCATTTGAGTCTTAACTTTTGAAATTACTGAATTTTATGTCTTTGTGCAAGGTTAAACCTCTGACTGAGTTACTTACATTTAGACACCTACATGTTTGCTGAGTGGTTGGTTGTCATTAATGTCAAAAGATGTGAGAGAAGAGATCAGCTGGCCAGCTGTGAGCTGTATAGAGCAGGCTGAATTTCTCCATAAGCTATATTATCTGTATTGACTTTTAAGCTTAAGCACCACATCCATTCACATCTATATTCAGGTGTCTTAAACTGCATCTCACATTTCAGATCAGTTTGCCCTTTTAATATATATTTGCTTTTTCAGCTAACATCATTGCTTCCTTAATCGCAAATTAAAGTAACATAAAATCGTGAACCATAAAAGCAGTATCAGTTTTATTTCACTCTCCTGCAGAAATACTTGGTGTTCACAATGCCTGGCTGCAGCGTGACTTGTAGCCTGAGAGTAGAATCAAGAGAAAGAGTAGACTGCTTGCTCTGCAGGCAATGCATCCACAGGTTACCTTAAGGGAATAAAACAACTGTTCTGAAGGGTGATTGCTCAACTGCAGCAGGAAAGAGTAGAAAAGGAACAGGCTGCCCTGCAAAGAAACACACAGTACTCTCACAATACTTCCATTTCCCCTCTTATCTAATCTCAGCCAGGTGAATGAAGTTAACCAAAGCATTTTGTGTGATTTTCCTGTTGATCTGGTGTAGTATCAGGATGTATTCATATACAGGGAAATACACTATCTTTTTTTCCTTTGCTGCTTTCTGAGAATTAAACAACTTGGGTTGGGAAGGGGCTGGTGGAGTTACTCTGTGGGGTTTTCTGTCACTGGAGCATGGCACTATATAAAACCTAGTTTGACCCTATATAGACGTAGTTAACAATACCAGTATTTGAGCATTTCACTTTAGTATTGTCTGTGGTGTTTTATACAAGGGATCTCTCCCTTGCAGAGGGATCTTGTATTAATCAGATTTTGTCTTCTGTCTGCGCATCGCCCTGCTGTTGTTTTTTTGTGAGACATTTGCTATCTCTTATGAACAGTTTAAACATTTCTTTGTACTTGGTTCCTCCCACACAACTCCTACCCACCTTCTCACTCACACCTGTAGCCAAAAATACAATATGCATTTGAAAAAAACTTCAATTTCTACTCCAAAAATGTCCATATAGAGCAGATAGAATGTAAGGCTTTCTTACAGCAAATATTTATACTTTATAATTTCTTCAGTTATATTTGACCTTCAGACTGACTTCCATTACTTTGGTACAGAGAAGCTTTCAGCTTTCTAATTTAAAATGGTTATTTTGCTCATGGTAAAGGCAGTAAAACTACTCAGGGCAAATAGTGCATTTTGTTACCTAGTAACAAAACTAAGATAAATGGCAAATACCATTTGGTTTTCCTTCTCAGATTTTCTTATTTCCAAAATGCAGCTGTCTCAGAAAATGTTTGAAACATCTCTGGGGCCTGGTGTCTTTTCTCCTTGGATCATCAGTTTGTCCCTCTTGTGTAATAGTGTCAGGATTGTAACAGATATTCCCTTTGCCCTACAGTAATTATTTGTAGAGGCACTGACCATATCCTTAGGATGCTTTCTTGCCTGTGGTGTGAGTGGTGTGTGACTGTCCTCAGGCATGGGACAGTCTATCAATTTCTGTGGCCTTTAGCTGCCATTGTCTGTAGACTCCTGCAATGTTTTTAACATTAATCCTGCTTAGTCAGTATGTTAACCATGTAAACCTGCTTTGTAGTAATGTATAGAGCACTGTTTGCTCTATATTGCAAATTTTGATATATAATCAGAGCAGTGATTTAAGTGGGTAGATCAGTGCACCTGACTGGACTCTTAAGGTAAAATTTGTTTGAAAATCAAGCAAGAATGTGTTGCTAAACATATCCAAAGGATCAATACTGAATGGTAGGTGATATATATGTGGCAGAACTGTAAAAAAACAGAAGCCTCTGCAGAGGAAAGGAGCTGAGAGCACAGGCATTATCATATGTTAGTGGGATGACACCAACTAGAAGGACAGGTAGATTAAGCTCCTTATAAATATGTAGTGGATTAATCTAAATTCAGGCTTTGTTCATGTTGGGAAGCACAGAGTATGTAACCCTTTAAGCACTCTCAGTAGCTAACAGAAAGATGTAGCCACTTCTGAGTACAACTTACCTTGCCCTAAAACAGACATTTTACATGGGTCAGATGACCATTTTGCTGTAAAAAAAAATATTCACATATTACAGAGAATTTGGCAATTTCCCTTTACTGAAATAAATCCCATCCAAAGTGACCAAACATTCATGAATCTGTTTTTGGTGGAGAATATGGAAAGGCAAGTATAAATCAGATAATTCTATATTTTATTCTCACTAGTAAGGAACAGTAGCTGAAAAGTGGGAGAATGAAACAAAGAAACACAATTTTCCCTTGGGTGAACATATAGTCTAGTGGCAATTTTTATGATTTTGTGCTGAAAAGGAATAAGGAAGTAACATGAACTTCAAAACCAGCTTGCTGTGCAGTTACAGTTGTGAAACTCAAGCAATCAACATTGAAAAAGTGAAAGCTGAGTTAGTCACTGTGGTAATAACAGCCCAAGTCTTAAAAAATTTATAAATGTTAGGTAAAATCTGGGGGGAAATTCATATAAAGTGGTCTGCACTTTCAAGAATTAGAAAAGGCATCAAGAAAATGTTTGATGAAAATAGGAAACCGATCAATAAATTAGTTTCCCAAAGAGTTGGAAAAAAGATTGTTTAAAGTGAGACTGTGAGAGTTCAAACCTTTAGTGGGTTCTTTTGTTGTTGTCGTCTTTAAAAAGAGATGGATCCATAATTATCCAGTTAAGGCAGTTATGAAGAAACAGAAAAGTCTTTAAAGTGGACTTAGGCAAAATCAAATTAGAACATAGACAAGTTAGATCTTGTAAACAGATGAAGTTAATTCTCATATACTTAAGGAACTATTCAATGCAGACCACTTGTAATTGTATTCAAGAACTGAAAAACTATTTGAGAGTATAGAACAGATTGTGCAGTTTTCAGGGAAAAGTTCTGGGAGAAACAATCAATCTATTTGCAGATACTTAGAAAATAACAAAAGAAGGAGTAATAATCCTGATAATTTTTCAAGAATAAATTGTGAAATGTAATTTTTCTCCTGAAAGAACATTAGTCGCAGAAAAGAAGTCATACTCGTAACTTTATTGGAAACTTGCTGCCCCTGTAATCTACCTATCAACATCTTCATAGAGTAACGGGTCATAAGCCTCCCAAACAAGTGGAGAAAAGCAGAGAAAAGCAAAGATGTTGTCATGGCAAGATCTAATGGAAAGATCCGGGACAAAACAGCTGTTTAATACAAGTTCAGATACTGCTGACAATGCTGGGAATTCTGGGATTTGAGAGTGAGGGTTTATGTCTATATGGGATCATCTGGGTGCACAGTGCTCTGCCTTTTCCAGATAAACTCAATTTCACCCCTCACAATGCATGCAGGCATATGTTCAGTACTCACTGTCATCATGATGAGCCAAAAACATTTCACAAAATTGAGATACCCATGCAACTTCCCTGTAGAAGAAGAGAGATTTAAAGCTACAGAAGACAACTGGGAACCTGGTGGAGAGAAACTGGGTGCAAACACTGATTTGTGCTCTTGTAAAGACTTTCTTTTATGTATTTAAAGAAATAACTCTTTGAAAAGAGCAAAGTCTCTTTTCCCATGAAGCCGTGGAGTTTAGAACTCCGGGTCAGAAAAACCCTAGCAGCCTTCTTGACAGTAAAAATTCATTTTAATATAGTATGAACTGTGTCCATGTTAACACTTCTACCTGGAAATAGTCAATCATGGGGAAGAGAGCTGGTAGCAAACTGTTATTCAGTGTAGATGGTAAATGTATCTAATCTGATGACTGGAAGTGAAACTTAGACATATTCAGCCTCAAAATATGAGGCATTTATTTTGTAATCAGGGCAAGTGTTTTTATTCCCAGAGGAGCTCATGGACTTGCCATTTTGGAACTTCAAAGTAAAAAAGATTACTTTCAAAAATACAATCTTGATAGAGATTCTAGGGAAAAAAATACCACGAGCATATTCTGGAATGCTGCATATACTGCTGCATAATTTCAGCTCATTAATCTAGAAATTTGTCTTCCAGCTGGGTTTCTCTCTCCCCACCACAACTCCCCACCCACATCTTTCTGCAATCTGTAACATACAGTGGAATTGTCTTGATGCAGTAACTGTTTCCTAACTTAACTCTCCCATTTCAAGCACATGATCAGAAACTAAATTATACCAACAATGCTCTTGAATAAGGTATATACTTTTTCCCAAGGGTGTTACCTACCACACCTGTCAGTTCTGTGTCATACAGAACTAGTAAATTGGCCTAAACTAGAGGTTGTGTATTTCTGTTGTGCTGAAATCATAAGTTCTCTCTAAAATATTAATTTTACTATTGCCTCAATGAGTAGAAATGGTCTCATGTCAGACTGCTTGCTCTTCAGCTCCTTATAGTTTAAGATGGAGTGCACATCCAGTTCAAACATTCTGACTTGGTAAATTTTGGTGTAACACTGTCAAGTAGAATTACATCACATCTGATATACTAAAGATTCATAATGAGGTTTGCACCCCTCAGTCTTGCTGCACTGTCAGGCTAACAGTGAAGAACTGAAAGCCAAGCTGCTACTGCTGGACAAAACAGCTAAATCCCTGAGCTTTATTCATACAGAGCTTTGCCCCAGGCTGGACTTTTGCCTTGTGCTCGAGCTAGTCTCCAGGAATCATTCTGCTCTACTACCCAGCCAGTTTTGGGATTCTGAGCGATTAAAAAAATTATCATATGACACAAGCTGCAAAGTAATAGAAATTGGCCATCCATTAAATAGGGTATTGAAGGGATATCTGCAATCATTTGTTGGAGAAGTTTTCTGAGATCTTTGTGAAAAAACAAAATAGATATGCCCTGAATCTGAAAAAACGAGCCACCAGAATAGTAACAAAAGGAAAATCACTTAGAGAATACAAGAGCTATTTCCTTTCCACTGGTTATAAAAAACATGATTTATTTGAGAGTATGGAGCTTTGTCTGATCAAAGTGTCTATGTCATAATCTTCATGTATAGAACAACAAATAAATTATGAATGTTGTGATTCAGGCAGTTTTAGTAAGAAACTTGAGCACTGAACATGTACTTACATCGTTCCAGTAAGACAATCTACCATTCAGCCACTGACATGTTGCCTCGTGGCCACTGTGTTGAGTTCATGTGGACTTGCCATGGCACACATGGACTTGAAAGGGCCAGCTCACCTCTCACAGGCCGCAGTGCCATACTCTGGATGTGGAAATATGAAAACACCTATCAAGCAGAGCTCAAGGCAAGGATTTCAATTTTTGAATTCATCTCTAATTCAGTGCTCAGGGTCACTTCTGTCTCTAAGCAGCCTCTAAAATTGTTTTTCCTTTTTATTTCAGTTCCTGAGTACCTATTTCTTGTTGGCTTCAGGTGAAATTAAGTTCTTATCATCTTTGAGGTATAAGGAATTTGTTAAAATGGAAACCTTTACCTCATTTCAGAACCAAGAGGGTTTCAATCATTTTTTCTGTTTATACTATCCTTTGAAATTCAAATGTGAAGCAAAAACCCTGCAGCATTATGAGTAAAACTGAACAATGCTGGCTTAGTTATATCCATTCACTTATGCTTGCAAATGTGAGAGTTAATTTAAGAAACAGTTACTGCAAAAGGAAAAATACCTTTATATGTATATGGAAAGATATATGGAAAAAATCCTACTAAAAGGGGCATGTCTAAATGACCTAGGATGAGACCAGGAGACAAGAAAATACAAATGTTGAGAAAAGAATGAGAGAGAAAGGAGGATATTTCAGAAAGGCAGGAAAGTGAATGCAAGTAACAGTTGTGTGTAAAGTAAAAGCTGTAGGAGGGAGGAGGGACAGTTTGATATTTTACCAATTCAGAGTAGAAAGAGAACAGAAACTGCAAAGGAGACGGAATGTGTGAATGCTTGAAAAGACGACATTCTAGTGAGATCCATGAAATTAGTTGATGGCAGGAATATAAGGGGTTTTGAGCAACCACACAGAAGGAGAAAAAATAAAAAAGTAGCAGCTACATTTTATTTAAGAGCTAATGATGAGCTCTCACTTTTAACAATAACAAATACTCTTACTAATGACTGTATTTGATGGATGTTTCATCTATAAAATAGGTGAAAATTTTTATTTATATTTACTTTAAATCAGCTGATAGACACTGAACCAGTGTTATTAGCTAGTATAGTAGTCCTGTAGGTATTTTTCACAGATAATACCAGGTGGCTTAATATGCCAGAAGTATGTGTTCATTTGTCTTGACTTTACCATTTAGTGATATGACAGAATGCCATTGATCACCTTGTAGTTGCTGAATCACCTCCAGCACAGGTTGGTACTTGAACAAGCTGGCAGCTGTTTAGTGATCAGAATAAAATAATTTTCATGTCCATTAAGGCTCCACCAATTCAATGTGTCCTTTTCATAAGCTTCCATTTGCTTCTTAAACTAGTTTTATTCTGTTTGTTAGTTTTGAGGAATTCTAATGGAATTGAGGGGAAATAGCTCTTAAGGTGTCATTCAGTGAAATTATTTCAGTCTAAATTTTGCAATTTTGTCATCATTCATAAAAGCTACAATCACATGGGAAGCAGATCTTGTATCAGAATTTCTGCACACTTTGGATTAAAACGTAAGTCTTTGCCTATGGCTCTAGGCTTAACAGGTGCAATTTGGAATGATTCATGTGGTCTAGTGAGTCATAAATCTTGTTCGTCCCTACTGTAAAAGGCAGTGTGTGTGAGACACCTCTTCAAGAACATAGTATTTTTTTTTTTCCTGCTACAAATATGCTTTGATATCTCCTTCTTTTGGCTTAGCTGCCTCCTTAAAGTTCCTGGCAGAAAAAGGCATGATGCAGCTCATATCCCCACAGTGGTTCTTGTTTTCCAGAGAGAGAAGTGTTTGCCTCTAGAATGTCCTGCTCCTCCGAGCATAAAGACCAGCTTACCAGAGGCAAAAATTGTAACTCTAAGGTAGACAGACTAGTAAAATTGAAAAGGTCACTGAAATTGCTGGCCCATAAAAACAGAGAAGGAGGGTGCTGTGCATGGAGAAGAGCAGATGGGACATAATCCTATGTTTTCAGCAGAGTTCAGGATGAGAAAACCACTCTGCTTCTCTGTGCAGCTCTAATTAAGCAGTAGAAAGTGAAGGCTCAGAACAGATCGGAATTGAGAAAAGCAATAAATCTAGCCTGAAAGCACAGCAGAAGGTAAGCTGGAGAGTGAAGACTCCCCCATGTATTTCTTCTTTCTTCCATTCTATTTGTAAACCATTTCTTCCCCTGCTGGGTGCCACCCCCACAGCCATGTCCCAGAGTGTCTGTGGTGCTGAGCCCACCTGGCTCCCACAGCTTTTCCAGCAGCACCCAGCAGAGCCTTGACCTCAGGCTGGGTGTGTGGCCTTCACCTTGCAAAAAGCTGCTGAAAGGCTGTACTTTGGCAACATGTCCTGGTTTGTTAGAATTGTGCTTTTTGGTGGCCTGTGTCAGTTGTCAAGAGGCGTAGGGGCAGTTGTGCAGAGTGGTTATTCCACCTGCTTGTGAGGAAGTTTTTCCTCAGACATGTTCACGGCAGGTCATCCCTGATGGGTTTTTTCCAGTATTCCTTGGTTTGCATTCCCAGTGACTAAACAGGACTGCTGGAGAAGATGCCCCAGCTTTCCTGTCATCTCATGATAATGTGCTTGAGAATAGCTAAGATGATGTGCACAACTGAGGCAGATAAATAGGGTTCTTTGTATCTTCTCTTAATGCAAACAATGGGAATTCTGGCTGCAAACAGTTGTCATTATTCAGACTTCTGTTTACTTTTTCAGGTGCCAGAAGCTCTTATTTTATGATTTCAAGAAATAGAAGAATTTAGACAGAACTTCAAAACTCTGCTCTATTGTTTGTTCCATGGTGAAAGAATGCCTTTCCTTCATTTTTTAATTTAGTGTATAAAAGTACGTAATATGTCAGTGACAATGTCTTCTTAAAGAAGAAATTAAAATAAACCTTTTATGTTTCTTCCCCAGGGAAATTACATGTTTTTCCTTTCTTTATCCAACAAGGTGTTCCAAGTATTCATTTAACAACAGTACAAACACAAAAAAAGGTGCCTTAAGGAAAGAAATGGCTAAATAAACCATACTGTTCTGCTACCTTCTACTTGAATGACCTACATACAAATCACATTCACTTTCTAGAAGCCAATCTTTCTGCAAAAAGTCTGTTCAGAATCCAGATTTCTACAAATATGGGCCACTCAAGTATTTTAGAGGGAATATAACTCTTCCAATTTTAGAAGAGTTCAATCTATGCCAAAAGTAAATCTGATCTTTCATTTCAATTATGATTCAGTATTAAATGAAGTAGACCATGCTTTATTTTGAGTCAACAAATGCAAAGGCCTAGTAATTACTGTGAACTATTGCTGCATCTTTATCTCCATCTCAGTTTAGTTTTGACTCTAGTTTTCAGCTAACTCTAATCTTCTATTGCAGCACTCCTTTTTGTTTGTAAGCTTTCGAACTGCTTTTTGCCAGTTTGAAACATGCAGAAGAGACAGACTTCAGTATAAGCTGCAGGCTCTTCTTATTTCCATTATGTCAAATTCATTTTGAAGTTAGGCATCAGAAATTGTGCAGTCAAGTTCATTCTGGGCCAGGACATCAGGGCTGTGCAGTCATGCTCAGAACAGCTACTTTGCTTATTGTATAATGCATTCTAAAGGAAGCAAGGCCATTTATTATAGGAAAAAAACATAAACAAACAAACTTTTATATTTATTTAGTGATAACTTTTCTGCACACATTTGCACCTTTTTCTGATTTTTAAAAATTTCTTGTACTGATTATTCTTCACATAAATTACATTAAATTAATTTAAAACGGTAATTTTAATCAGATTTAACAATTTTCAATGAAATCATATCAGGGAAAAATGTCACTGCACAGAATTATTATGATACATTAGATGAAGATATTTTGAAGGAAGAGGCAAGACAGAGTATTATTTATTTTATTCTCTCTGAATTCTTGTTCATTTTGGTCTGATGGTACAAATTTGATTAAAATATATAAACTAATGGTGCCTTACATCAAGATTTAATTTTGCTACATGAATATGCTGATTTTCAACTAGAAGGTTTGGGAGTTGATTATATTTGCTTTTAAATAGGGGGAAATGATACCCAGAAATCAAGTTAGCATCTACTCTTCTTGTTCTTCACAAAGTCAGACTAGATTATAAATAATTTCTAAATTTAATACTTATTATCCTACAGTAAGGTTCTGTCACTGTTGGTGAATAAAATAACATGCAAGCAGAACTCTCCCTCCCTATTTGGCAACAGCTATTTGATTTTTCTTCTGCAGCTGTGTGTCTTCAAGGAGGAGATTGCTGTTTTGGCAACCTAATGTAGTCAGGTCACTTACCTGTTCAACATTATTTAATCTGGTTTGCCTAGCTTGATTATGATCTAGATAAAAATAGCAGAAGATGGAATTTATGTGTTATTTTCTCTCTGACATTTTGTTTCCTTGCTCTTTTGATTTCAGACCCTCAGGCCTCTAAGTCTTCCTCAGGTGTCTCTCCCCAGCTATATCCTAACAGAAAAGTGAAATTAATTCAGGGAAATTCATGTGGTGTGTTTGTACTTTAGTCAATCATTTCTTCTAGAACAAGGGTGTGAAGGGCAAAAAGTAGTCAGCCAACATTTCGGTGGCTTCTTTTTTTTCTGTGAAGTGAAAAATATTTGTATAACAACTTCAGTGGAATTCCTGTCTTGCATTCACAGTCTTTATGTGTTATTAGGATTGTACTTACTAACTCACATAGACATAGAACTATTGTTTCTCAGAGGAGGAGGAGAATAAACATGTGATTTCCTTATTCTTTCATACATTCTCTCCTTTTATCTATAGAGAGATTATTTGGATTCATTAATGATGTTAAAATCTTCTGTACCATTAACATGACTTTACAGACCATCACACTGTTTTCCTATATTGCTTAAGAAAGACTTGTGTCCTCTGTTGTGTGACTCTGAGATGGGGCTTCAAAGAGAGGGTGCAAAAGTAATCCAAGCAGGGAGCCTTAAGTCAAAGCTTGAGCAAAAGTAGGTTGGAGTTTGAGTTGAATTTAAGGTTTATTGAAGTCTAAGCTGAAATCAGGGTAAAAAAGGAGTTGAAGCCATTGAAGTCAGGGTAAAAGGAATTGAAGTTAGATATTATTCTCATGGTACAGTGTTATATACTTGTTACAGTTCAAAATAGGCCACAGCCCCAAACAGTCACAAGAATTTTCCCACAAACTACAGGTAGCCTATTATTTGCATTATTTGGCAGCTTTTACAAAATTACAGTTTTAAAGATTTTGACAGTTACATATGCAGCTCTCTTTCTAGTTCTTATTCATATCTGTGGTCTCTCTATACCGTGGCCTGTACCCAACCAAGACTAAGATATCTCAATTCTCAAGCTCCACCATGCTCCCCGCTTCATGTCTTATCTGTTTTCCTATAGTGCTCTCATAGTCTTTGATCTTAAGCCTGAACAATTATTTTTTTCCCTTGGGACCTTCTAATGCTGACCAGGTGACATAATCCATATCCATGTCCCCAGCTCAGGAATTCAGGAGTGTTCCTTTAAGCTTTTCCTCAGTTCATCCTATGCTTTTGTGGGACTCTCTCAAGGACTCCAATTGTGAAAGGGAAAAACACACAGATAAAAACTAAGCTCTCTCTTAAAGGAAAGGTTACTTGGCTTCAAAGTTGTCTTCTTCAGACACAGAATAAAGGTTGATGTTCGTTTATGTCATGATATAAGGATTGTTCTTAAATTTAGGAATTCTGCTAACACTTCTAAAAACTCTGACTACAGTGCTCAGTTAGTGAGTAATTGTAGTGCTGGTACATCTGTGTTCAATGCAATGCAGCATCAAGTGTCATAACACCATCACTGAGAAAAAGTAGGGAACAGCACCTCTTTTTCTACAGCAGTACCTTAATTTGTGTTCCTTACAGGAAGCTGTTCTCAACAGTGGTTGCAAAGTTCTACTTGATATCATCTTCCTCTTTAGGTATTTTCACTGTTGCACGTTAAAATATGGTAGATTTTTGTGGAACTGAAAATTCTGCTTCTCTTCTTTTGTTCTTTTAGAATACACTTAATTATTTCTCTCTAAGGTCATATATTCCTAGATTGAATTTCACTAAATGTTTCCCAGAAGTTTCAGTGCACAACTTTAATGAAAGCTTTTGAACCTTTGGCTCATTTTTTTGAAAGCTTCTACCACCCATTATAACATCCCAGGGAGATGGGACAACTGAGGACTCCTGCTTTAAATTATGAAGTTTATTATGTTATATTTGCCCCATGCTCATAATTTCTGTGTACAGTCAACAGTTCTACAGCATCATGCAGTCTTCTGGATCAGAAGTTGTGGTATCTCCTGGATTTATATAATTGCTATCACAAGTTAGTTTTTCTAAGAGCAATTGTCTAAATGTTGTTTGCATATTAGGAAGGACTAGATGCAAATAAGGAAGAAAATTTTTATGATGGCAGTGATGAGACACTGGCACAGGTTACCCAGAGAGGTGATGGGTGCTCCATCCCTGAAAACATTCAAGGTCAGGATGGACAGGACTCTGACTCACATGTGCTAGTCGAAGATGTCCCTGTTCATTGCAGAGGCATTTTAAGGTTCCCTTCCAACCCAAATTATTCTATGACTCTGTGAATCTATGGTATATAATTGTGTTCTGAAAACATCACATTCTCTAAAATTTGATGAAAGACAGCAGGTTAAGATGGGACAGTTTCTAAACATTATGGACCCAAATAAATGTATTCATAACAGACTCAACAGTTGCTACTTTAGAAGTTTTATGGAATTAAATTTATTTATTTTTGTAATCCTTGAGAAGTTATTTAATTTTTTAAAAACCACCTTCTTTTCAATATGTGCTTAGCCATCTTGGAATAATACTTGGTAAACATAAACACAAATATTTTCTATAGCTGAGAATTTGGATGTTTTGGCATGTTTACTTCATATGGCATGGTTCTCTTTCCTCTCCCTGCCCTTTATGTCCTTTCTTTTTCTTTCTTTCAATAATCAGAATTTGATTTCTGTCCTGCTGAGGTCGTTACATTTCAAAAGTTTCCTGTTCTTAACTAAAATATTGTAAAGTAGAAGCCGGTAGAACTGAGAGGAAAGACAGAGAAATACATAAATAAACAAATACATACATACAAACATAAATACATGAATACATAAATAAAAGAAATCTCACATACTTCAGTGAAGCCAGACAGTAATGCTCCCACTGGAAAGCAGGATTCAAGTTACTGGAGCAGTTAATAAATCTGTATGTGAATTCCGTCTCTTTGTTAGGATACTGCTGAGAAAACATGTATCACAAATACAAATCCAAAGAACTCTGAAAATGCCCCTGAGTTTTAAGGGTGGATTTTCTACTTTGTACTACTCTGTTCCTCTTCCATTTCTTGTGCAGCCAAAAATGATGAAGAAAAAGAAACCATATGGAAAAATCTGTGGATGTTGAACAGCCAGAGTTGGGGGAGTTGTGTCTGATAGCAACTCCACTGCTGTCGTGTGCAAGATACAGGATATTTCCAGGCAGTAGTCAAAGGGGTTGCATGAACAGAAAACAGTAGATGGGGGTTTTGCTCTAATAGTTCTGCAACCAGCAAGTTTTTGTTGAACATGCTGTATGTTTGTATGTATTTCTGGGTTTCCTGATGCTACTGACTGGGCCTGCAGAGTTTGACTGAAGGAGCAGCTTCTTTGCTTGCAGTATTCTTCAGCGAACTTCAAGCATCACAGACAATTTATCTTTTGAACTTAATATATTAAGTGATATTTCTTGATGAAGAGATAACCAGAAATGTAAACTCAGTAGAGCAGGAAACCCCCAAATATAATGGTCAAAGAAACTGCATCGATGAGCACAGTCAAACTATGAGGTGAGCGGTACTGGTGCATTTCCTCTTGGCCAGTCATAGGAAGTTTCCTCTCAGCCTTTTTGATTTTGTACTTTGCTTCTGCATCTGGGCATCCGTCTGACCTTAACATCCATGGGATATTTACGATAGAGCCCCACTTCTGTCTCCCTGTCTAATGCCAAACTACTGACACCCATTGTTGTCTTGTTTCCCTGCGCAGGTGAACGGCATCGATCTCCGAGGTGCTACCCATGAGCAGGCTGCGGCTGCGCTCAAGGGCGCGGGGCAGACGGTAACCATCATAGCACAGTACCAGCCGGAGGGTAAGTGAGATAACACCTGCACGGCAAAAGGGCTAAAGGGAATGCTCTGGAGCCGCTGTTTAACTGGATGAGGCTGTTGTGGATAGCCACTTCCCCAGCTATCATCAGCAGTCATCCGGAGTTAAAATTGAAGTGACAGTTCTGTCCCAAAGAAATGGCTGTATTTTGTCACAGACGTGGCTTTTAGAAGCGTTTTATGCAACTATAAGAGCGCTCTTTAAGTGTGCATATAATAGCACAGTAATCAACACTTAATCATTTTATTCCCAGTAGTATTTGTTTTATGTTCTTTTCTATTCTCTTCCTGGAAATAGGTAGTACAAACTATAAGAGAGAACAGAAATGCCAAGAAGATCTGTCATTGCTTCAAACAGTCAGATTAGAATTAGATGAGGATAAATGTTTCCTACAGAATGTGTAGAGCTTCCTGTTACTACTTTTGGATTACAGCGTCCTTGTACCTTCAGAGCAATTAGGCCCGGATAACAACCACTTATTAGAGAAAAATACAGCTTTCTAAGTAATAGCACCAGCAGGAAATTCAGCAAAATACAAGACATTTAAGGTGGGATGCATGTCATTCAAATTTTTGCTGTCTGGTATTTAGCTTTCAAGAGGTTAAACTAGTTTCAGTGGGCAGGAGTAGGCACTGATTGATTTGGAGTCCAGAATTAAAGGGCAGAGCTCCTTGTTCTGAGCATTGACCCAAAGGATTATCTGAAGTTCTCAAGGAATTTGTGAAACATTTGTGAACGTTACCTTCTGACTGGAACTCAAGGTGTTTTTCCTCTTCAGTAGTGGGAACTCAAGGTATTTTTCCTCTTCAGTAGTTGTTACTTTAAGATCTTTGCCAGATTAATTCAGCAAGTACAAGTGTCTGTGAAGACTTGCTGGCACCGTGTTACCATTTTTCAAGAAGCAGTCCTAGCTCAATTCACAAGTTGATTCTGCCTGATTGTGCCCAGCTTAGGAGATATGTAGGTCTCATAGGTGAAACAACAGCTCTAATAACATGCTCAGTCAGTCAGGTTTTTTTAGGGAAGATGAATTGCTACTTCCAGAATTTATCCAATATGATACTTTCTTTAATTTCTTTGGATCCTGATGATAGCACTCAAGGAGCAAAACAGCTTCTATTTTATTCAAATGTACAATTGTGCATCAGATGTGGAATCAAGCATTTATTAGTTTATCTATACTTGAGTCACCAAACAGAATAAATTGGGACATAGTAAGAAATGGGCAGATGAGAGCAAATTAAATTGAAGGTATCTATCTTGAATTAAATAAATGGAACATATTAATATAAAAATGCATGAGTAATAATCAGCATTATTTCAAAGAAGTACTGAAAAGCAATTCCATTACAGATAGAGATCCGCACTGGATTCTGAATGAAAACATGTTCCTATTAGTTCCAGCAGTCTTGTTTGCTGTCTGGTGATTTTACACTGCAATTATCACCATGGTGTCTGGGTACTCGTAGCAATCACTGGCATGTCACTGTTGTTCCATGCCATTGTTCATACACAAAAAAAAATATATTGCTTGACAGCTTTTTCCTATTAGAATTGAACTTTGAGTTGACATACTTTTGCCCTACATTTTGGCAGCTCGGTCCTGTGTCAGATTCAGTTTTGGTGAACATACAGTTCAAATGATGCAGATGAAATCCATCAGGTATTATGCTAGATATTTATTCCATGTTTCCTATGTCATTTCTCCATTCACCAAAACACCTGTTGAGGGCAGACTAGTCCCAACTGCATCACTTCTTGTTAGTGAAGCAAAGCCAGTTTTCTGTTTCAGCCAAATAGCTCTAAACACACCACAGAGAGGGAAGCTTATCAAGAACAGGGCCCAAACATTTGTCTTTTTATAGTAAATGATTGAATCTTTAAAAGTAGTGACCGCACTCTATAGTTGTCCAGCATGTGTTATTTTACACTTGAAATACTTAATTTTAATCTGAGATTCTGGTTAATGCAAACTGCATAAATCAGATGTAAAATCAAAAATTTGTTTCCTGAGAAATCCCTAACAGCAAAGATGAAAAAAGATTCAAAGAGTTAAGTAACCTTCACAGATAATTACTTAAAGATTTATTTACACAGAAAGACAAACACACTCTAAATGAGACTAAATAATTATTTTATTCTAAAGTTACTGCAGAACTCTTTTTGTCCTTTACTTGAAATTTATACCTGATTTCTAATTTACAATATCTTATCATGTTGCTTATATTGGAAAATATTCATAAAATATCTTAAGACTGTACAGCTGTGCTTCCCTCAGGGGCTTATCTTTAAACACTTCCAAATCTAGTAAAGCACATAATCTAAGTTGGCTGGTAGCTTGCTTCTTCCATTTTCACACTGTAAGTTCTGAGCTGTTACTACAACTTCGGGTTTTTTCTGGGAAGATCCAAGAATAGCCACTACAAATGTTAACCAGTACATTCTTTTTAATCTCTTCCAGATTATTAAGACATTAGATGTCATTGAAAAAAAGAAAATAAAATCAATAAACCCTTTAGCTATTGAGATTTCAGGTATTGAGTGATGATAAATACCAGTCAGTGCTGTAAGTGAGCTGATGATTAGCAATTAAAGTTGTGAGTAGAAAAAGCTTACTTTTATACAGTAAAGGAAAACTTCCAGTATGCTTCTCTTGGTATTTATCAAAAAATAAATAATCTGCTATGCTGTGTGGGAAAAAAAAAAAAAAAAAGGTGAATACTTTCAAATTTTAAATGTCCCTTTCCTTGTTTCAAACAGAAGCCCAGTCAAAGCCTTTTATGAACTTCCTTCACATTTATCTATAGAGATTTAGCAACAAATCTGAGAAGAATGGTAACTCCTACCAAAAAAAACCAAAACAAAACAAAAAACCCACCCTAGTGCTTCCCATCAATTTGAATAGCTTTTTCCATCAATATTTTGGTGCTTTTTTTTTCATCCTGTTTGGTTTGCACAAATGCAGAGATGAGCTCAGACAAAAGAAAATAGCATCACAACATTTTTTTGAATGCTGTCAGATCTGTGGTTGGTGATGGTGCTCAGCTGAACCACACTGCTCATCCCTCAAATGAAAGTAGTCTTGGTGAAGAAAGCACAGATACTGTGAATAAAGGGAGAACAGAAGAGGCAAACAGTGATTTCATGCAACTTGTTGAAAGGAAATAAAAGGGAAAAAATGGAGAACCAATTCCTCAGGACTTCTGCTATTCAGTCCCTTTTTTCCTCATTTTCACTCACCACCTTTATTTCCCTCTTCTCTCTGAGAAACAAAAGAGGCAAAGCAATATGAAGATCTAAACAGAAATGTAAATTCTGTGAGGAAAGCTATGGATAGATTATTAAGAGCAAGAGGAAAACAAATCAACAAAGTTTAAAAATCAGAGCTCAGCAGTAGAAGTATCTATTTAGGAACAGCAGCCATAACTCCGGGCTTTTTGAGTGATTCCTTATTTTTATTTAACAAAAATGAAAATAACCTGTGTCCTGTATGTTATGTACACATGAATTGAGTAAATGGAGGGCAAATAATGTTAAGCATCATGATTTCTTTATAATAATTGTGGATGTAGTTCATGTGGAGGTTTGTTAATGTATTCAGCGTACATTAAGCAGTCGCCGCAGGCTTTGGAAAGATAACCTTTCATATTCTTGTGAAACTCACATCTTCTGCGTGTGGTTGATATGAAATTAAAGATAATTTAAGGACCAAAAGCTACTTAGAACAAAATTAGAAGACGAACCAATGACTTATATTTAGCTTTGCACTTTAGTTTTTAATAATCAGAAGCATTTTAACTTTCCTTAACAACTTAACAACTCTCAGATCTCTTTCAAAATATTGCACAGATATGAAGTAAATGCAAAATAAAAACCTGAGCCTGGAAAATGCTCTTAGGATGAAGCAGTATGTCCCTATTAAACACTTAAGTCGAAATTAAAATGGAATATATACCACACAGAGAAACACATTTTACACTTCCAGGTTTCTCTTCAGAACATATTTTGCTGTTTAATGGCAAAAGTTACAAGTACAGCCCAGTATGGAAGGTGTTAAGAAAAAAAAAAAATTACGTTTAGCTAAAATATATTTTTAAAGAGAAGGGAACTTTGGTAGAAATAGTGACAATTTGTCCTGAAAGACACAGCTTGGGAGTGGGGAAAAACAGAGTCCTAGTCTCCTAATAAAGCTGCAAAAAAGCTTTATTGCACATTTAATCTCAAACACTCATGTTCCTTTCCCCCACATCAGTGTGAAAAGGTGAAGTGTAGCCTTAAGATTTTTGCAAAATACTCTCTATTGTGTCAGTGGTCTGCAAGCTGAGCTGTGCTGCATTGCAGTACCTCTGCAGCTATTGCCTCACAACAGTCCCTGGAAAAGTGTTAAACCAATTGGAAGTTTCATGTGCTTTCAATCTTTCAAGTGAGCCAGTTAACCAGCTCCCTTAACAGCTTGCATACAGGGAAAATGTTCATTGATTACAGTTTGATTAGAGCAGCTGACACTGAAGAGGTTAAAAAGTTATTACAGTGAAAGAATTTGCAATCTTTATTTCTTTCTGAGTGAGCTGCTGCTCATTGCCTGTTGTGAGATGAGTAGCTGAGCTTTAGATACAGAAAGAGTGTGAGAGACACCGTGAGAGGCAGTTTCTGTCTTTGCAGGCAATAACTAAGGAAATTTTTGAGGAAATGCACCTAACCAACTCCTGGAAGGTCTGATACTAAATTTACTTTTCCGTTCTTTTGCTCCTAATTCTGGGAGGCTCCATAGTACATTACAATAGACCTAACTTTTATAAGCAATCCCAAATTTTATGAAAAATACTCCTTGTCTTACACATTTGCCTGACCTGCAGATTCTGAGATTTGCTTTTTTGAAAATATCAGATGAAAATCCAGGAGTCACTTCTGAAGATCTCTGAAGTAATGGGTATTTTTTAGCACTTACCTCTTTTTTATTCCCTGTTCCTGCCTCAGAGTGAAAACACTTGTTTCCTCTTTTGGTACAACAGTCACATAGATTGCTGATTCAGACATTTAACCTTTCCAGCTGCTGTGGGAATTAGATAGATAATAAAAACAAAGGAAAAAGAAAATAATTATATTTATTCATCTTTGTCTAGGTTAATTCTATACTTTGAAATGTGACTAGCCATATTAAAGATCACTTTCCCCAGCTGTTAAAAAGGAATGTAGCTTAATTACTTGGATAAAGTTGCATTACAACAGTTGGCTTTCATCTGGAAGCCACAGTATCCAATTGCCAAAGAATGCAAGATATTAGAGATATATTTCATGCATGTGCATTAAAGAACAGAACATAATCTTGGAATGGCCAAGCTGGATCTCACCAAAGCCCATTTGTTGAGGATCCAGTTTCCAACAGTGGCCAGCAGCTTAAGGAGAGGAGAAAAGAGCAGGANGCTTAGAGGGATGTTTCATAGATTGTCCTGCTGAAGTTCAGTGAGTAAATTTTGTTGAGAAGCTTGGTCCAATACCTTGTGTTAGGAAAATTAAGAAAAAATGAGAAATAAAAATGACAAAACTCAACATTATGAAAGTATATTTTTCCCCTTGCATTTGAGCCTTTTTTTTNAACATATTTTGCTGTTTAATGGCAAAAGTTACAAGTACAGCCCAGTATGGAAGGTGTTAAGAAAAAAAAAAAATTACGTTTAGCTAAAATATATTTTTAAAGAGAAGGGAACTTTGGTAGAAATAGTGACAATTTGTCCTGAAAGACACAGCTTGGGAGTGGGGAAAAACAGAGTCCTAGTCTCCTAATAAAGCTGCAAAAAAGCTTTATTGCACATTTAATCTCAAACACTCATGTTCCTTTCCCCCACATCAGTGTGAAAAGGTGAAGTGTAGCCTTAAGATTTTTGCAAAATACTCTCTATTGTGTCAGTGGTCTGCAAGCTGAGCTGTGCTGCATTGCAGTACCTCTGCAGCTATTGCCTCACAACAGTCCCTGGAAAAGTGTTAAACCAATTGGAAGTTTCATGTGCTTTCAATCTTTCAAGTGAGCCAGTTAACCAGCTCCCTTAACAGCTTGCATACAGGGAAAATGTTCATTGATTACAGTTTGATTAGAGCAGCTGACACTGAAGAGGTTAAAAAGTTATTACAGTGAAAGAATTTGCAATCTTTATTTCTTTCTGAGTGAGCTGCTGCTCATTGCCTGTTGTGAGATGAGTAGCTGAGCTTTAGATACAGAAAGAGTGTGAGAGACACCGTGAGAGGCAGTTTCTGTCTTTGCAGGCAATAACTAAGGAAATTTTTGAGGAAATGCACCTAACCAACTCCTGGAAGGTCTGATACTAAATTTACTTTTCCGTTCTTTTGCTCCTAATTCTGGGAGGCTCCATAGTACATTACAATAGACCTAACTTTTATAAGCAATCCCAAATTTTATGAAAAATACTCCTTGTCTTACACATTTGCCTGACCTGCAGATTCTGAGATTTGCTTTTTTGAAAATATCAGATGAAAATCCAGGAGTCACTTCTGAAGATCTCTGAAGTAATGGGTATTTTTTAGCACTTACCTCTTTTTTATTCCCTGTTCCTGCCTCAGAGTGAAAACACTTGTTTCCTCTTTTGGTACAACAGTCACATAGATTGCTGATTCAGACATTTAACCTTTCCAGCTGCTGTGGGAATTAGATAGATAATAAAAACAAAGGAAAAAGAAAATAATTATATTTATTCATCTTTGTCTAGGTTAATTCTATACTTTGAAATGTGACTAGCCATATTAAAGATCACTTTCCCCAGCTGTTAAAAAGGAATGTAGCTTAATTACTTGGATAAAGTTGCATTACAACAGTTGGCTTTCATCTGGAAGCCACAGTATCCAATTGCCAAAGAATGCAAGATATTAGAGATATATTTCATGCATGTGCATTAAAGAACAGAACATAATCTTGGAATGGCCAAGCTGGATCTCACCAAAGCCCATTTGTTGAGGATCCAGTTTCCAACAGTGGCCAGCAGCTTAAGGAGAGGAGAAAAGAGCAGGACAAGCACATAGTGATACTTGCCCTGAGTACTGTTCTACTCACTGGGGGGGTGAAAAATCCTCTCCTTGTCCTCANTTTTTTACTTAACACCACAAGAGAAGAAGCATTGTTCCAAAACTAGAGAACTTTTTATTTCAAATCCCAATTTATTGATAGTAGTTAATGGTGCCCCAGAGTTCTATGCAGGAGACTCTTTCAAATAGCAATGCTAAAGACTGCTTTTTTTGCTCCCTCTTTTTACAGTGTCATCTCCAACTCTACTGTGTTCTTTCTTACCCATAGAAGTTTTTTTTACTATGTTGAAGAACAGTAAATCATTTTCTCTAGCTGGTTAAATGGCAGGCCTATGCCTCCCTTACTTGTCTGTGAAGTGCCCATTGAGGAGAGGTTAGCTAGATCATAGAATAATTTCAGTTGTAAGGGACCTTTAAAGGCCAGCTCGTTCCAAATCTCCACCCATGATCAGGGACATCTTCAGCTAGACCATTTGCTCAAAGCCCCATCCAATCTGGCCTTCAGTGTTTCCAGGGATGGCATGACAGATGATGCTGTCAAAACTAGTTCTCCCTTCTTGTAGTTTTAACATGTTTTGCTCCAATAAAAGTGCCAGAGTTCACTAAGCAACAAATTGCCTCTTTGTTGCAGAGATTTTTGTGTTAGTGAAGATGTTTAACAGGGTGTGTGGCTGCAATACACAACTTCGTGTAGCACACAAAATGGTATTTGTTGTATTCAAAACTAATCCTTGAATGCTCCAGGCTGCATAAGCATATCATGTAGAAGGTTAAATGTTGAGATTGGTATTTTCTGCCTTTCTTTTGATCCAATAAATACAATTTTGGTACCTTTGGACAAATGCACAAGTGCCAATATAATACCCATTTGTCTGGCCATGCAAGACCTTAGCCTTAGGTTTTGCTTTCGTGCCTCAATTTGCTGCATATTATTTAGAATATACTGCTTTTATTTTTACATTGTTGGAGAAAAGCCTTTATCAGTTCATTTCAAGTTGCACAATATCTTTGCTTCAAGTAAAAATCCCTAAAGCATATTTAAAATGGAAAGGGTGGTTAAAAAAATCTCCCTGATTAACTTTCAGATTATTTTCTCATCTCACAGCATTTCCTTTCTATTTGCCTGAGCTGTCCTCAGGACAGCTTCCACTCTACTGCAGATTAGCGCTGGTCCCTGAGTGACTCTGTCTGTGTTCATGGACATTGCCCCAGCACTGACAGATGTTTCTGGGGCTCATCAGATGCCACATCTGAAGTACCAGGGATTACAAATGTTCTTGTAAAGTCATGCCCTAGTAGGCTTCCCGTAAAACACAAGTTACATTTTAATTCCTCTGTTAAATTTAAAGATCACTTTCCTAGTAGAGTTACATAGTGAAACCCGTACAACATTGAATATTTTATAAAAAGAAGGAACTTTTTTCTATTTTTTTTTCTGTCTTTGTCTAAAATAGTCAGCACTCACTATGCATCTATGCATGAAAAAAGTTATGGATATATTTTCTTAATGTTTTTCTACAGATTTGCTTGTGTTTAATGTAGTCGTCCTTGTCTGCTAGAGCGTATTTTCTATTTCCTTACAGACTCCTGAGCTTTCTCTGTTCCCATTTTCATGAATGTTTCATTTTAAGTACTTAGTTTTTCATTCATCCATATTTAACTCTTGTTTCTATCAACAGACTTTAAATTTCCTTGAATAGTACATTCTTCATTGAAGAATATACAGTTGTCAGTGTTGTGCAGGGGAAAAGTATGATTTCCTTTTAAAACCTATTTTTTCCTCTTTTCATTTTAAATGTGAAAACATCAAGTTATGTGGTTGGAAGGTTTTTTCTGTAGTCCTTCAAGCTTCATTAGTAGTGCAGGTCTTGCTTAGTTTTTTGTTTGTCCACAGCCTTCTGTGCTTAGTCATATTAGTGCCCACATGGAAAAAAATTGTCTGCTAATTCCTCATGATGCAGATTATGAATTACTTTTGTTTGACAATTTATTAATTTAAGTTCATCATTTTCCATGTTTTGCTGTTTTGTTAAGGTAGTCATTAATAAGTCTGGTTGGGAATGCAAATAAAGAGTTGGTTTTCTTTTTGCAACAAGACTAAGGTTTGCAGCTGCTCATTTAACTGGTAAAATATGAGCTACAGATTGTTCCAAATTTTCTTCCCTGTCTTCGAGTTCACTAAAAGTCTGATTTTTGCCCTTACCTGACAGCTTTTTCAGAAAACAAGACCTCCTTTCAATGGCAAAGTCATGTATGGATTTGTCCTGGCCTTTTAGAAGGGGATATGCTGCTGAGTGAGCAGAAGGGTGCCCAAGGATAATTCACTATAGAACCAGAATAAGGTTGACATTATTTCTGAACCCATTCCAGTATTTCTTTTCTCAGTCTCTTTCTTCTTTCAATTTTTTATTTTGATTTTCATCTGGGGAAAAAAAAATGCATTTCATGCCAAAGATGTTTTGTGTTTACTTTCAACTTTTACTTTTTAAGCGGTAAGTCTTGCCAACATTTTTTTCTATTTTAATTCTTTCACAGCAACATCCTTTCATGTCATATGACCTGAGAAGCTCCTGTTTATTGCTATCTATTCTCTTTAAAATGTGCTATCTTTTGCATCTTACTGATGTTTACACTTTGGAAAGACATGGTTGGTTTCTTTGTTGTTTTTCTTTTTAGTTACCTTCAATGTCAGATATTTTTTCCTTCTTTTCTTACAGTTAATATAAGTCTGTCCTGTCCTATTGCCACTGCCTCTCCTAGTCTTCCTAGCAAGTAAAAAAAACTTCAGCTTTAGAGGCTGCTATATAACTCATAGTTGGCCCTAAGTGATTGGGCTTTTAAAGATGCTGAGGACACTTCACAAAAATATTCTTTTATCTAAATGGTTTAACACATTTTAGTATATTAGAATTCAAAAACTCACTAGAAACCTGGTTTTCTTCTGCCTTTGAGTGAATTACTTCATGTAGAGACATGACTGAAAATACAAAGTACTTCATTAACTGGCTGACATTCCACAATATAGTCAATATTACCAATGCTTATGTGCCTAAAATAATAATAAAATATAGGTTCTGTACAATCCTTGTATGCTCACCTTATGTCCCTAGAAAATATCAATATTGAAATTTAACCTTTCCTTGCAGTAATTTATGTAAAAATACTGAGCAAGTAAAATGTTTCAGTTTGAAATTAAAAGTATATTCTCCTGATGTTTCCTGCAGAGCTTCTCTTGAACTGTTGAAAAGAAAAAAATAAGGTAGTTTTGCTTTTGAATCTATTCTGCAAGTTAAAAATGCATTTCTGTCAGTGCTTAGTTAGAAAGAGACAAATTGAAGAGAGAGTTTCTGGTGTCACCTTTTCTGCTTGCAAAACACCAGCAAGGGTGAAAGTGGCGGGACACTGGTACAGGTTGCCCAGAGACTTAATGGATGCCCCACCTCTGGAAGTGTTCAAGGTTAGATGGGGCTTGGAGCATCCTGGTCTCATGGAAGTGTGTCCCTGCCCATGGCAAGGGGTTGGAACTGGATGATCTTTTAGGTCCCTTCCAACCAAAACCACTCTGTGATTCTGTGATAGAAAGGGATGACGTTTTCCCAAAATATGCAGAGATTATCTTCCTTCTGAAGATCTCAGGCTGAGAAAAGATAGCAATTCTGTTATAAAATGACAGCCGTTACGCTGGCATTGATAAATATCACAGGAGACACCAGCATATCAGGGATTTTTGGTGCTGTGGCTGCTCTCAGCACAAAATTCTCAGTGAGTGTTAGGGACAATCTTTCATCATTTGTATTTTTTAAGTTTATGGTTTTTGATACATACAGGGATTTGCTTTTAATTATAATACAGAGCTAGGCAAAAGCAAACAAAAAAAAAGTGTAACACTTTCTTTAAATAAGGCCACTGGACAAGGTGTTTGTCCAAGGCCTCTCAGTCAAGGTGTAATGCTCTCTGAGGTCATTCAGCCTTTGTTGATGAGATGAGTCTCATCTCACCAGCTGTAGAGGGAATATCGGTGACTAATTTAGGCTGGATGGACAAAGCTAAGGCAAGATGAATAGACCTCTTCTGGTGTCCCTGCAAAGCAGCTACTGGAAAGTGGTATGCAGACATCAAACTGCTTTCTCCAGCTCAACAGGTAAACCACTAATGAAGCCAGAAAGAAACTCATTGAGGTCTCTGCCTTTTGTTTATTGCTAGCCAAAATTTTCTCTCAGGAATATTTCTTGAGGCAACTTAGCAAAGTCATTATTTTGATGGAGAGAGCGAAAAACGGGAAAAATCACAGACAACTTAAAGTTGTGATTCCAGTAGAAAAATAATCAAGTTAAGAGTTTCAAGGCAAGAAGGAAATTGCATCATAAATTCTAGATAATTGGTCGGTTAATTTGAATTTATTCCCTATGGGCGAGAATGACAGCAGAGGGTAAGAAATGACACACAAAGTGTTCACTTTTAAATAGAGAGGGACAAAGAGGTAGAGGGAAGATCTATTCAGATCTACTCCTATTTGCTGGACTTGCATGCACAGCATTTTTAAGGATTTCACTTAGGACAGTGAATAGTTACCCTGCTCCATGTACCTTCCTAGCTCTGATCTCTGCCTGCTGAGAGTGATAATGTGTGTAGAATTTAGTGAAAGTAAAAAAAGTAAAAATAACGATTTGAGGTGCATTTGATGTTTAGGTGGCTGTGGCATTATTAAGAACAGAAATTCTATTGGGTAGACTTCTATGCACACTCACACAGAGTTGTAAACCCACATGCAGCCATTGGAAACTGGAATCTGGTATCCACAGGACCAGATTTTAAGACCTGCAAAGGGTATCTGCAAGAGATCTCATCACAGTTATTGTATTCCACACATTCTTAAGATATACGTGCTTGTGAAGGGTAAGTAATAAGGTAAACATCTTCAGATCACTCACTAAGCTGTGCCTGGGATAAAAATATTTTTCAGCAAGTCAACTCAGTGCCTCTGAAAATCTTTGCTACCGAGCTACTTCTACAATTAATTCCCCCTTTTTCCATTATCTTGATCTACGTCACTCTTTCTTGCATTACTTGCCTTTTCATGACTGTTAAGATGGCAGCTGACAAGAGAAATAAGAATCAGATTTAGACTTCATTGTCAATCTCAATACTTTGTTATAGACTCACTGAAAATACTTAATTAACTGCAGAGTCACTGAAATAATGCCATATGTCATGTCAGCTTCAAAAGAAACCCCTCTTTTCAATATTAATTTTGAGTAGGAAAACCTTTGCACGACAGAAAAATGCCCTGAAAATAAATATGTGTCTTTGATTTTACCCTCACACCTATATGGGTTACTGTATAATGGCTGAATTAGAAATTTAAATGAGTGCTGAAGTAAATGGATTTTTTAAATTAAATATTAACTACAGTTGAGTGTGAAGAAGTGTTTAAAGATACAACTTCATTTATCTACAAAGTTAAAATTTCCATATATTTTAACCTGAGAATCCATCTTCTTTTAGAAGCTCTAGTATCTTGAACAGAAAGTAACTTTATCCCCTGGTTTCAGGGTGGGAGATAGTTTCAACAATATTATAGTCAATGTTTTCTAAGCCATACACTCAAATTAAGCTCTGAATTAGAAATATCCTGATAGGAATTATGTGACTGATCACTTCTCATAAAATTCAGTTTAATTACAGTTTGTAGTTTAAACATGAATGTAGGAGTCTGGCATAAGTCACCTTTCAGTAAAGTTTGTTATCAGATATCTGGAAGGACCTTCTTGTGACATTTTAATTTCCTTTACAGCTCAGAGTTATGCAGAAAATTCAGGTTTTATAAACTTTAAACAAAATTTCTGAATACCGAGTTTAATTGTTGCTTCAATGCTGTTTGGTTCCTAAATACACAAGGAAATGTGTAACACACGTTACAAGTCAGGTTACTTTAGTTTCAATTTAATGCATAGGCCTCCTAGACAAGATTTTTTTATTTTCTTGGAGACACTCAGTGGGGATTTTGCTGGTTTGCAGAGAGAGACATTTGGCAACAGGAACCGAGTGTGAAATGGGGACAGGGGAAAGAGATGCAGAATCCTTATAATTTGGTGTTCCATCATTTCATTTGTGAAATGAGTGCTAGAAGTTTTTTGTACAGTTGGGCACTTCAGTGGCGTTTGTAAGGGTTCTTTAATATGTGTGTGTCTGTCGATACTTTTCAGTGCTTCTCTTTAGACTCCCCATTGTGTTACACGTGTAGGTGTGTATTTGTGCAATTTTGTGTAGTGATCCCCACCATCTTAACTGTTTGAGCAGCCTCTGATAAAAGTTATCAAAGCAATGTCTGAATCAGAATGGTCTGCCTTCATGGCTTGGAGGATAATACACTGCCAGTCCAGCTTGTGTCCCAAGAGTAATGTTCCTGCATTATGCTTTTTTCTCTGCAATTATATACCCTTCATCTCTGAAAAATGATCTGAAATTTGCATCTGTCTTAGAAATTCATCCTCTTTATAAAGGAAGACTACTCAGTTTAAGGTAAGTATCTTCTTTATGATGGGTTGCTAGTTGCTTTTTAAACTGAAAAAGGTATAGGTTAGATGATAGGGAAAAAAATCTATACTCATTGGGTGGTAAGGCACTGGCACAGGTTGCCCAGAGAAGCTGTGGATGCCCTGTCCCTGTAAGTGTTCAAGGGCAGGTTGAATGGGGCTTTGAGCATCCTGTTCTAATGAAATGTGTCCCTGCCCATGGCAGAAGGGTTGGAATTCGGAGATCTTTAAGGTCCCTTCCAACCCAATACATTCTGTGATTCTAATCCTCCTCAGTATTGAAAACCAGGAAATAGTTCACATTATGATTTTTTGATCGGAATCGGCAACAATGTAAAATTCTGCTCTCTGTGGTTGCAAAAATTCAAAAGCAAGGTGTACCAAAGAGGCCCACAGAGGCAGCAGAGGTTCTGGCAGGCAGTGGGTTCTAACTCTGTTCTTGAATTTGCATCATTCTCTTCTTATTTTGTTAAACAAAATAAGCCACCTCTAATGATCAGAAAAGACAATAATTATGTTCTGAAAGTAAAGAGAGCAATGTAAGTAGAAAGCACTAGTTATTGGACAGAAACTGTAAGTTTCAATGTTAGGAGTCAACCTGCATTGGAATTAAGAATTCTTAAATTAATACCATTACTCAAAAGCTTCATATATTTAGGATTGTCATAAAATAATGCAAGAGGATGAGAAATATCTGCAGCATGATGGAAGTAACTGCTGCAAAGAAAAGTGCTGACTATCTTGAGTACAGTAACTGACATATTCTGTCTTGTCTGTGCGTTCCACATAAATATTTTATTTCAGATTAAATTGTATCTATTATGTCTAATAAGTGACTATATGAGATGAGTTTAATGTACTGGGAATGAAGCATCATTGGTTCTAGAATACAGAAACTCAGTCCAGCATGTGACTAGGAGCATGCCTGGCTGCATCTGGGTCTTCACCTCCAAGGTGTTTTCAAGAAAATTAGAAGTGTGGTCAACTGTTTTCTGCTTGAATCCTTTCATAATGGAAACTTGAGGAGTTTTACTAAGTGGACTTTTTCACAAAGCCGTCTGGTTCCCATAGAAATTTTCTTCTGCCAAATGAAACATCTTGCTTCAAAACCATAGGAATTCAGAAAAAGTCCAAATTATATCCATGTCAAAGTGCTTTTGTGTTATGTGTTATAAAGTTTGGATATATCATATTAACACTTTCTGATTTTGAATTGTGGTCACTTTTCTTAGCACATCCTGTAAACAGGAGCCCATAAGAGGTTTCATTTCTTGGCGTTTAGAGTAGAATAGAAGTGTAGGAGCACAACAGAACTCTTTTCCAAATGCCAATACTTTCAGTTGACTGTCAGAAATATAATCATTTTAGGAGAAGTTAGGGAGAGAAATCAATTCTGGTAAATGTGCCCTTCTGAAAAAGGGAGGCAGATTACCCCCATGAGGAAATAAATTGAGTTTTTGCTTTGTAAGTTGCATTGCATTTCTAGATATGCCTCTGTCAGAGATCTTTCTGTGATGTTTCAAAATAAATCTGTAGGTGCCGTAGAGAGACATGGGAAAATATGAGGATGCTGAGAAAATAAACAAAGATAAATATAGAGATAAATATTTTATGTATTTATTTATACTCCCTTTCCACCCAGATTCAGGTGACTTAAAGCCAATGTGCCTACTAATACTATACATAATAGTACATATAAAAATTTTATAGGTATACTGTATGTGATATAAAATATATATAAATGTTAAAATACAGTCATGTTTAATATTCGCTCTTTGGCAATGCCAATACACTCAGTAGGAAAGGCTTGGCACAGGAAGGCTTTAGGCTATCCAAATCTGGGCCCAAACACAGTAACTAAAATGGCTGATATTTCTCTTTTGTGTGAATAAAGGTCCAGGTGTGATACCGTGCTCTTTTTTGAGTCTTATGGTAAGAGACTGAAAGAAAACATCTACAGGAAAGTCAGTATTCACCACTGGTGTTATTTTTCTGCCTCTTACAATAGAGTTTTAACTGCTGTGATAAAACTGGAGGGTATTGCATTGTCACAAGGGTAGATTCCCTCTGACAGTCTACCTGTAGTCTCCTGTTTTTGTATTTAGGAGAGATTTTGCCTTTGAAATCTCTCAGTGTATTTATCACTTCACCAAGAATGGTTGAACATATTTCTCAGCTTCTTTTACCACTTCCAAGGAATGTTGCATGTTGTCTCCTTTAGCATTTCTAGATCTGGAAAACAACAAGGTGAGAGCTGTTGATACTGAGACCTCAGTGGTATCCATTAAGTCACAAGTGGTTCAGTTTACAAGGTTTGTCCTAGAAATTTTTTAAGAAAACATTACTACTAATGGCATTGAAAATAATGACTGCTGATTGCTGCTTGCACTTGTACTGCATTCTCTCCTAAATCTCTTTACATTGTTTCTAAGTGTGAAAACTGAGTCATATTTAAATTGCTTATATGAGGATAGTAAATAAAATGGCAATTACAGAGCAATCTGCTTTTTAACACAGTTCAGTAATTTATGGCTGCAGTAGACAATGTATTAAAATCCTGCATGTGGAATTAAAAATGTAATGGCTGGAAAACTACATACGAGGTCATAGGAAGGTATGAAACTTCCAAATAATTAATGGCTACCAGATAGAAAGTTGTAAGTAATGTTAAAAAAAATAAACTGATAAGTAAATACATTCAAAAAGAAAATAGGATTTAGGTTATTCAATAGTTTCATATTCAAACTCTGTATAAGAAAGAATGCAGTGTTCAATTTTCTATTCCTAGTTCCAGAGAAAATGGGAGCATAATCAGTTTTTTTGGCCACAGTAAAATACTAACACGAATGAGAAATTTTCCACTGAGCTGTGGAAACAAGAGGACTTAGAGCATGGAGCAGGCAGTGGCCTGGGACTGCAGAGGGAGAACACTGCAGAGGGCAAGGGCTGCAAAACCCTTTTGCCTGTTTTTCTTGTTCCAGAGCCTTGGAAAGCCATGCAGGCAACTGCCTCCGGCTTCGTAGAAGAGATCAGTGTCCCTCAGCTGTTGGTTGGAGGAGCAGGCCTGGCTCTCTGAGGCTCTCCCTTCCTTCTCCATTCCAGTTCTGCCCCTTCTCTCTTTCTCCCTCCTTTTCATTGCAGAAGTGGCCTGGGCTTTTATCCCTGGGCAGAAAAGATCACTTTTCCTGTTCTTCAGAGGAATCTGGAACTTTGTCACCAAGACATGAGTTGCCACTCTTGCAATGTGATTATCATAAAGGAGAGTTCTGTGAAAGGTTTTTTTTCCAAGCCCAAAGAGGTGCTTTCACATCTTTTCCTTGTTTCCCCACAGATTTTCACTCTCAGTTCATGGTCTGTTGTGACAATGACAGCAGAAGAGGGCCTCTTGACCTCGCGATTAAAGCATAAGATTGACAACCAGGCATCGTGGGTTCTGCTTAACTCTACCACTTGCATTTGCATTGCTTATCAAGGTTTTGGGTTGGGTTTTTTTTACTTTTTCGCTTTAGGTTATTCTACTGTTACGGTATTGCAGATCACTTTGGTCCTTTATATGGCATTGTTTGTAAAACAAGGTGTGATGCAGCAAGGAGAAATGGAGCATGATTATATAAGATCATTGTGAAATTTGATGAAAGCCTGTTCAGCACTTCCCATTCACCAAAGCATCCCTGCTGAGCTCACTGGGTCTTGAAGCCAAGGGGTCTTCTAGTGAGTAATGTGCAAAAACAGGCTCTTTGACTGTGGCTTAATCTTAAGATACATTTTGTGACTTCAGTGGAAGCTGTGCATGTCCAACGATTGTTGTATCAATCCATTTTCGTTTGTAAAGTACTCGAGATCTGCTGGGCAGCCAGGCTTTTATTTGATCTTTAGTATGCAGTTCATGAGTGAGATGATTTTTAGCTTGTCTTTGAGCATAAATAATGGTTGTGAGCACCATGGTTGGCAATGTATTTTGATGACAAGTGTCCTGCATTAAGTATAAGAATAATTCATGATTTTAACTGTTTTCATTATGTTCATGCATTCAGTTAATTTTGTGCAATTTTTAGAATCCATCTGTAACTTCAGGTGATACAGGACCCCTAAATCTTTTTATTTCACGTGACCTGGGGTCCTAAGTCCCTTAGCTTACACGATAGTATGATCTGTACTTTATCCAAGCAGAAAATTAACAAAGTCTATTCATTTCATTTCTATATCAAGAAAGCAATGTGTTATTAAAAGTGACATAACTTAGTTTATAAACAGTTTTTAAAGAATTCATAAGTAAACATAATTATAAAACCCTTTTAATCATAGATCTATTCAATTATTTAATACTTGAAGCCAGATTTTTTGAGTGCCTTCTTCAATAGAGGTTGACATATGATATTTGCATTCAAAGAATTCCACAAAGAATGTTTCTCTTTAGAAAACTGAATATTTTCAATAGGTCTAATGCCAAAGGAATGCTGCCCCTCACAGTGGCCATCATATTTCACTGCTCTGAGGCAGCTGTTTTCACATTTCAAATTTTTAATCTCCCTTGTTTTTCTTCTCACTATAACCAAATCTGTAAACTTCTGGGGTTTGTAAATCTTGCTTGGGGCTAAATATATATCCCTGTAATGTATTTTACCTTAAATTATTGCTATGTATGTTCAATTGTAACTTTATCTTAATGCAGTTTTTGTCTGGGAATTATTATACAATGCTATTTTAAAAAGACTCAATTGCTTTTGTGTAAGAAATTTAGACATTAAATAGTAAGATAAATTTCTAGAGTATTCATTGCATTCTTACTGACTGGGGAGATTTACTTCTTCATGTCTGTGATAAAGGTTGCTGGGATTTGTGAAGTTCTCATTTATGGGACAGTATTTTATGGAATTTAGGATTAATTTTTTGTACAGCTACAGTCCCTGGAAGGCCCACTTACAGCTGGTAGAAAGGCATTGTAAAAACACAGCAATTCTGGGTGTCTCTGATAGCAGACAAAAAGCACTAAATTGGCAAAGACAGCCCAATATCCCAAGGGAGAAGTCAGGTGATATTGTCCAACTATGTCAGGTTTTCCTGCATGTAGTACAGGTAAAGTCAAGGACTTGAAGTACAGTGAAAATGGTGTGTGGACATTCCAAACTGGTTCTCTAAACATTAGGGAATCCCTGAAAAAAAGTATGAGGGCAGTACCAGACACCCAGTGTCACAGGCCTGATAGGGGTAGGGAGGTCCTCCAGGTAATGTGTAAAGTATCCAGAGGACTGCCCAAAGGCCTGTTTGTAGTTAGTGCTGGGGTAGAGGTCTGGTGCAGTGGGGAGCTGGGCTGGCCACCAGCACACTGCTACTGCTCTTGTGCCATGGTCTGGGGGACATGGCTGCTACAGTCAGGGGCAAGGGCCAAACAGGGTGACAGAGAATGTGACGCCTGCAGGAATGTCCTAAGGTGACAAACGTGACAAAATGCGACATGGGGAAAGAGTGTACAAATGATATCACCAAGTAAACTCCTCCAAGTCAATGACAGTCTTGCAGAGCCCATGGGCACACAAGAAGGGTTACGTGACCAAATGGGAGACATGGACACACACGTGTGCATAATTCTTACCTAGTTCTGATACCCTCTCTCTCTCTCTGTTTTCACTGGGTTTTTCCTACAGACAAATTGATCCAATTTGTTCTTACTCTATAAAAACATTGGATCTTTCAAATCAGTACTGTAAAGATTTTCATTGCCGCATATAAACATCTTAGAGTCGTTGCTCAGTGTCGTGGTTTGATATAGCTTGGTTTTTAGTTTTATTTGATTTTTTGTAATAACAGTGAAAAGATTAAATTTTCAACCAGTCAACAAATGTAAACATGAGTTAAATTACTGTGGTACCATCCTATTCTAGTGTCATTGTTGGCATTAGGTCCAGCCTTGCATCTTATCATTGTACAGAGCTGATGTACAGATTTACGTGTTTGGAGATATGTCATGAAAAAATGAGGATTTCTTGATGGTGATCTTGTGATCAATGGCTTGTCATACGTTTGGTTATAGGAAAGTTCTTTAAAAGACTAATATAAAATTTCCATAAATAAATAAATAAGCAACATTAATACATAACATGCAAATATTGCTTAGGCTTTTAATAAGTACAATTAATTCTAGGTTTTCCTATTAAATAATCTAAAATTATTTATATTATGTTAAATGCATTCACCCTCATTTCTCTCTAGACTGTGAATATTTAATGCACAATAATCAATATAAACTTCAAAACTGTTTGTTTTAATTGAGCCTACAGCATTAGCAATCAATAGGAGTGCGATAAGAAAATACAAAGGTAGCATTTCCCATATCTCAAATTATTTTTACAAAAGCTGTATAGAAAATTGCTTTATCTATTATTTGTACTGTATTTCAATTAATTTGTCCAAATAATTAAAATGCAGCTTATAATAACAGGCTGGTGATGAAAAGCAAATGAAAAAATACTGTGTTCATGAGTGAAAAAATGTGCTCATGAGTACAAGAAAAAGAAAAATACAAGAGATAAAAATTATTTCATGTAGGTTTTGTTTGAAAATAATGGAGCCAATTTTTTTTTTTCTGAATCTTTCAGTTTCACCAGCAGGCTCATCTTCCTAGAGGATATTCTTCCTTACAGTATTCCAAAGCAAAAAGGTTTTTATCTTAAACATGTTTCAGATTGTAGCATTTTATATACTTCTCTTCAAATTTTAGTTGGACTAGTCAAAATATTTATCTGAGATAAAACTCCAATAGACAGAAAATTTTGGTCACTTTAAGAGAAAATGATTTTCATCCTTAACAAAAGGAAAAACTTTTCTACACGTTGTTATGAAGTCAGCATTAACTGAGACAAAATAGAGATGAAGCAAGAAAACATGTATGTCATTTTGTCAACTCTTATACTTAAATTAATATCTATTTAACTGTTTTTACTGATCCAGAAAACTGTCCTTTTGGGCCTAATTAATCTGTCTCCTTGGGAAGGCTTTATAGATAGAGTGGCTTTTGTTAGCTCCAGATCTGTGCTTCACTATGTCAACAGCTGCTTCTGGACCACTACCAAACTGAATTTCTTAAGCCAAGCTTTCACCCACAGATGGCCAGAGGGATTTCCTGGAGAGGAGCAGCCATTAGTTACAGCTAACAGCTCAGGCTACAAGCCCATGTGTCAGTAGGCTCTCAGCTCTTTGCAAGGTCAAATTCTTCATGACCAGGGGCAGGAGCTGCAGTTGCCATCACACCTTGATTGTCTGTGAGGCCTCTAATGTCGGCTCCTTATGCAATAAAAGCACAATAGGATTTTATTCAGACTAAAGACCGTTGCAAACAAATGTTGGCAATAGTTTAGGCATTAGCTCAAAAAACATGGTTTTGCTATTCGGCATTTTAAACAAAGTCAAACCATTTTACCCTTATGCATCAATTGGTCTAAAAGCCAGAAAGTACTCCATGGCCCAATATCTAGGGTATATATAGGTGTAGAACTTTGTCCTATAGACATGGACTTGCCCCTCAGTCATGTTAGTGGCAGAAGCTGAACACTCTTCAGTTCAATTTGTATGACTGCTAAAATCTTTTCCTAATAAAATAATAACAACTTATTATGATTTCAGTTCTAAACTGATTGGTTTTTCAATCAATATTTACCTTAGGGGAAAAAAACAAAAACAAAACAAAAACCAAAAACAAACAAACAGAAACAACAACAAAAATTGTAAAAGCTTGGACACAAAACAGCCTTCTACAGTTATTTTTCACTCACATTAATTTCTTTTGGTCTCTGTATTCTGTATGTTCCTCCTTGGAACAAATTTGTGTTTTCTGAGTTTCTGTTAAATCACTGACCTATTGTTTTTTTTTAAACAATTGCTTCTTAGAGTGCATCACCTTTAAGGAGAAAGCACAAAATCATGACCTAAAAAAATAGCTTCATTATGAAGAACACTTTTCTCTTTTCAAACCATGGTGCTTTACAAAATTGAATTAATTTTCCTAGTGCAATTCCTTTTAGCCAAAAATAAGCAAAGAGTACAAAGTAATAATTTTATTTATTGACCAAATGCTAACTAATTCACTGGCTGTTTCTCCTGCTTGTACCAGCACTTGCTAATGTTTGGGTTATGGACACTATGGTGGATGTTTACTTGATTTTAAGTGAATATTCTCTATAGCCTTGGTTTCATAATTTTATAAAACAATTTACATGGCAGAGGATACTTGAATTGATGTTCTATATATAAACTCTATCAGTATTAGCTTGGTGATTACTTTGAAAAGGAAATTATAGCTGCTTATCAAGATGAGATCAATATCATATCACGTGTTGTAACAACTTTGCGTTCAGATGCCATGTGGCTGTGGTAGTCTTTTTTTTTCTTCTTCCTCTTCCCTCTTCAGTTTTCATTTCCATCTCTTTTGGATTGTGTCGTGATTTTTACTGATACATAAAAGAATAGATTTACAGCATAGTGCTTATTGTATTGAGTTAAACCTATCTGCTTTATTTAAATTTGGAGGAATAAATCACTTGAGTTCTTTAATGGGTCTTTTATAAATACTATGACTTTTCTCTGTTCATCCTTGAGGTAAAACTGCTCTTAATCCAGTATCTTTGAATTAGGCTTGATTCTTCTCTGTTTAATTGAGAGTAGAGTCAAAGAAAATTGCAAAAATGCCAAGAATTTGACAGCGTGAACTGCAGTGGGTTTTAGAAATCTTGTCTTAGGTATAACTGCACGCTGGGTATTCAGACCATTGGTTCAGCAGTAAATTCATTTTCTTGTTCTGGGGCCTATACCGCTGCATCTTGTTTATCTTATTTCAGTTCAGGCTCTATTTTACACTTCCTATCATTACATCTAAAATGTTCTATTTCACTCTTGTGTTGGGACTCAGTTGTTTAAACACATCAGTGAATATCTGACCAAAATGTTTATGTAACTTGCTTTCTTCATGCATAATTTTATTTCTTGATTTCAAATCAAGACCTCTCTTCAATTGTATGGTCTAATCAAGAACTGTTTTCTCTCTAGCAATCATCTACCTATGTAAATAAGCAATTTTGTTTTATGCTCTCTGATATCTTCTTTGATGTATTGCTTCTTTTTATTGTCTCTATCCTTACGTCTAACTCATTCAACTCCATTATTCTTATTTTATTTGTTTTCCCCACAGTCTTCTTCTAAGAGGGTTGTTTAGCCTTTTTTATTATTACTTCTAATGAGACAGTAGAAATTTATTAATAACCTTTCCATGGATTAGGTTTTATTAAAAAATGTCAACTGTGCAGAATTGCTTTTTGAAAACTCTATATGACAGCTGAAAATTAGGAAAATTGCTTTTACATGTAGGAGTAAGAGTTTACAGCTCCCAATGCCCTTATTTCCGTACCATCTCTCTCTGCTCAGAGTACTCAGTTCCTTCAGACCACTCAATTCAAGTATCTTCAACAGTTTCAGGATCAAGCCTCAGAGGGAAAAAGCATTTCGTTTTCTTCAGTAAGTTAGTTTTAGTTCCAATTTGAGAGAATTTTGCCTCCGAAATTCAAGTCTTGTCTGAAGATGCATGTTTCTGGCTCTGCAAAGCTGGCCATCCTAGCAGTGTATCCAGCTGTAACTTGAATGGATCAGAGCTCAGTGGCTCATTCTCCCTCCAGTGCACTGAGTGTGGGCTGTGCTGGGTGTTAATGCAAAGCCCTTCTGACAAATCCGTGGTTATTTCTATCCCTTATTTTTTTCCATATCTGGTCTCAGGGTATATGTCTCTAGTCTCTGTGCCTCAGTCCCCACTCCCCCACAGACTTACCTCACCTCTCTTCTGCTCTGTTGTCTCTGCCTCCTATTCAGAACCCTCTGCTTCAACTTCTCTTTGTCTTTCCTAATTTGGCACCGTCCTTTATTGTCCTAATGTCTGTGATTTAACATTCTTAAACTTCTTTCCCCTGCTATGTCTGTTGCTTCTCTTGTTAGGATGTAACCCAACAGACCACATGTGTTTCCAAAGGGCTTCCTAATGACAGGCACACCTGAATTTCTTCTGAACACATCAACATGAGAGTCGGTCATTCAGAACACTGCTGCTGTGGCAGAAGGATGGACCAGCTGAACTGTTTATTCCAGCTCTCATCTGTTTGTGCCCAAGGTCCGTGGCTCCAGCGTGTGACCAGCTTTTCTTCCTGACATAAAGAGTATCATTAGTTTCATTTCTGAGCATACAAATTCAAAGGTCTACTTAAAACTAATTGAATTCAAGCTGAATTTGAACTTTACAGATGGTGTAGCTGGTTCTCAACATTTCCTCTATGTGGAGCTTGCTCCTTTTCTGATATAACCTCTCCAGTGTTGACCAAGTTTCCCACGTGCTTTGTCTGCACACTACTATAGATGTTTAATGGTGTAGTTTAAATGTATCAAACAATGGTGTCATGCATTGAACCAAATACCAAAATTTGTTTTAGTGCTGTATAAACAAATGATATAGAGCCACTCACAGCCCCTGAGATCTCACACCTATAGTTACCCTGCCTGTGATGGAGGAAGGATGAGCAAAGCCAGTGCAACAGGAGCATCGTGGGATGGCTTTGGTGAGTCACAACTTGTCGCACCTGCTATGATTAAAAAAAAAAATTATTACACGTTAAAATAAGCATTATGTTATTAGAAAGATTACTTTAGTTGAAATTGCTTAGCACCTGTGTGTGCCTCATATTCACATTGTACAATCCACATGGCATGTGCTTGGGGACAGATTTACTTGTACGAGCTCAGCAGGTGCAAACAGTGCAAAGCGGTCCCTGTTAAAAGATATTATTGTCCTCAGCGCTCCTCAGAATTTTTCTGGTCTTAACTTTGTCGCTGAGGCTCAGCTGGAGTCTTATTGATTGGCATCTGTCATTTGTTTTGACACAACATGTCTCACAAGTGATATTAGTCATTGTTTTCTCAGCATGGACTTCCTTCTGCTGTAGACCGCAAGTCTGGCTTAGACTCAGAAACTCTGTGCTGCTGATTTTTTGCCTTTTACGGCACACAGAACATTAGAGATAACAAGGAAAAGAAAGTAGCAAGTTATTAAGGATTCACATCAATTTTCATAACAGTTTTTTATGACTCTTTCCCTGTTTCATCTAGATCTTGTTCATTTCACTCTCTGTTGCTCTGTAGTGCAGCAGTGCATCTCGTTTTGCATCCCCAACTGATGTTTATTTCATTCTTCTGAGACTTTCACAAATGCAGGAATTCTTTTAGAGAGGGGATATATGGTTTGTTTCTCTTTCTGAGATGAGTTCGATTTTTCTCAAAAACAGCCAAAACTTCATTTCTGCTCGACTACTTAAACCCTCCAAACTTTCTTGTGCTTTTTCAAAACTCACAGATTTTTTTCTTACTATATGTTAGCATTAGATGGGTCATACTCTCCTGACAAGGCACAATTTCTGCTGCTCAGAAATCAGATCCATTTTCTGAGCAGTAACTGCATGATGAAAGCATTTATCTTTTCAGCTGTGGTGGGACAGAGGGACCAGAGAGTCCAGCCCTCCTGCCACTCCCCTCGCCTTGAGCATCACCAGGATCAAGGTACCACTCTGAACAGGATCAGTTCACCCCTTTGCTTACTTGAGATCAGGTTTGCAAGTGTTGTCCAGCCTCAAGAAGCTGTCACAGCAGTTACCTCCAGAAATGTGATCAGTGACATCATTGACAAAGTAACTCTTTGGGAAAATAATCTATTCCTCGGGGGGTTGTGCCTCCATATGTGTTTGTTAGGCTGCTATATTGAGATGTGTTTGTTTATCAGAAAGGAACAAGGAATTTGGTATGAGCAGAGAGGCAGGAGGAGTTTATTCTGCACTGTGGAGATTTTTTCACTGCTAGTTTGGGGTGTTTTTTACCAATCCTGAACACTAACATTGAGATTATGCTTTTACAAGCCTGCCTGTGTGTTATGCAGTCAGTCTGCCATTCAGGTAACCTGCACTGTGCGAGTGCTCAGTGAACCTCACAGAGGTTGCCCACCCCGTAGGGAGAAGCTGAGCAGCCCAAGGCCAAAGGCCAGCTCATCTGCTGGAACCAGTGGGTGCACCACAGCAGCAGGATGGAGGTACTTGCTGTTTTGGCAGCCAGAGCAATTGTCAAGGCGAAGGAGCCCTAAGGTGGCAATGTTTCACTGACTCACCTGTCTCAGTGACACTGCAGAAACAGAGGCAAGTGAGGACGGTGGGCTGGAGGTGGGCCTGTTCACTCTACTGTCAGGACGATAATAAAACTTTAACAAAGTCAGCAGAAGCAATTTAGATGCAAAAGGGATTAGAACTCATTACTGACTCCCCAAGGAGTCCAGCTTCTGATCCAGCTATCTCCTCTGGAAACTTACAGAGCCTTATGAACAGCAGTGATAACTGGAAAACAGTGCAAGATGTCGTCAGGAATTTTGTGGGGTTTTTTCTGTGGACACAAAAAAGATTTCCATTGCAGCTTTGCACTTGGGCTGGCAATAGTTGTTCATACTCAGCTCTTTTCTGGCATCAGGAAAATAACTAACTGTAAAATGTTTGAACAACATTCTATTATTGATAATGAATTTAGTTCATAATATAGATGTTTTCTGTCAAGAAGGGTGAAATGAAAAATAATGCAAACAGAAACATAAAAGAAAGACAATAAGAAGGTTGCACAAGGTCATGGCTAGCAGATGTTATGACATGTGTCCATGCATTTGTTCATGCTTCTTTATTTAGTTAAATGGAATAAAGACTCTTCTTGACAGAAAAGGGCCTCAGGGTGCTGATATCATGTAGCAGTCATGACAGAAAATTTGGGACAAGTGTGGAAGAGGTTTTTGGGGAAGAGTTCTGCAATTTTCTTAGCTGTTTTTAAAATACACAAAGCACTTGTCAATATAGGGAGTACAAAAAGATCACTTTAATACGGGCAGGGTTTGCTTACATGTATTTTATTTCAGGAGTGGGACATGTATCCATCTCTCTCCACTTCTGCTGCAGCTGGGTACAGGATTTGTAGGTTTGTAGTCTTGGCCTTCATTGTGAGACAGACATATAATAGAGAGAAGCAGCACAGGGATTTGTAATGCAGAAACTCAGGCCATATTGCTTTTGTTTGTAGTTTCTTGTTTGATACCTGGTGTCTTCTTTGCTGATACATTTATCATACCTGAAACTTGCATGTGCCTCTTGCAACGCAATGTGTCCCTTGTGTGTTTAAGGTAAGATTAGGGTGTGAGATACAGAGGCAGTAAGATATTGGAGAGAATTGCCTATGAATTCTGTATATCAGAGTCCAGCAGATGAGAAAGTTGAAAGAGAACATTAACACTGGACAATTATGGTTGTTTTTTCATAGTTATTCCGTTTCCGTAAAGAAGAAACAATAACGATTCAGCAGCCACTTTCTGTACACGAGCAATGTTTCCATTCACTTGAGACCATAAACATCTGAGTAACACTTAAACTAAGCTTCATGGAGGTATTTTTACCACTATTATTAGAGGTTTCCATTGGATTTAATAATGAATGATTTCTTTAATTGTACGAAATGCTCACAAGACATCTCTTCAAGACCTAAACTTAGTAACAATAAATTACTTTTACTTCAGTACCTAGATTATGAAAGGGGGTTTTTTTGTGTTACTTTTCCAGTCCATGCAAATTCAGAAAATTATCTGGGCAGTGGAGGCATTAGATGATACTCTGATCAGAGATTCATAAAATGTCCTCATTTTCTTCTGTATCACTGTATATTTCTTTGTCTTTCTTGATGTGCCAAATGAACTGAAGAAATTAAAATTATTAAATACATAGCACCAGAAATGGAGCTGCATTAATCCTCAACCATCAATAATTCAAAGTAATTGTCCTGACATAAAATAAGTAGAGTCAGAAATTACCTTACCATATTGCAATTTACAGTAGGAAGTATTTTTCCATACTGATTTTCAAACTGCTTGAAAAAATCAGGCTTTCAACAGAGCATGAACTGTTCTTTGTCTCAAAGATGTAATTTTCTACGCTGTATTTTCCTAATTTGTTTGTTTGGTTGGTTGGTTGGTTGGTTTTTTTTTGTTTGGGGCACCATGACTTGATTGATTTGTGATTGACATCTCTCTCTTCAGTTGGTTTTACTCAGTATTTCAGTGCTCTCTATCAAACCTGACTGAAAATGATGTTATATCTATGCTATGTTAGAGAAATCATAAATAGAGAAAAAACATCGTAATTTCGTCATAGAGAAAAAACAACTGAAACTTCATGACACATGTATCAAGATCCAATATTTTTTCAGGAATGTAATGCACAGTTATGACTGAAGATTGTGACTTCCAGAGGCCAAACAAAAAGCACTTTTGTTTCTTCCCAGAGAGTAGTTGTTATAGTTGAGCTGAGCATGTGTTGGAAAAAGGTGCTATTTTGATTAGTATTTTAAGGGAGGTGGGAGAGGGGGTGTTGGGAAGTGTTGAATTAACTAAATAATTGTTTCAGAATTAAACATGTACTCCAGAATTATGCAACCCATCTAGAGCAGCAGTACACCATATTGCCCTTGTAGAACGAGTAAAGACCTCAGCACAAATAAATTCATTTGAAGAAAAGTAGATGAAAATTGATCCTGGAGGTGTGACAGAATAAATTTGACAACAGAAGAGAAAAAATAAATCTGAAACATGAAACTAAAGTTGGTTAAAAACCAAAATCATGCTTGCAAAAATAAATGCAAACAACCTAGAAAAGCTTCTAGAGATGGTAATCACAATTTGTTTAAAAACAGGGAGGAGAATTGCAGTGGTACTATTTCTTCCTATAATATCTTTAAAAAGAATAAATAATGGAATGTTTATTATTTATTATGAATATTTGTTTATTTATGAATATTTATTTATGAATATTTATTTATTTTATAGAAAATGTTGTTCTTTTTTTCTGTATGTGAAAGAAAGAAATTAGTATCCCAGGAGAATCAATAAGAAACAGAAGAATGGTGAAAGGCTATATACTCCAAAACTAAGGAAATTTCATCCTTACGAATCTAAGAAATTAAACCATTTAGGTATATTTTTTTTAATCAGAAATAAGTGTTGTGGAAAGGTGGATAAATTTATCAGTGTCCCAGATAAATCTTGGATAGGTGCAAAATCAACAGTTTATGTATAGAGGTAGGGAAAATGATGAAGTCCCTGGACATGAGAGATAGAAGAAAGTAAATAGTGAGGGATTTTAGGTTATATACAGTATTCATCCCAACAAACAAAACGTTTGGTGCTTTAGTGAAAATATTTTCCATAAGTATAGGGAAGCTTTCAAATTGGTATGGGATTGAACAATCAGGGAATCAGGGATTAAAACCAGGAAGAATGAGATTTGCAAGAAGGGCAATATGGAATGAATGGCTGTCATTCCATAAACACTGTGAAGGAAAAAGTGGCTTAATCATTTTCTGTAGACATTTATTTAGTTCATTTTCAAATGTGGCAGAATGAAAGAGGAAAGGTATAATTTATATCTCAGCTACACACAAAACAGCAACAGGAATTGTCGTCTCAGATGAGACCTGTATTTTCATCTTTTAGGTACCAGTATGGTGTGCAGAATGAATCTGGTGACAGTGATTCCGTACAATAGTTCACTAAGTTAATTATTTATGATAACCAATTATGAAGCTAGCAATTATTTTTGTCAAGAGTTCATTTTGTAATTGTGGACATTTATCTTCTTCTACTCACTTTGCAGCCTGGTTAGACATTGTTATGAAGGAATGGTCTTGAACACTGGATGTGGGAAGGCTTTGGGGCTTTCTTTAAGGAATATTGTAATAACACCAAAGGCATAAGAGCAGCAAAGAAAATTATTAAATTTCCTTCCAGGCTAATTTAAAAGTAGTAGGTAAAAATCCATATAAAAGAAGCTGTAGTTAATCTTCAGTATGAGAAAGGAATGTTTTAGTGTTCTTAATTTATGCATTTCTCTGGACATACAGGAGTATCACTGTAACAGGAAAGACCAAAGATATCCCTAGACTAATATCCTGTCTTTGGTAGCTATCAATGACATGTATAAAGTGAAAAAGCAGAGCAATTTCTGTAGTTAAAAACAAGGTTTTATAGGGCAGGTCTAATTGACCTAATTGAATTAGATTTGGTTGTGTTCTGCTGATTCTGTTGTACCCATTATTGGGATATTTTATTAATCCTCCTTAAAACTCATGTTGAAAAAAAAAAAACAAAAACAAAACAAACAAAAAAAAAATTTTGGTTATATGAAGAACAAAACAGAAGATTAAATGTACAAGGTGTGCAAAGACTAGCCTGTCCAAGTGACTTTTTAGTCCTTTTTCCTCCTGTTCCCCACAACTATCTCTCACAACTAACTCAATCCAGATATTTTTATCCTCCTCTTGTAAGATCAGGATTACTTTGTCAGGTTTGGGGTTTTTTTGTTTTTTTTTTTTTTTTTTTTTTTTGATGATCATACAACACATAAACCTGTCCAGTCATCTTTCACACTACAGCATAGCATAAATTAGTATAACATATAACTTCATGTCTCTCATAATGCAAATACATGGTTTAGGTAATGCCAATAATGCATTAAATGGTCTGTCCCTGACTAATTCATTTTATAGCATTGTACTATGTCAGTTAATTATCCCACCTTACTCACTTTTGTCACTCTTTAGAGTAGATACTCTGTAAATAGCAGAATTGTTCCTGGGATTCACTTGCAGTGTAGCAGCTGTGCCTCCAACTTTTCACCACGCCAAAATTTGATGGAATAGGATCTGTACGTTCTGAAACTTAAATTAATGGATTGACTGTACTTAAACCTCCTTTCTTTTAATGATTTTCTTTGTTACTGAGGTAGCTGCAGCACACTCACCAAAGCAGACAGTAATATCTCTGCAGTGCTGAACAGCTCAGGGGCTATCTCAGTTCCACCCAATGTTTCATCTGGCAGGTGCCTGCAGCTTCTTGTGCCATCTGCATGCTCTGGCTGCTCCAAACCAAAGTGAATATATTCTACTAATCTGTTTCACTTCAAAAAGAAAACACAATTTCAGAAAGGTATCGTGATGGTAAGACAGGTTGGAGTTTCCCATTCTTTACTGTCCCCAGACACTACTATCCTTTCCTCTCTCCACATGCACTATAGTTTATTACCCCGTCAATTACTAGTTCATCAGAATAAGTAACAGATCACA
>WEIU01007365.1:694260-752870 GCA_013389925.1 Aegithalos caudatus | reverse complement strand
ATTGATGTTGAATGATGCTCTTCTTTGTAGAGGGAATAAAAATATGCTTATGCTTGCCATCAGGAGAATTTTTTCCAGCATGTTTTTCAAAGTGGTCTAGAGATACTTGCTGTTTTGAAATATGTGTTTGCAGTTCTCTAGCATTCTTCCCACTGTTATCTGATGATGTAGTGATGTCACTAGGCTGACTCTTGACTGCAAAGTGTCCTGGAAGAAAGCCAGGACAGGAGAAGGAGAAGAAAACCAAGCATATAAAGAATATGGGAAGCAAATAGCCTAATTTTTATGGGGCACTTCCTGGTGTAGAAGTCATTCAGTGGAAGGCCGGTGCTCATTGGTATGTTCAACTATTCTGCAGTGCTGCAAGTAAGTGAAACATCTATAAAGATAGCTTAATTCTTCAACAGCATTTGTAACAACTTTACAATACCTGTGCAGAATTAAGTAGGTGGAGACAAGGAGCCATTCTGATCCTAATCATCCCTTTTTAGGCTTTATTTAGCATTCCTTAGTCTGGTAAAAATTTGCCAGTTAGTCTAAAATTAAATTTAGAGACCTCTGAACATTAAACAAAATAAAACCATAGAATACTGTGGTGGGTTGACCTTGGCTGAATGTCAGTGGCACAAAAGCCACTGTTGTCACTCCCCTCCAAAAATGGACTGGAGAGAGGAAATATAACAAAGGGTTCACCGGTTGAGATAAGGACAGACTGAATACTATCACGGAAAAAACAGGCTCAAATTAGAGATAGTAATTGAAATTATTACTAACAAAATCAGAACAGGATAATGAGAAGTAAAATAAATTTTCAAACACCTTCCCCCCCACCCCTCCCTCCTTCCCAAACTCTACCTCCTTGCTCAGCAGCACAAGGAGACAGGGAATGGGGTTATGGTCAGTTCATCACACATTGTTTCTGCCACTGCTCAGGGAGAGGAGTCCTTACCTCCCTTGAGAGAGCATGGGTCCCTCCCACAGCAGACAGTTCTCCACAATCTTCTCCAACATGAGTCCATGGACAATAGTTCTGCATGAACTGCTGCCATGGGTCTCACTTTTCCATGATGTGCAGTCCTTTAAGCACAGCCTGCTCCAGTGTGGATTCCCCTTAGGGTCACAAGTCCAGCCAGGAAACCTGCTCCAGCATGGGGTCCTCTTTCTACAGGTCCCTGCAAGGACCCTGCTCCAGCATGAGCCTCCCACAGGTTCATAGCCTCCTCCCAGGCACCCATCTGCTCCAGTGGCCTCCTCCAGGGGCTGCATGTGGATCTCTGCATCCCCATAGTCATCCATGGTCTGCAGGGGCACAGCTTCAGCACCTGGAGTACGTCCTACCCCTCCTTCTCCACTGACCTTGGTGTCTGCAGAGCTGTTCCTCTCACATGTTCTCACTCCGCTCCTTCTCTGGCCTCAATTTCTTCTCCACAGTAACTCTGGTTTCTTCTTAAATACGTTATCACAGAGCCATTAGTGTCATTCCCGATTGGCTCAGCCTTGGCTGAGCATGGAACTCTTAATCCCAGGGTCATGGGTTCATGTCTCATATTAGGTGTCAAAAAGGACTGCAGGGGGTTGATGTTGGTGGTACACCATGTGCCCACCAAGCAACTCTGTCATTCCCCCTTCCTAGATGGATGGGGAGAGAAAATAACTGGAAAATTTTCCTGGAAAATGACTCCTAGGTTGAAATAAGGCAGTTTACTAAAGCAAAAATATGTGCATGCACAAAGCAAATAGAAAAAAAGCCCCAATATTATTATTCTCTACTTCCCATGAGCCAGCCAAGTCCAGCTACTTCCCAGGAAGCAGGGCTTCAGCACCCATGGCAGCTGCTCAGGAGAGCAAACATAAATAGCAAATCACCTCCTTTCCTTAGCTTTTATACTTGAGTTGATGTGGTATGGTATGGAATATCCCTTTGGTTAATTTGTGTCAGCTGCCCCAGTTATGTCCCCTCCCAGGATTTTGCCCACCCACAGCCTGGTGTGTTATCAACGCCTTTCTAGCTACCAGTGCAAAGCACAGCGCTGTGAGGACTGTTATGGGAAAATTAATTCCATCTCAGCCAGACCCAATGCAAACATATGTTCATAAATGCATATCCTTTAAGTGTTTTTTGTAACATTATATTTTGAGCAGATTAATCCAATTTGGGTGCTTTATGAACTCAGTACTCTCACTGATTTCAATAATTACCAGCATTGTACTAGCCTATTACTTTCTTTACAAAGAAGTAAACTGATTTTTACTTCCAGAAAAAAATTTAAAAATTCCATTCTGCAATTTAAATTTCTTACACTTGTGAATTCTATACATGGATGACAAATCTTTATTTTCCCTCAGCTACAAGCCTGAAATATGATTCTGAAATACATCTGTTTGTATAAAGATACACAGATATCATTACCCTAACAGCCTTACTCCTTTTCTGTGTGATCCCCAGCACAGAGGACAATTTAAAATAATTACCTTTATACTTCTTTACAATCTGTTCTTTCTTTAGGAATCAGGAGCCTCTAGCAGGCCCAGATTGTTCATTGAGAATAAAACTCTTCTTTTTGACCTCGTAGCTAGCTCTGTACTTATGGAGTATGGTGTTGGACATAGTCATGAATCTGAGAGCAAGAGGCATGCTATGCTCAGGTACTTATGCCAAATTCTCCCAAAATATAAGATGGTCTTATATTTAGGTCAGTCCTCACCATTGGGGACAATGTCATGCACATGCCTCTGGGCTGTATCCAGGAGTTGGCTGGGAGACTGCTTGTTGTCTCAGACCAGAGCTGCTGCCTGCTAAAAGACAGAGCTGCTGTCATGCTATGAAGACAGTAGGTACTACTATTGCACTCCAGACTTTGTGCCTGTCCCTCGGTTTATTGTTCTGTACGTGCAGGTGTGGAGTAATGCAGCAATGATTGTGACACTTGTCAGTGGGGCTGAGTGTCAAGAGTCCTGCACAAGGAGTTGCATGTCAAAATTAGAAAAGCTCAATGATCAGACTTAACAAGGAGTCTGGTCCATATCAGGATTGTTTCTGGGTTTTATTTTATGCTCCAGCTAGCCAGGATCAAGGTATGAATCTCCACTACCCTTGGAGGTTGTAGTCACCACTAGCCTTCAATATCAGCCACTTGTGCTTTTTCCTTCTAGTCCTTAATCATGCTCTGTTTGCTACAACAACAGTATTTCAACATGCAGAATGAGAAGTAGGCATCTCTGCATGTCCACAGCCTTGTGGCATGCTTCAGGGAGATGGGAAATGCAGTCTTCAGCCCCAAAATGTAATGGGAAAATGCACTGAAAATCCTTTTCCTGGGACAAATATACTCACCACAAAGGTATCGTAAAGATGAATATGTAGAAAGTACCCGTTAGAAATTGATTATACAGAGTCTGGTCAACAGGTTAGTCTGGTCCACAGGTTCTACTCTGTGCTTCAGCCATTGTAAAGAAATATTTTTAATTCATTCCTTGTTTTGCCGTGGTTTTGTTTAGACAGTATCAGTTGTGGAACCTAGATTGTTCTCAGGTTTTAAGCAGAGTTTAGGATTATGTTGTCTGACAGAGTTGCTTGATGTCAGGGAGCAAGCACAGGATAAGAAATGTATTAAATCTTTTATGAAACAGCTTAATTTCGAAATTTTATTTTTCCTTATTCCGATGGGAAACAGTGCAATAGCACAGCAACAAAATTAAACCAGCAAGTAAATGACTACAGGTCTGAGCATAAATTTGTGGGAGAATGTGTTAAATATATTTGTACAGCTGTACATACAAAAGAACTGAATTCTCCCAGCAGCAGTGTCTGGACATGGAGTTTTGATTTAGATTGTGTTCCTCTGGAGACTCTGTTCCATATGTATATAAAGCTGAATTTAGCAATTAAATGTGATTTCTGAATTTTGCACCCATAATTGCCTACTCATAACAAAGTACAAGATGGGGTTTGGAAGTTCTGTCTTGAGAAATATTTGGTTCCATGTTTTCAGTTCTAGCATTTCTCTGATAGCTTGAAGTCTCCAATATGTGAATTTGCTGTATTATGCATAGAAAAAAATCTGCCTGAACCTCTTAGACATATGACTAGCTATATGCATAACTAGATGATTAATGCATTTTTATACAGTGTTGCCTGTATTCTGGCATATAATAAATATGATTCATATTCTTATGATTCATAAATATGATTCTGGCATATCTTAAATACTTTTCAAGTATCAGCCCTGATTTGTCTATTATCTGCTTGAATCCACAAATCTGTGCACACACAAACAGGAAAACCTCTTCTTAGCATGCTTCCTGAAAACTGTTGCTCTAAGCATATAGATCCTTTTCTTAATCTTCTTAATTTCTTAATGAAATTTTAATACTTTAAAGAATTTTTCAGTACATGAAGAGCATCATGTGATCACAAATATTCCTCCAATCTTTAAAGTTTAGTAAGTGTCTGAAAATTATTAGTGAAGTTCTCACCCGGTACCTGTGCAAAACACAATGGGGTTACCTAGGATACTAATGACTAAGTTCTCCACTCCCTAGTTAGTTCTTCTTCCATCACAAAATACATCAATAGATTTTATTGGATAGTTTCTAGTAATTTGCAATATTTTTTTTTCATATGCTTTGCTTTTCTTCTTGGAAGCAAACAATGAAAACTAATAATATAGCTTAAGAGATGAAATGTCCATGACATCTAACTTGGTGTCTCAGAAACTTGGGGCCTTTTCAGTTCTGTAAAGCAACACAATTATAAGTTAGGGAGATATAAGTTTTGTATACAATCATGTCTTGCATTTCTCATTAATAAAGTTTGTTTTTGAAATACAACCAGCCTTTGTTTTTACTCAACTTCAAAGAAATCTACAGTCTACAAAAAATCAGGACTTTTTTTAACTTTGTAGGATTAGTTGCAACCTCTGCATTTATTATTTTTGTAAACAAATACCTTCAGTGTTATGTGATAAATAAATACATCTTGCCTTTTACAAGATGTCTTCCTATCAACTTCCAACTGACGCACAACAAAAATGCTAAAAAAAGAATCTTCAATAGCTGCCTGAGTAGCTGTCCACTTACTCTAAAGATCAATAAAATGTTTGGCACTAGCACTCATTCACATGTCAAAGCCAAAACAGAAAACATACCCATAGTGAAGCATAAGGACAAGAATGCTGGAAAGGCATTCTTGCAAATATTTGCCACAAACTCTATCATGCTCCACCTTCTCTGTTGCTTTCATGTGCAGCTCAACTACATTTCAGTAAAACAGTGTCCAAGTGCAACTCAGGAATGTGTGTGGCTTCTGCAAACAGATGCAGAGCCAAACACCAGACCCTGTATTAGTGTGTGGATGTATTGCACAGCTGGAAGAACAATTGCAGCTGCTATGAAAAAGCATGTGTTTTTCTTACTGGGTTATCTAAAAGCTTTATTTATAGGGTGAAACTGTGTTTTAAACGTGATCTTGACCACATTAAGTTTTGTAAACTGTAGTCAATTTGAATTTAATGGTGGTGTTTGTTTTCTGAAGTCCTAGCTATATGACATACACTAGTAGTTAAAAGTAATTAGTTCAAAATCAAGTTGTGTAGAGATCTGTAAATTTCAGTCACTGCCTGACATGCGGATGCCCACCTAGTCAGAAAAAGTAGTCTGGGGACCCAAACAGTGTCACAATCCTCTATTACCTGTCAAAAGGNTAGATGATCTTTAAGGTACGTTCCAACACAAACAATTCTATGATTCTGTGATTCTATAAATCATGGGAAGGAGGCAAAAAGAGGAAAGAAGGACAAAAGAAGACATTTTCTCACCCTCAAGGAACCAATAAAACCTGACCTTGCCTCATATTCCACAACTGGAATTTGAGTTGAAAAAAATGCTGGAGTTATAACAGGGACATCAGCTGACAAGGAGGAGCCTGTAAATATTTACAGTCTCTGAGGTACAAGCTCTATGAGTTTGGCATTCATTGCACTTGACCGTTTGTCAGGGCTGCCTTGACGGTTGTGAGGCACTAAGCAGTGTGGAAGAATATGCAGATTTTAGGGATATGGAATTTCAGAAAGAGACCTCAGAGAATCACATACATATTTTTTTTATTATTTTATAAAATTGAGAGGGATTAATTCTGATCTAAATTCATATAATGAAAATATTAAAACTCCAGAATGGCTATTAATTCCTCCTGAAATAAGAAGAATTCCATGTTTCAATCTTTCAATGAAATCTAGTCCTTTTTTTTCCCAGTACAGATATATTGATAGCTTTAACCCTTATGACGTCTTTGCAAGCAAGTATCTAGTCATCACAGAACTACAGTAAAGTTGATAACAGAAATCATGACCCTCATTTTGTGGACAAGGTAACTGACTCTAAGATATCAAGACCAAACCATGTCCCTAAAATGTGAACATGTGCAGGCATACTTCATAACAAATAGATTATCAGGACTGAAAACTTGGAAGTATTACTTTAGGTCTGTGGTGATAGATGCCCAAGTCTGAAAACATTTTTTAAGTTAGTGTTTAGTTTCCAAACACTTAAAGCATGAACAGTAATATTTATTTATCTGAATGTGTTTAACCCTGAAAGTTATTTATTTTTTAGAATATTTCTTTCATGAGACAAAGTTATCTTTTTCAGCAGACATGCCTTTTGCTTCTTCTAGAAGCACAGTTACTTCTGGGCTAACAAATTTCCATTTATCAATGCATTAATTTTCCTTTTATGAAGCTAGATAGTTTTTCCATCACTTGTATTTCAGTATTTCTGAAACCAGGTGTTAATTTTCAGGGGGATAGGAGGTTTCCAAGCAGCTGCCAGGACTAATACAGCAGCCAGCAGTAAATGCTGAATAAGCTTAGGTACAAAATCTATACCATCTGGTTTCAGGACTCCTTGGCCAAAAAATGTGAGACCAGTTCCTTTCATGTCCAGAAATCTTCCTGTTCATTGGAAATTGTGAAATGGATGTTACCTTTGCATTACCTTTTAATTCACGTCTCAGAGGAAGATTCAAATAATGGTCTTAAGAAAACATTGCATAACTGTAAAACAGGAAACTAAATAATGTGCTCAGGTTTCATAACAAGAAAGATGAACACTATTTGACAAGATGAGTTCAAAGTCCTTGCTCAGCCTCACAGCAGTCCAGTTTTCCAAGCTGCTGTTTCTCAAAGTCAATGACAGCTACTAGCGATCAGTGCAGAAACAAGGTCCCTCACAGGAATGATCTCCCTAGACCAGTGAGTCAATAAGAAGATATAAAACGAAGCCCTTAAGGTTTGATTTAAGACCAGGGAAATAAGGCATGAGGTCCATCTTAGCTGCCGGTGAGGAAATATATCTGGTTCCTTAGACATCTGTAAAGATCAGCTATGTTCTACATAAAGAATTGCTATCCTGCAGTTGTTGATACAAGAATGGCTTAAGAGTGGCTTAGTTCAAAGACGTGAGTATGAAGGCACAGATATAGCTTGGCCAATCTGAAGATAAATAAGGAGATCCAAGCAACAGAACTTCCTCTGAAGACGTGTGGAAAAAGAGTTTCCTGCAATTTTTTAAGTCCAAATAATTTAATCCTCTCTCTCATGCAGCCATTTACAGATATACATAATCCACAAGGTCATTTAGTTATCAAATCCCTGAAGGTACCAGGCTATCATCCCATCCAAAGAGTCATTAATGTCTTTTAGCTTTTTATGTCTAGATTACATGTTAAAAAAATTGCATATCATAAGAAACCATACAACCCCTATTTTTTTTTTCATTTGTTATCACCACTGCTTTCAACACACTGATTAAATCAAAGCTTTAAGTGGATGATTAAACCCTTTTGAGAAGGGACTGACATCCAACTGCACTTGGCTAGAACAGAGAATTATGATTCCCCAGTCCATAGGCACTATCTCAATGCAGATAAAACTGCAGTGGTAGTGCTGTTGCGATCCTGGTAACCGTGAATTTGTCTACACTGCTGTATATATATAAAGATTGCCCTGAGCTCTATAGAGCAAGTTGGAATAGCACTATCATCTGATCTAGTAGTAGGTTTAATTGGAGACAGACTAGCTGGAGGGCATTATGAATTAACAATTTCACATAGACAAACTGTGTAAGTAATTATTTCAGTAAAGGCAGTGATTTTGCTGTGTTCATGCTGTAGAACAATATAAATTTCAAGATAGCACTCAATGTACTTTAAGAGGGAACTTTAGTTACCTTAAAAAAATTAAAATACTGTGATCCAAAGTTCTACTTATCTCTGAATATATGATAAATGGTTGATCCACAGATAGAGTCTTCTGGTTGCATCCATGAAGCATTTGTAAATGATAAGTTAGACAACTGTAGTGCACTGATATTTTTTCAAAATGGCAATAAAGCACACATCAAAATACTAAGCAGTCACTGGATAACCAACCATTATATCCCAGAGCAGCTTTTCCCCACTGTTGAAGCTACAGATTCCACACATAAAAAGTCAGACAGTCCACTGACCGCAAAACCCCTAGGAGAAGAGACATGCCACGAAGTTCAACCCAATTCAACAAGCTTTCCTGTTACTAATTTTCATCTATTTCATTATTTATTGCATTTATTAGAATCATCCTACGTGACTATTTCTGATCTTATGCAAGGTTCAAGGACTAAATAATACTGAAAAACATGGTTTCACATGGTTTTGGTTTTTTCCCATTATATGGTCTAGTTCCAAAAATTCATAAATCACTTTTGATACCAGAGAGAAAACATTTCAGTGAGAGAAGGAACATGTACAGTCTCTGTCCAAGAAGGAGAAGAAGCAGAAATTTTCTCTCTCTTTTTCAGTGTTAGCAGTTAGAGGGAATACACTCTGAAAATCAATTTTCTTTTACTGGAACTTGATGTGGGTAGTTGCTTGATGTGTTCAGCTTCTGTATGGCCAAGGTTCAACAAGACACTTAAAAGCATGGCTGACTTTATTCATGTGGGTATTTAGGTATGTGCTTAAGTACCTTGTTGAATTGGGGCTTATGTTAGGTCGTAAGTATTTACTAGGTCAGGCATCCAGGCTAAACATTTCTCTATTTTTCCTAGTAACACAGCGAGTAACTCCAGTCAAACAATACATTTGGAAATGCTTGCAGTGAATTTATCAGGTGATGTTACCCAAGGCAATGGAGAATACATTCCTGTTCTGCTGGAGAAACATATTAATTTGACTCCTCAGCACAAACTCTGCAGACTGCTGAGAGGATGTACATGGGCCAAACTTCAAACATACAGCATAATAGAGTAACATTTTATTTAAATATTTATGCTACTGCAGTATCCAGAAATTGAAGTTAGTCTTACGCCCAGTTGAATTAGGCACCATAGAGAAGCATGAGGTCTCTGCTCCAATCACTGCACACCAGGGCTAAGTAGTCAGAGAACTACATATATTTGCCACAATGAAACACTTACCAAGATAAATCAAAAAGCAGAAAAATTAGGAAGGAAAAATAAAGTGAATGACTGCTTTTTTCCTCCTGTAACTCTGGCTATTAGCCCAGACATTAGCCTATTTAACCCGCAAATGAGTAAGTTGTTTAGGAAATACAGCGATTCCAAGCATTGAGGGAGTATCACTGAACAATTTTTTTCTATTTTCTTGGAAGATTAAGATGGTGCTCTAGTCTGCTCTTCAGCCCTCTGTTACTGAATTCTAACTCCACGGCCCATTTTAGACACAAAGGTATGTGTTGGTCAAGGCCCTGTGACAGAGGAAAACAACGACTCTTGCAGCTGCTGGCTCTTGCAGGTGCCATTAGGAAGTCACAGAGTCTGGCTGGGAAAACTGCTGCCTTGCTCAAGCTTTGACAGTGTTTGGAACTCATACTCACTGTAAGTGAACCAGGTTCCCTTCTTTTCTCTACCATTCTCTCTGTATAATCACAGTATCCCACTGTGTTTTAACTTTATTGTCCTGGCAAAAGCACTTCCAAAACCTTGAATTAATACTGTTTCTGGCTAAATAACTGTTACAGCTCCACCTAATCAATCTGTGTATATAGAGGAGCCATCAGTGTATACATGGCCATAACAGAGCCTGGGCACATGGAAAAGAAAAACTAAGTATGAAGACTGAGCTGCAATTCCCAGGGGGAGTAGAACAGAACCTGGAGCAAAATTCCTTGTGAAACCAAGTTTCACAGTTCCATTGCTCACTTACTGCATAATTATCTTCCTTGACTTGCTTTTCTTCAGCTATAATCAACAGAACTGTTTCTCAGTGTCTTGGGTTTACCTCAGCATCAAGACTCCAATCACTTGTTTTCTTCCAAGGCAAACTATTTATGACTGATTGCTTCTAAGTAATTCGGCAAGGCTGAATGTTGGTCTTGTGAGTTGTGGTGTCTTTTTCTGGAACCAACCCCCCACAATCAAAATAGGNCATACAGACTTTCTGTAAAATTTGATTCAGTGTGTCAGCTCATATTATAGGGTTTATTCTCGTCTTGGTGGTATGAAAAATCTTTGCTGTTTCAAAAAACCCACAAATGTATTGCCATGGATTTTAACAGTAGTTAGGTACTGTTAACATTGACAAAAAAATTAGTGGAGACTATTTGAGCCTTATTTCATTTTTTAGAGTAAATTGGATACAATGCTGAAAAGGGGAAAGTCATCACTAGGTTAGAAAAACTTCTGTCTTATATCTTACCCATCTTCACTGTGTTTTATTTCACTAATGGGATCTATATATATTTTGAACTCTAAGATTAATATAAACTGTGGGTGTCTCTTGAGGAGGGGAACACAGAACAATGAAATGATAGAATAGAAAAAGAATTAAGTTGAAAATTAGGCCAGAAGATTGAAATCAGGACAGATTTAAATCATTCTTTGCTGTTTTGTTCATCTTGGTTGTCTGATAAACTACCAAGCAGGACAAAGTTCAGGAGACTTGATATACTGCATGTTAAGTCTTTGTTGTTATAAGGTGAACTCCTGTTCTCCAGCTTGCTCTCCTCGTCTCCCACGCTTGTTGTTTTAATACAGAGGAAAGTTCAACTCCCCCTGCTTAACTCCAGTACCTCTTAATGAGGGAACTGTAACACTATCCAGTCGTCCCAGTACACGTCAATCAGAATTTCATTGCTTTGCACAGCTTGACTTATGTCAAAAAGGATGGTTAAAATTCACCCGAATCCTGGAAACCTCCTGTTGAGTTAAACAGATCACATCTTAGCTACAGGAGGATTTTTTTGTTTGTTTAGGTTGCTTTTAAATGGACAAAGGGCAAGAAGCATTATTTGAAAAAGCTCTTTCGCATAACTGGTTCTTAGGATGCTGGTATCAGCAAGATGATTTACACATCATATAGTTAAAGAGACAAAAGCAATAGAGTTTCATGTGCCAATGAAAAGAAACATCATTTACAAAAAGGTCTGATCATACAAAAGGTATCCTCTAGACTATTGCGGTTAAGAAAATCTCTTCGAGTATCCTAATAGATTATCTTTGACAGCGTGGGCTTTACATTTACAAATGAATAAAAATCAGAGCAGAAGGCTCAAAGCCAACAAACTTGAATCATGGGAGGCAATGTTATTTATGGGCACCAGCACTTGAACCGCCATTCCTGCCGCCTTCAGGACAAGCCTCACTGAAGGCTTACATATACATTATATTGTTATTGCAATTGCTGCAGGATAAACAACACAAGAAACAACATTGGCAGACACTTGGCTTATGCTTACTGTAGCTCAAGTTGTACCTTCCAGGAATTTTTAGACAAACTCTTTTTTTTCCTGGTTTGTTGCTTCAGTGAAACTTGAAAACTCTATTAAACTGTGAAATTGTTGTATTGTGTTACAGGAAGCCTCCAAGTTCATAGAAATAGGAGTGTCACTGTGATGGAGGATAAAAGATTTATGTTATCCTTGTTTACAAGACAGTTCAAAGGGTGATACCATAAACTACTACCTCTGAAGTGACAGTGCTAGGCATATTTTTCTGTGTAGAGTCAGTACAAGGAGATGGCATTTAAAAAGGGTGGCTCTACATCCATAAAAGTTTAATTATCTAGAGGAAGTATAAATTGCTTGTAAGAAATAGCCCTTATAGTTTTTAATGGTGACTCAGGTACAGGAAATGACTGAGTAGGCCAGTCTTCTTTATTCTGAAAAATAAACCACCAAAAGAAAATAGGAGAAGTTTACATAATTATAAGAGGCATAGAGGTGAATAGGGGTCAGGTGTTCATTATTTTCTCCAGTGAAAATCCAGGAAGGCATCAAGTGAAGATATTCTGATCCAAATAAACATGATAGGGAGTGTCTTCTTGTAGTATGGGCAGTAGGGGACATTGTACACAGATGTTTGAGGGGCACTACACCAAGTAATGGAAGAAAAATCTTTTACAGAGTACTAAATGCATAGAAACTACACCTGATTCTGGAAATCTCTCAGCTGGCAGTTGTATAAAACTCCTCATAGCGCATTCATTTGCTTGCTCTGTTCTTGTTTTTCCTGAGTCATCCGCTTATGACTATTGTTCTCAATGGATTTCCCCCTCATACTTCATTAATGTCTAATACCAGCTACCCAGCCAAAGCAAAGGATGATGAAATTTAAAAATCAGCAAAATATAAGAGGCATCAAAGAGGAAGAAAGCAGCAAAACTAGAACATGTGAATGGGGCAGAGGCATGCCAATACTATCACCATTCCTTCAAGGCATCCAGCTCAAAGCAAAAGAATTAGCATTGCTCAGTGGCGCTCTTCCCAAAATATAGGGATGGAGTGAGAGAACACTAGATCACAACAAGTTTCCTTCTGTAGAAGCTGTGAACAGCAGTATAGACAGGGCCAGGGGGAGTTTGACAATAAAGTCTTGTGACTTTGTGGGTCCTCAGGTGTGGAGGTTGTAAATGAGAAGCTGAGGCAATAAATGCAGCCACAGCCTCAAGAACTGAAGGATCCAGATGAACTGCAGGGTTCTGCACTCAATGTACATACATGCCAGAGCCCCTCTCTCACTGTAATTCAGGGACCTTATGAACCAATTTGTGCAACACTAACCTACATCCCTATGCCAGCTCCACATTCCCTTTGATTACTGCATAGCCTGCACTCATTCTCTGGTTTAGTGTTTACTAAAGCTTTTGGACGAAAAATCTAAGCATGAACTGGGGCCAGTCCATGTTAGGCAGGAAGTATGATCCATCCCAGTCCTGGTTCTCTTGGCACATTTCTCTCTCTACATCTCACACAAGTCAGGGCTCACACTTTCTTAGATGAGTGAAGCCTCTGGTGCTCATTAGCATGTCCAGTGGTGTCTGTGAGGAAAGGGAGGAAGAGGTAGTATTTGTAGCACAGTGCACACCACTGACATGCAGCAAGGATAACATATAGCCTTCAAAATGGCTGAGACTTAAGCAGTGCAGGAGCAGGCCAATCTGCATCATTCAGTCTGGAGTCACTCTTTGGTGTGAGTACCACCAGGAATATCACTGTAGCCTATAAATTAAAACAAAAAAGTAGCAGCACAGTTCCAGCACCTCAGAGTTCAAAACTCAACATCTGTACAAGGTTGTACATGGATGTTTCAGGTGTTCTGGACTCTTGGGTGATCCTGGTTGCTGTCACTGGACATCACTGCTCCCAGCACAGCCTGGAGAACCCCCCTGTGGCCAGCCATGCCAGAGCTCCACAGTTCCCACAGACAGACAGCCATTCTGAGAGACTGGCCCCAGGTGATCTTGGAGAACATCCCAACAGGTGGCATCCCACAGCCTTGGTCTCACCACCTGGTTTGCCCAGACAAGTTGTTTGTGAGCCTCCTGAGAGGCAGGGAGCATGCCAGGAGCATGGTTTCATGTCAAAGGTTGTGTAGACATAGGCAAAGAGATTTAAAAAGCCAAGTGAAGAGAGAGGTAAGTCTATTCAAATATCAAATGCCATCATTCATCCTGATTAGCCTGGGATGATTCAACAGCTGTAACCATTTAGGCTACAATTCAGAAAGGCAAATACTTTAATCTAATGCTAGCAGGGGATTGCCAAGGAAAGGGAGGAACTGAAAAGAAAATACATCAATATTACAGACTTCATCCTGGAAACAGAATTCCAAAACTTCATTAAAATTCTTATACTGAATGTATAAAAATATAACTCATTAAAAAATAAAAAATTACAAAACTTGTTCCAATTTGTTTAGAAGGGTAGAGAGTAGCTGGGTAGAATGCAATGTAGATAAAACTTAGGTCCAAGAAAAGCAATGAAGAATGCTATTCTTCTGCTATTAATTAGTTCCTTATCATGGAGGCATCTAAACCTTAGTGGGTACCTCTGTTATGCCTTTTCATTGTCTTAAAGCTCCCTAAGCGCCTGCATAGCCACAGCAGGTCCTCAGCTGTGAGGCATGTTCTCACTTATGCTCTACCATGATGCAGAAATTAGGATGTCTCTCAGCAGCTGCAGTCCATTACAGACTGCTTCTAGCACATGTAAGTGTGCTGAGGTCAGCACACAGCATAGCATGGCCAGCTACTCAGAAAAACATGGCCAGTGCTGGCAACAGCTTTTCCTCTAGATGCTCTGGCAAAGGACATAAAAGAACACAAGATTAATGTAGCCTGGAGGAGTCTGTCCCGGCAGGTGAAGTAGAAGACCATTTAACAAGTGGTGAAATGCAGCTGAGTCACTGACATTATATTAGGGTTGACTTAGGCCTTAAATATGTTGTGCCCTTATGGGCTAGTTACGGATCACTATATAGAAAAAAATATGGTAGTGTCTTTCCTCTAATTCAAGTCACAAGGTTAGTTACTAGTTTTCAATAAAGACTGAAAGGAGACACTTAGGTAGTTCTGAGTCCCAGTTGGGATGGAGGCTTCCCAGAGCAGCCAAGTCAGTAACTGCAGCACCACTGAGTGCAAATGCACTGATACCATCAGTGTATGAAAAGAGTTAGGTCCTCTTTCAGCCAATTTGTTCTTATAAATTGTTTACTATTGTTAAAGTAAACAGTGTTTAAGGCAAGCTTTCTCTCTAGGGAAAAGTGGCTACTCTTGGGAGGTAACTAGGATTTCTTGAGGTAATTTGATATAAGCTGCTTTTCTGAAAGATATTGTTTTTTAGTGGCAGTGAGAAAGTTGGCTGCCTGTTTACACATGGTCAAAAGGAGTTGTTGGGCTCAACCTCCTAGTTGTTCACATTTGGTATTAATTACTATGTGCAAATACAATGGCCATGCTCGCGTTAGTTCCTAGCTACCCTGAACATTTTTTTTTTAATGAGGTACCATCCAATAGGTAGTACAATATCATTGTATTGCCATCAATATATATGTAGAGATTTGTGTTTTGTGTTATACGTGCAGTATAACTATATAGCTGCAGGCTCAAAAAGTCTTCCCATTAGGAACAATTTCCCAAGTCTGCAGCTTCAAAAACTCAGCAGGTGCATAGTGCAATATTAAAGTAGTACATTTTAAAGGGAACTTGGCACCTTAAAATTTAAATAATCTTGGAAAAAAAAAATTACTGAAGACTAGGTAAAACTGCATAGCTTATTTCTTATACATTAAAGAAACTACAGGAAAATTCAGCAGAAGCATTTTGTGGTACATTTGTGACAGTACTGGTACCCCTGGGAGAAGAATCAGGTAAGAATTCCAGAATGGTGGCAATGTAGATTACATTTTATATCCTCTTAAGAGAAATGGCTCCCTTCATAAATTGTGTTCTTAAAAACTGAGCATAATTTGATAAATGTAGGGAGGGAAAATGAGATGTGACACCAACAGAAGCTGATTTTTAAGCAATTTGTTTCAATATTGGCAGGGAGATTTAAATAAAGGTATATTTTAATGTCTTGAGATTATTACAGAACTAATCCTAGCAAGACAATGTCAAAATACAGCTGATCCAGATTATCATATTGTGTTTTGAGGGTATGTTCAAGAAAAGTCATTCAAGTAATGCCAACTCAGCTTAGTGATGTATGGCACCACACAAACTCAGAGACTGTTCTGACTCCGACTGAGCTAGGTTTGACGTCTCTGCACAAGTTTTGTAGTTAATGCACAACCTGAAATTTTCCTTTGGATGATCAAAAACTCACTGTATCTATGATGTGCCAGGAGGAAAAACATGTTCCAAATTCTGACTAATTTAGCAACGACACATAAACTTCAGGGGTTCAGAGGACAACTGAGGTTTGAAGTGACTTTTTACAATCATCTAGTCTACTCTCCCCTGCTCAGAGAAGAGTCAACTAGAGCAGGTTTTCCAGAACCTTCCATAGTCAGACTTTGAAATATCCAAGGATGGATGTTTCCACAGCCTCTCTGGGCAACCTGTTCCAATGTTTGATCATCCTTACAATTAAAAAAAGGTATTTCTGTGCTTAAATTGAGTCTCCTGTACATCAGTTTGAAGTTATTGCCTCTTGTCCTATTGCTGGGCATTAATGGGAAGCATCTGGCTCTCCACACACTACTTTGTTCCTCTATTCTACCCTCCTATTCAAAAAGTTTTTTCCTAATGTCATCACAAGCCACATTTTGTGCTCACTGATCCTTCTTATTTACTTTGCCGCAAAAGATAAAAGTTTGGCTCTGACATATTTGTAATTGTAGTTCTATTGTTAGGAATCACCCTTCAGGTTTTCTTTGCCAGGAAGAAACCAGTCCAGCTCTCTCAATCTCTCTTTCCTCAGAGGTGATGTGTTCTGGGCTCCTAACCTGTTTGGTAGCCCCTCTAGTCTCCCTCCAGTTTCTCCTCCTTGAACTGGGGCTAAAATGGGATGTTATGTCCAAGGTATGGCCTCCCAAGCGTGAAGTAAAGTTTGATTCTTACTTTCTATAATTAACTAGCCATGCTGCTCTTAATGTTGTCCAATATGTGATCTGCCTTAGTCACTCATTTGTTCTTGAGTCAGATCCTGTCCTTGCTCTAAAACATAAATACCTAACCAGTTTGAAATCAATCAGTAAGTGTAATGACATACAGAACCTAGGCCGCTCTTCAAAGATAGACCCCAGAGTCTGCTGTTTCATGTTGCAGTGACAAACTTATTTGCCTCAATATATGAACATCACAGAAAATAATAAAATAATTCATTACAACTGAACATTTCTGAGCCAGTCTGACATTTGGCATGCCCTTAGGGTTTGCAGACTTTTGGTGCTGGTCTATATGATGGGTCAGAGCAGACCTTTGCCATAAGGGAGCCTATCCGAATATCCAAGATAAACCATGCTTAGTCAAGGAGGTCAGACAATAGCACAAATTCCAGATTCAATGTGTGGTACATGCAGGATCTGTTTATCTCCAGAAAAGTACTTCAAAGCCAGGGCATGACTTTTGGAAGTACTGACATGCACCTCCACCCATCCCTTCAAAAACTCTCTCTGAAAATCCAAACTTTCCACCCTGGCCTAGATGAGAAACCTTGGCTGAAGGCCCAGCAGTTCTTGCAGGCTGCCTAAACCAGGCTTGGGTGGACCCTGAAATGAGATACAGTCTCTCTTTTCATTATGATGGCAATGGTTTAAAGATAAGAAGTGAAACAGAAGGAAAATGAGGACAATTGTATTCAAGCTGACTGTTAGGAACGTCAAGAAAGGGTAAGGGGTAGACAATGGAAAAATGAAAATTATCTTTTTAGAATAATGAAGAAGGAGTAAATTGAGAAAATTACTTGCATCCTCTGCAAAGAATTTAGCAGCTTCCATTCTCAGTAGCTTCACTGGGAGAGGCTGTATTTTGCCAGCTGCTCCCTGTGTCTTTAGCAAAACCGTGTGCCATTTGAAACATTGACCTCATGCTAAATGGTCATATGCCAACTATTGTGATGATGTCTGATCTGGCCGCCCAAGTGGAATTGCACAATGAGCAATAATGGAAATAAGTAGGTGTTTAAAAGTACTTGTGTTCTTAAGGACATGGTTGTGCAAGTCCCTGGCTCCATGCATTATGGCACTGTTTTACGGAACACTGGTACCTAATGGCACCCATTCCCTTGACTGTGACCATGGCCATAGAACCAGCAGCTTCAGAAGCATTTTCAGTACTGGAGTGTGACCCAGGGGATGCTCATCTCTTGTCTCCCAAGGAAGAAAGAGTGCTTTCAATGAAGCAGCACAGACAAAGCCTGAAGCTTGTATTTTATTGTGGGATTACAACCAGAGAGCAGCAAGAACAGGATTGTACCATGGAGTTGGACAAATCAACAGCCAAGGGCAACTCTAGCACAGATCATACCCTCACTAACAGGCCATGGTACCACAGGGTCTGTAGCACAACCCCTAACAATAAGGGATGAACAGGGGCCAGGGTCTACCCAGGGGCTCCAGTCAGGGGCAAAAGGAGAAGGAGCTGCAGACAGTTGGAGATAAACTGCAACATGTAACTGAGGGCTCCAGCTAGCTACAGAGTTTTTGACTAAGGCCCATTGTGGAGGTAGGGCTGGAGATAGTGACACCTAGCTAAGGACAGGACAGAGTGCCCATTCATGATTGTACAGAGACCCCTGCACAGAGGAAATGTGGGTGAACATCCTGAGTGGGGCCAGCTGGGGCCACTAGGGCCAGTTGGTGACCTCATGTGGTCCTGATTCCAGGGGGAGGCATTTCACTGTGTTGTGGAAAGATGCCATCTCAGAAACCAGGAGCAAGCTGGAAGGACAGCAGCCCAAGCAGAAAGCCCAAGCCATCAGGCTGGCTTTCTTCATTAATGGGGACTAAGTACATGGGCCCAGAGAGGCCAGATCTTGTTTGCAAGGAATCATTAAACATTGTCCTGAGTCCAGCTGATACCAGTAAGGCCTCATGCTCCCTGTTGTCGACAGCTCATTCGCATAATTCATGGCCGCCTCCAATTAGCTGTGGGAGCTTAGCAGGCCGGACTCCTGGCTTGTGAAGGAGGTTCCACATGGGCAGGCACTTAATGAACAGATTGGATTATAAACACTAGCTAATCTTTCCCACATGTACACCTGAAGAGTATCACAAGTGACAGCTGTTTAAATTTCCAAGGAAATTAATGATTCCTAAAGAGGCAAGACTTATCAAGACTTTGACTGCGCCTGATAACGGACAACCACCAAAGGGCAAATTGTTTATAATAGTCTATAAGTGCCTCATTCTATGGGTTCATCTTGGGAAGTTTTATTGACATGGTCCCTTTTATTAATGTTTGTGCTGGCAAAGAGTAGAACAGCTTGGTTCAATCTACTGATGATATTAGGCTACTGAGGCCTCTAATGAGCACCTCGTATCTTCAGGTCACAGTCAGTTTAAAATGGCTGGTATGGGGGCCAGGACACCTGGGCTCAGATGAACCTGATGAGGCGGCGGCGTTGTGCCTGCCCCATGCAGCGCTCACGTCCCTGTGGGCCCGTCTGTGAGACTGCTGAAACAGCAACGCCTGTGTGGTGACTCATTTGCTGCATGCACAGTTTTGAGATTTGGGGGCTCTCCAGGGCTGGTGGGAAGAGGGTGATCCAGGTTTATTGTGAGTCTATAACCAACCTTTCCTAACAGACCATGTAGGGAAAAAGAAAGCCCCTTCCTCCGTTTCCTTCTGCAGGAAGCCTGTTCCTTTACACTAGGATGCAAACCCTCCATCTGTCAGCCTGGCATTCCTCTTTCCCCATAAAGCATGTCACAGGACACATTCACATTTCCAAGGGGACTTCTTAGAGCCTAGTTCTGTTTCCAAGAAGGCATCATAAAAAAAGAGCATTCACGTTGGCCTGTGAAAGTGGCAACATGGAACAATTATTATTAAACTCAAGGGTGAAAAAAATGAATTAGATACAGCAAGTCATGTTCCTCCAGCTACAAGTAATACAATTCCCACGTAGAACTGGGTAGTTGTGGGATCATTTAAAAGTTCAAACTTCTCTTCCTGGTCAACGAGTGTTTCACAAAGGAGCATGGAATTAATTTAAATTCAAGACTACAGNAACAACAACAACAACAACAACAACCAAAACCTGGCCACAAATCGTTTATAAATGTTTTCTTGCTTAATAACTCTGTGATCCATCATGGAGTTCACTGCTGAAGTATTTGGCCACAGCAAGGAACCTGTTCCTCCTGCCACACTGCTGTAAACCAGAATTGATTCATTTGAAGCAAATTTATGAAGGTGATGGTCACACTAAAGCAAGTCTAACTAGGAGGAGTCTGACTGCTGTTTTATCTAAACCCATGATAATATTACTCTCTGACCCACTGCACTCAGTTAAGCCTATTTTTATGTATGTCATATATTCTGCAAGGCAGTTCTTTCCCAGTTTATGTTCATATAATTACATTTACTCTGCTTGCTGAAGAACTGACCCAATATTTTCAACTATAATTTCTCTGCCAGTCATCATCAAAACTAGTTGAGGGCTTCACTTAAAGAATCTTGAAGTCTCCTGTGACTGAATAAATGATTTCTGTATAGGTTATTTTTTGTGCTTTCTCCAACTAGCTCAGCATTTTTCCTGGGAATAAATAAGAAAGGGAAATAAACCTCTGATCTTCTGATTGGATTAATAAACAATGGATATTTTAAAATACAATGTTCAGACAAAAGATGATCGATGTACTTATGGTGTATGTGCATACATACATAACTTCCTCAGTTTTATTTTAGAATTTTTCATGATTGTGATTTTTCATGAGATGCTGAATATCTGCCACAGAGAATGTTCTATTACAATCATAACAATGTAATACTATGTTAGGAAAAGAACTTAATTTCTGGGACATTTGGAATCTTTGTTAGTTACGTTTCAAGCCTGTTTGCTTTCATGAGGTGAAGAAACCAAGAACAGGCAGCCTAAGAAGGAGATGTTGCTAGCAGGTAGTAGGACTGCTCTGGTCATATTGGTTGTTTACTAACTTGCTGCTGAATTTCTAATATAATAAAATTTCTGAACAGCATAGGCAAAGATATGGCTCTGCCTGTGTTCCTCAGTGGCTAATGCCTATTCCCTAAATAACAAAGCAAGCATAAAGAACACATACAAAATGAATGTATGTGTGAGGCTAGTTGATTTAAGACAAGGGAAAGGCTGAAAGCACGTAGAACAAATCAGACTTTTTCCTGAGCTGTACCTTGCTATTTCTTTCCATGATTCTTACATCTAATATTCCATGTTTGTCTTGAATGAAGTCTCGGACCCCCTCCTTGATCCAGGAAGGCTGTATCCCCGGAGGTTGGAAAGAACACACTGGCCCACTTGTATGGCAGAGATCCACTGATAGGGCATGTAAGAGTGGAAGAAGTGAGGAACGGGAGAATTACTTTCCTTCTCAAAATCACTTTGCAACCTTCCCAGTGTTATCACTGATATCACAATCCTGTCTTAAGGCAGCTAGGTTTATAATATACCTGCATACCACTCCAAGCATTTCTTTCCTTTCAAGCACCACTGTTCAGATGCCTATGCCCAGTTCTCAAGGTCAGATACCTCTATCTGGTGAAAGACTTTCTGTGGCAGGCAATCCAACAGAAATAGTGGTGACTGCCTCTCACGGATCCCATTGGAAGCACAGACCTTGGAGAAAAAAGAATCAACAAAACTTTTTTTCTTACAGGGCTAAAATTTTGCTCAAATGGCCTGAGAGCATTTACAAGCTTATGTGCAACAGTGCCATCTGATGGGCTTACTCAAAAGGGTAAACAAGGTGACGAGGTATCTGCCGGCCTGGCAAGCTACCCTCGCTCCTAGGAAAAATGAAGACCTGGCCAAGGAATTCTTACTGCGTAGACTTTTCCCATGAGCCTATCTCAAGAGACTTTTAAAAATAAAGTTATGGGGTTTTTTGATAAAAGTGTAGGGTTAAAATAATTTCCATGGTGAGATATTTGATTCAGTAGGATGGAACTTTTTGATTGAGGCACTACAGCATAGGAAATGTACAAGTCAAGTTAAATGCACTAACTGCTGGATAGTCTACTTCAAATGCAATTTCAAAGCTGGAAGCAATGAAAGGGAGTTGAGGGTTCAGATGTCTCAGAAAAACTGGTGTATTACAGGGCCGACTACACAGCTACACAGGATAACAGAAAGAAAAAAAAAGGAATATTATATAATTGATCAGCATTTATATGTTCATACCCCTTTCACAATGTAAATGTCTGTGGGATTCATCTTTCCAGAGTACATTGCCCTGAAACAGTTGTTAAAAATTTGTAGGACATTTAGTTAACAAAGTTAACACAGGGGTTTAGGTTTTTTTAATCAAGTTCATTCTTCTCCAAGACGCCAGTCAAGTGATTTTGTTTTGGAGAACAACGCATGTTTATTACACACTAAAATAAATGTAGAAATGAGGCTTTTGAGTTTCAAATATTACTTCTAAGTATTTGGGGTGACTGCTAGACTGCCTTCTCCCAGGCTTCTTCTTATAGTGCATTACATTTTCATTATTGTTTAAAATTTTGAAAAGATTGCTCTTCATAAATCAACTCTAAATATAAAAATGACATTTTGATTGATTTGCATCTTCATTACTGTATTAGACCATAGGTAAAACAACCTAATTTCCCCAGGTCTGGAGTCCTGTGAACATGCAGAAGTGCACAGCAAAATTTATTTCACTTGCTGCAGTGAAATAGCAAGAGCTGTCCCTGGCTACAGAAATCAGTTCATGGCCCTGTAATGTAAACAGTTTTTATCAATGAGCCAGGAGAAAACCTTAAATCATTATTTATACAACCTCTAAATAACACAAATAGTGGTTATATATATAAATATTGGAAATATAGTTATAAATATTGGAAAGAAAGGACTTTTGAAACAGACCTGGACCATCTTGGTAAGTAGAGTTCAAATTCATGTTATTTTGTTGAGTGTAGGTAAGTTAAAATCTTGGGGAAAACACAGGGCACCTTTTCAAGACTCACTTTATCTTCAACCAGGAGACTAGTAGAAATGTTTAGATCTTATGATAGATAACTGGTTGAATATTAGCTAGCTTCTTTTGTGTTTGTTTTCAACTTCCTTCCTAACACTTTAACTTCTACAAACAAAAATCATAACTTTTTTATTCCACAAATGGATTTGTCTCATAATGCAAAAGTAATGCTTCACCATTGTCATGCAAAAATAAGTTTTTCCAGAGATGAAAAATAATATGAAGAATTTTGATTTGCCTTTTGATTTTCTTTGCAGTTCTATCTTCTGTCTTGGTAATGTTCATGAAGGAATGCTCTGTTCTGACATCTGTCCCAGAGAGTGATTAGATGGATATGATACGAAAGGCCAGAGTACAAAAAAGGGTTGTGTTGAACAAGGAAGGGATTTTTTCATTTATGGCTGTTTGGAGTGAAAGAAGGAAATGGAGCATGACAGGGGCAGAGGGAGTAGGATTGGTGAGATGTAGGCATCTCACACATATCATTTCTGCTTTTGGCAAACTGAAATTAAATATGCAAACACTATGGCTGAAACATCTTTGTGGATCTACCTACATCATTGATATTACCAGAACAGCCAGTTCTTGCCAAAAGCTAATAATAACCTTATATGATAGGAAAGCTCACTTCATAGTGAGATACCTGCAGGTAGCACTGATAGAATATTTAGGTTCTACAGTTTACACACTGGCCCTTATTAAATCCAGGAACTATTTTATAGCCATAACTGAAAAACTTGGGTAGCCAGGGGGGTTTGTGTATGTGTCTGTATTACGTGTGCAGTGTAGTTGTGCAGCTAAAAAGGACCAAATCCAAATGTCCATAGTGGGTATAGCAGAAAATATGTCTAACACCAACAGTTGCTGTGAGTGGAGCCAGAGTGCCGGAGCAGGGCACAGAGGTGTAAGGTGTGGTACTGTTTTTAGCTTCATGATCTAAGGAAGTGTATCTGTGCTGTTATCTGCTTTTGTAATTGTTCCCTAAGTCCTATGGGAGCAACTCATTCTACAATGAGTGATTGATATTTAAATTGGTGTTTACCATTTAATCTTCTGGCTGGTATCTCCTTTGTCAGTAAGTCTAGACCAGGTTATAGGCTGCAAAGCAAGATGGAAATGTGAACTCCAGCCAGTAACATTGTCAGGGTTGCTCAAAACCTGCTAAATCAATAAAACCAGAGGCAAGGCTTCATAAATCTCTGTCTGTGTATATAGCTGCTGTGATCCAGATCCTTCTGTGAGCCTGCATGTGGCCTCCAAATAGAGTTCCTGGCAGTTCATCTTTTGGTCTAGAGGTACATCCATGATAAAGCGGGTTTAATGGGGAAAATCATGCAGTGGAACAACATAAACTGTATGTTTTCTTTCTTCCCTCTCACCAAAAAGCTAATATGCAGTTTCTCCCCTGTCCAAGTCAGATTAGCTTCCCATAACAGCACTCATCCGTGACAGTCTCCAGTATTTTCCTTGATGACAAATTGAGCTCCATGAACTAGAACACTTACTTTTGGAAGAGCCTTCAACATTCGCATTTGGAAAGGGGCAAAGCTGTCTATTTATATTCAAGCTTTCTGCCTGTGTATCTGAGTGTATATGTGATCTTATGCCAAACTAGAAAGTTCATATATGAATTGCAAAACTAATGTAATATGCAGTGCATATGGAAAGGAACATTTTCATTTGTGAATCATGACACACAGTGATATCTGTAATCCCTTGGTTTCGTTAGCCAAGAGGCAAAAAAATTACTATTTTTTATTTGTGAAGAATCAATATTTTTAACAGTTTCTCAGTAGAGTTATTATACCTTGTATGTTACTAATAATGTTTAAAAAATCTATTGAATTAGATTTGAAGAGAAGGTATTAGCATATTCTCTCTTTTTGTCATGTCTTTTTTTTAGCTTTTCTTGTCATAAATGCAATGCCTTTCTGCATACTTAACATGAGTTCTAAAGTTTCATGGGAGCATTCAAATCATGAGGAATTCTTATGAAATAGAGGAAGGAATGAAATAAAAACTTAACAAGGTTTCAAATGCATCAAAAGCAAGAAGCGTGGCAAAGAGTCTGTAGAGTCAACAGATTCAGCTGTAAAGTAAGTTTTCCAGAAAGATAAGATCATTAAAGAAAAATTTAATTAAATCTTCACTTAATAAGAGAGGTTGCCCCCACACCTTTTCCTTATAGAGGGCTGAATCTAATGGGTTGTTTTAAATTGCAGTGTCAGAAGAGATTTTTGAATAAAATTTATAAAATGAGAAGTAGAAAATCAGAAGGACCAGATGGTGTTCACACGGGTTTTCCGAAAGAACACACATGCCAATGTGAAAATGTTATGTGTAATCTGTCACTTAAAATCAATCTCTTTCTCAAAGAAACAGAAAGCAAAAAATGTGATACAATTTTTAAGCAATCAGGAATGATTTGGGGAAGTATAGATCAATAAGTCTCACTTCTATATAGAAGAAAATATGGAAACTGTAATAAAATCTTGACTTAGTAGCCACATGGAAAGATTTGATTTAGTAAGGCTCAGAACTGCTTTTCTTGGTGAAACTCAAGCTCAAATATTAAATGTTTCTTTAAATGAATGAGTTTGCAAAGAGCTTTCCAGCAGTGTCTGCTCAGTGTTTCAGGCACAAGAAATAGAGGGGAAGATGAAAGCTTCATTAGCCACTGTATGAAACCACGTTGAGTGCTGCATGCAGGTCTAACCCTTGAATATCAAAGAGTACAGCAGTCTTAAAAAACATGCAGGGACAGCAACTCTGTTGGCACAGCAAAACTGAAGAAATGATAGCTATCTTCTGAGACTGAAACATCGCTGGGAGTCAAGCAGATTGATTTTATTGGAAAAAGCAATTTCAGATTACTGATGACAGAAAAAGAGGAATCTTTAAAGTCTTATAAAAATGTCATGGAACACACATGCAAACTTTAGAGACAAATAAATTGCCATCTGTTTCAGTCTTTTATTGTGTTTTCACTTAAAACAGTCATCAGAACAAAAAAATGTCTCCTGGTTCCCTTGAGCTGTGAACAGGGAATAATTTTTCTTAGCATAGCGAAAGGGCTACTGTTAAATGGAGCTTGAAGGTAGTTACTGTATACCTTTTGTGGAAAGAAAGGGCAACAACTCTCCTCCAAATCCGGAGGAAACAAAAGTCTGGAGTAAGGCCCTGACATTTGGAAATGTTAAAGCTCCAGTGAGAATGAGTGGTTTAACCAGAACTTCTATTCTACACCACTTTTAGCATTAGTTTCTCACATTTCCCTCCCCATCCTTCAGGATTATCTTCAGCAAAATCTGGTTCTTGCAGGCACAAGGAATCGCATGTGAGGATTTGAGGTACATACTAAGCCAGGGAACAAGGAATGGGAGTGGGTGTATCCTTGTTAGCTCAAAGGAATTGATCCCATGTGTGAAAGAAAAATACTCATCTGCAGTGTAGGCAATATCTGAGCAAACCAAAATTCCTAGGCCTCTTCCCCAATATTGAAAGACCATGACACTTACAGACATAGTTTCTAAAATGCTAAAAACCTGTGATTGATTTTCATGGAGCTCAAAATTATCCATAGCTGCCAGAGTAATGGAATAATAGCACCAATGTTACTAAAGGAATTAGATTTTTAGCAATACCAGGTATGACTGCTTTTTCTTCCTTCTGTCTTTATTTAGATTTATGTACATGGGTAAGGATCTATCTGCATTGCCTAGGAGATTTGGGTTTTTTAAAGGTACTGTAAGAAATATTTACAAGCAATACTGCAATAAGCAATTTTAAAACTGCAGCCTCTGCTTATCTTCCAGCAATTTATCTGAAGTCTTTTGGAAATGGGTCTTTTAATCTATCCTAAGGCTAGTGACTAAGACAATTCTTTTTCAGAACAAACCTGCTTATGGGCAACCTCTCAAAATATACTCATGTCTGTGTTTAGGAAGAACATCATACACGTATAGGCACTCATACACCAGCACTCATAACACCACAGGCCACATTACAAGAAAGTATTTCTCCTTTTCCTATTCTTGTGCACCAGAGAACATCTCTTTACGTATGCTCCATTTCCCCTGACATCTACAGCAATTATGTGCACAAGAGGTGCATGTCCTGATATTTCGAAACATTTCACTTCACAGAACAAATTATTGCTGAGTGTTTTCTTAAAAAAGGCAAAGCAAGTAGCTTCTCATCTTGATTAAAACCCTCTGACTTTTGGAATCTTCTGCTAAATTATATTTGCCATACAGGAAGGGTGTAGGAGGGAGGAAAAGAATTGAAAAACTCCAGTCTTCTGTCAATTATCAAGTGTTTTAAATTTAGAGATTTTCCCATCAACTAGAAACTAAATCCATTTGGTTTTTGCCAGAGAAAATGGGTGAAGATGCCATTTCTAAAGTGTGTAAAGACTTTGTGGTTCATTTCACAATAATATTTGTTGAACTTTTGTGGCACACTTTCAGAAGAAGCAAGACAGGGCTGTGTTAGTCATGATTCGCTAAATAGTACATCCTAATCCTTCCTAGTTTTTGTTTATTCATGCCTTGCTGTGGGATTTAGCTGTTAGCTCATGGAAAGAAAAGGAAAATCCCAGCAGATAGAGGAATGCAGCCTTTCAGTCTGCTGCTTGGAGACAGGTTTGGATATTTCTGTTAGGAAGACTTGCTTCAGTTCTGACAGAAACCCAAAGGCACAGGGAAAAGGAACAGAAATAGGTTGTCTGTTTCTCTGGTGAGAACTGGGGAGACTGAGCTCCACACACAAGATGACCTGGAAATCAGATGTACAGCTTGGTGAGGCAATGAGAGGAAAGCTGAACCTTTCTCCTGAGAGCTTTTCACACCTCTTCCCAGTACTCCTGCCAAACAAAGCTGCAGTCAGACACCTGTGGTCAGGCAGACACCATCTACCTTCTGGTGGCTATGGGCACCTCCAAGCAATGTCACCACGAGGAGAGAATGCAGGCTCTGTTAGAAATGTCCCCGTGAACTCTACCTCCTGCCTCACAATGTTGTTTCAGAGGTTGTTTTCATTCTCCATCCCTCCAGGTTGAGCTGACTGATAAGGAAGCTCCTCTTTCTTTTTTTTTTTTTTTTTTTTTTTTTTTTTTTTTTTAATCTGCTCTGAAAGAGGATCCATTCATTGTGAGAGGCCCTTTTCTCAGAGGAGGGTGTCTCCTCTTTGTTATATTTCCTCTTGACTCTTGCTGGCCATAATCTTGGTGGAGCTGGAGGAGGGAGCTGAGTCACTGCTATGGGTGGTGAAGCCCTGTGGCACTGGAGGGGAGCAGGCATGGAGGGGTGGCGAACAACGGAGTGAGTGTGTTGAAATCCTGCCTCTGCTGTTCCGGTCCAGGTGATCCTGCCAGTGACAGATCTAGTCTGAAATTCAGCTACCGCTGAGAAGGGCAAGGTCGGAGGGAGTGGAAAACCAAAGCCTGTGGTGCATAATGAAGTCCTTATGTGCTGAAAATTCATATTCGATATGCCATAGATGGAGATGTTGACAGCCACAATCTGTGCTTTGCAGGATAAGGTTTTGAAGAGAAAATACGCTGCCTTTGCAAAGTCTGGCAGAGAGCCGGCATGGGCCTGCAGAGCTTTGGGTCTGTTCATTGATGGCTCCCATTAGAGAAATAAGGAAGAAATAATTTGACTTCATTGTTTTTTGCTCAGTTCTCAGTTGCTGATAGTGTAGAACGAGATACAGTATCCAAGAAGGTTGTATTTCTGTTCCTCAGCCTGTCATGGACTTGGTGTGTGAATTTATACAAGTCTGTTCTGTTCTGGGCACCGTGGTTTCTTCATACCAAGTTTTCTTCTTAAGTCTTTGCAGTTCTTGGGAAACCATGTATCAAACATTGTTATCAACTAAAGTAATTTGATGGCATTTCTAGTCTTTTAGTCCTCAAGAAATGTCACAGGTTTTGCAAATGTCTCCTTTACACTGCAAATGCATTTTCTTACACAAATTACTGTGAAAATGATGTAGTGAGACTCCATAAACAAGATGAATGTGTGTTCTGTGGCCAATGCATGAGAAAAAAAAGACTGTTTCTTCCTGAACTGCTTTGAAGCAACTGGGATAACAGGACTCTAAAGCATGTTAAATTCATTAGTTTAGACCTGTATTTTAAAAACTCCTTTAAAGGTTTTTAAGATCCATTAATTTGGAGGCATGTATTTTTGATTATAACACAGAGTTTTAACATTCCTTTTGAATTGCAGTAGGAACTTTTTGCTTAGCTATTCCGGTACATTGCCTATCCAGTTCATACATCTTTCATCAGTAGTCATTGCTAAGGTTATCTCATTATATTATTTCTCTTCACTTATTCTTGTAATATTGGACTCAAATTTTCAGGATCCAATTTATGAGCATGAGTTAGACAATCTGTCCCTAGCTGGCATGATGTTCAGTAGCTATTCTACTGCCCCAAACTGCAATACAAGAATATTCACCCAGAACTGAACTACCAGAAATTAATCCCTGAGATCCTGAAACCATGTTGAGCATTCATTCCATATAGTGGTCCATCATATCCATATAATTTTATCACTCTTGTTCACTGTATTACCACAATTTGGCAATCACTCACATTTCCCACTCTGTGCTAAGTGATAGAGGAGACACCTGCATCTGACAAGTGTAGATTTTATTCATACAGGAATTCTCCTTGGTGTTTCTATGGTGGGTTGGCTATCACCCATATATCCAGCTACCACATCCACTGGTATCTTGGCTGTGTCAGCGTGGAGATATGTAGATAGATAGACAGACAGATTAAAATATATAGCTACAGTTATGTCTCTTGTGAGAGGAGCTGTACTCATCTGATCTAAAGTAATGCCCCCCTGGCTATATTCAGGTGTATATTCCAGATGCAGTTCTTCCCTATTGCCTTCGTAAATTTCTCAAAATAGTGTACCAAAGTAGTAGTTAAAAATGGAGACCACAAAGAATAACCTCCCATCTGTGGTGGCACTTCCATTGTGCATGGTTCTGACAATGATTCCTTAGATTCCCCCCTTTTGTCTAGGCTTTTTTTTTTTTTTTTTTTTTTTTTTTTTTTTTTTTTTTTTTTTTTATTTTCCTCTCCTTTTTTTTTTTTTTTTTTTTTTTTTTTTCAAATGAAATGAGATCCACCATGAAATACATAATTTTGTACATATGAATCAGGACACGATGGAATTATACTTTTACTAAAGCTAGATCTAATTTTAGGTTGTTTGAACCTCTGTGAATTGAAATTTGTATTTGACACCACCTTGATTTATTGTAGTTTTCAATTCTATATACTACTTTTAATTCAGGAGATGACAAATAACCTGTAGAAGACATTTATTTTTAGCTCATTTTTGCAGTGTTATTGCATTCCAGTCACAAGAACAGATTTTTATATTACCAACATTATATTCTTAGAATATAGTGGATTAAACACAGAATAAACACTATGTACAGAACTCTCTAGACTATATCATAACGTGTATGTAATTTAAAAAACTCTTCTCCTCTCATCAGTGCCTCTTCATATTTTATTCTTCAAAACATTGTCTTGCACAATTATATGTTGTGCAATCTTCACCTTCACCATTTATGACAAAACCCATCATAATCTGCAAACCTGTAATCGTCTCTATTAAGACTATGAGGCTGAAGTCTGTCATAATTTCTGTTGTGAAGTCACTGATGGTCTGACAGGCAAGACCTACAACTCAGTTCTATTTCAACAGTTTTTCTCCCAGTTTTCTCCTGTGTACAAAGCAAATTACGGGCACTTATATAATAATATAGCATTTCAGGATGCAAGCAGCAGTTCTGGGATATTCAGCATTAACACTGTCATGCTTCATTCAAGGTTGAAAATCAAGGTAGAAAAATGTTCATTAAAACATTTGGGTAAAGATTCGCCACAGTTTGAGTCATTTTATACAACAAAACAAAACCTGGAATGTTTTTGGGTAACTAAAGCTTGCACAGATTCACATGCAAGTTTGAAAAGTTCTGGAATAGATGATAGTGTGGACTGCAGAGCTTAGGATGTTGCATTCATCTTTCTGTTCAAAATTCAGATGCTTTCAGCCATGTCTTTTCAAAATTATCTCACAATTGTACCTTGCACTGTTGCTGCCACTTTGTATTCTTATGAGGAGTAATCAGTGGATTTAGTTATATAAGGACTATGTTGTACTCCTGCAGATGCTATGTGAATTTTCACAGAATCTCAGAGTGTGTCAGGTTGGAAGAGACCACAGTGGGTCATATGGTCCAAGCTCCAGCTCAGTCAGGGTCTTCCTAGAGCTCACAGCACAGGATTACACGCACATGGTTCTTGCATATCTCCTGTGAAGAGACAGCACAGGCAAATTGTGGGCAACTTGTTCCAGTGCTCAGTCACTACTCAGTGAAGTTCTTCCTCGTATTCAAGTGGAACTTCTTGTGCATGAGTTTCTATCCATTGTCACTTACCTATTTCTTGCCACCACCAAGAGGAGCCTGGCTCCATCTCCTTAACACCCTCCCATGAGACACTACGAGTTGTTGATGGGGGTCTCCTCTCAGTCAGCTCTTCCTGAGCCTTAATAGGCCCAGATGCCTCAGCCTTTTTCCATAAGAGAGATGCTCCAGTACCTTAATCATTGTAGCCCTCCACTGGATCTGCTCCAGGAGCTCCATGTATCTCTTGTACTGAGGAGCCCAGAACTGCACACAGCACTCCAGATGTGGCCTCACCAGGGCTGAGTAGAGGGGGAGGATCACCTCCCTCGTCATGGTGGGTATGCTCCTCTTAATGCACCCCTAATGCACCCCAGGATTGGCCTTCTTGGCCACGTGGGAACAGTGCTGGCTCATGGACATCTTTTTGCTCACCATGGTCCCCAGGTCCTTCTCCACAGAGCTGCCTTCCAGCAGTTTGGTCCCCAGCCTGTACAGGTATCTGGGGTTATTCTGCCCCTGGTGCAGGACCCTGCATTTACCTTTGCTGAATTTCAGATAGTTCTTTGCTGCCCATCTTTCCAACCTGTAAAGATCCTTCTAATTTTAATTATGATCTACCTTTTCCATAGTGAAAAAGATGCCACTAAAAATTTGGCAACAAAATGAAATAATTTCTACATTAAAACAATGTTAAAATCCATATTTCATGTTTTGTGGGAATGTCATGGGGTAGCCAGTACTACCCACCTTCAGCTCAGCTGGTGATCTTCCACCTACCAATAGCTCATCCTGCTGGGAATGTATGTCCATAGGCATTTGCAAATCTAGACCCGAATTGAGAAGTAAAAATACAAGGGGAAAAGTTGTTATTTTCTAACTGGGTCAGAATATCAGATTCATGTCTACAATTGAGACAGTAAGTTGTTGCTCAAAGTTTTCATTTTGGAAAACAGGCAATAGTTTGCCAAGTTGGAATGAGGGACAGAAAGTGGCAATGCGAATGCAACTCTATAATCTTTTCCTTGAAGTCTTCCTACCATCCAGATGTTTCTGGTGACATCTGTCTTTGCTCAATGAACATATGCCATTGCAGACCCCTCACCTTATGCTGAGTAATTGCAAAAAACATCTACTCAGCTCAGCAACACCCTGTTTACAGGAGAAAAGCTTTAATTTCAGCACTTTCAACTTAGAGTGCTATTTGGAAACATTTAGCTCATAAAAAGCCACACAGTTCATGCTTTGAACTCATCATGACCTGAACATTTTGTTAACAAAGTACCCTGTTAATGTTTTGACCAAAAGAACTAATGTACTTGGGGATGGTTGTGTTGCCAAAGTGGTGCTTGCTCCTAAAAAGGGAAAGTTTTAATTCTATTTTCAAAAGCAATGTCTTACTCCTAACTATATATGGAAATGTCATCAATCAGTCCTGAAAACAGTGTGCACAGCAGTGCATTTTAACAGCTTGTGCTCCTGCCTGGTAACCAATCTCCCCACACTGGAGCTCGTAGCGGAAGTCTTTTGCTGTGTCTGTTTTCCCTCTACTAGCTTGGGTAGATGTGAGTATAACTTTTATTTTGATCATCAGCAATGAATAGTAAAGAAACAAACTAACCAGAAGAGGCGGTAATAAAATACATTGCCACTCCCAGACATATTTTCAACAGAATTCCTCGACTAAGGTAGTTTTGCTGGTGGTTATTTTAGTTAAGATCTAAGCCACCTAAAGCCTTCACGTTCCATAGGTGCAACCTTCTGATATTGTCCTGGTTTTAATGCAATAAAAAGTTACGTCACTAAAAAATGGATTCTAAACATTTTAATCAGTTTCCTATTAATATCCACCAAAGGACTTCCACAACCAAAAATCATCTTTTAACTTAAAGGGATGCATTATTTAAGCCTTAGACCTACCAGGAATGGTAAAAATAGTTGTTTCTTAAGTAGTTAATGAGGTCAGACACTTTGGTTTTCTAAAACAAATCCCAAGAAATCCCTGAGAGATAAATTCAGCATCAATTAAAGTAGTGATCACTTGAAAATACTACAACAGTAAAGAAACACAATAATTAAGGGGTAATTTAAAACGTTGTATTAGACAAATCAAAAGTGAATTCTAAAAAACCCAGTGCATTGGGAAATACTGCACATGCAGTTGTCATTTACAAGCCACTTAATTGTATTTCATCTCATTTAACTTTTTCATAATTCTTGATCAAAACTGAAAAGTAGTGTATACTGTGCATATTTTTAAAGTCATATTAACTTCTATTTTGTTGTGTTTTTTTGTATGAAGATCATCAAATAATTTGGTTTTGTTTGTTGTTTTTTTTTCATTGCCAGTCATCTAACTTACTATTGTCTCCTTGATATGAAAATAACAAGCTTTTCTCAATACTTTCAGAATTGCATTTTAGGAACTCAAAACAGTCATAGTTGATTGGGTTAACACAGTAAATGGATTTCTACAAGCCCCTCGTAGAAGAATTCAATGGAAGAAAATATCAGTCAAGTGGAGAGTTTTTTCATAAAAAAGCAAAAAAGGATAATAAATGGGAAGTTTTGTGGCCTTTTAAAATACTTCCAGATAAATGTAGAACAGCAGAGATTTTGTCAAAATTAGCAGTCAACATGACGTAAGTGTGTAGGATAAAATCTATTTTGTTGGTGAGGAAAAGAAGACTATTGTAACTTACTTAGCTACAGGATATTGTTTCTGACACTTTGTCAGCGGGTTGTTATTAATACAAAGGCTGAACATTATTTGTATCAAAATTGTCATTTGGAGCCCTAGCTTCCCAGCCAGACTTCAGCTTCTTAATCATATGCTAACTCATGCAGTTGTTTTTATTTTGAGTTTCAAACTTGTTTTGAGATAGATAAACAGAAAGAGATAGAAACCTTCCACAGAGGTCGAACTACTGAGCACAGATTTCTAAATTTAGCATATTTTAGGTAGGAAGCCTGATGATTTATAAGGGACAGTTCAGCTTATTAGAAAACATGATGCACAATTAGAGAGACTTCCTCTAACAAACCCATGTTTGCAACATCCTCTTTCTTGAAGAGATAATGCTATATATTTCAGAAAGTTCTGCTAATTGTAATGCTTACATTAAATGCTGAATATCTTGAGTTACAGTAGGCAGGCATAAAATTTTATGAGAACAATAGAGTATGTTTTAGATTTAAGCTGGTCCCTGTTAACCAGAGTTTGGGGGAAATCTTCAGTGAGTGTATTTTCATGAACAATCTAGGTGATGGCAAACAGTAAGTCCTTATTAATTCTACAGACAATAGGAAGGGTCGAGCTTCAGACATGCTGAAAAGCCCAAAATCATGCTGAAAACTGAGGTTGCATAAAAACAAAAACAAAAACAAAAACAAAAACAAAAACAAAAACAAAAACAAAAACAAAAAAAAAAAAAAAAAAAAAAAAAAAAAAAAAAAAAAAAAAAAAAAAAAAAAAAAAAAAACCAACAAAAAGAAAAAACACACACACACAAAAACAAAAAACAGGATTGTATTCAAGAAGGAAGAACACAGAGTTCTTCCTGCATTTGGCCAGGAGGAATAAGCTTCAGATGCTCGATGTAGAACAACTGGTTGGGTGGATAAGGACAGAAGAGGATCCTGGGATTATTAAGTACTGCTGGCTGGGTATAAATCAGCCACGTCATCCTGTTCTGGACAGGCCAAACACTAAGCTAGGACTTATAAACACAAGAAAAGACATTGAGCAGCTTCTGTTCTCCTCAGAAAATAGCACCTGCTGTTCTGCTTTAGCCAGTTTTGGTGTCTCCACTTCTCAATCCACCCGAGCTCTATTTTCGAGCATGGTTTTTAGTATAGACTTTGGAAAACCTTCTTTGGAAGACATTGGGCCAGCCACTGTTGTTGAGGACGTGTAGAATGAGCAGGCTTCTGCCATTCCTCCATACTCTGCTTCTCTGCTGCATGCAGTGCCATAAGGGGCATTGGGCTGCTCATTTTATGTAGCTTTTTTAGGTTTTTTCATTTTCATTTGAGGAGTTAGGCCCAAACCCCACATCAGACACTAGTTCTCAAATGCTTCTGTTCCTAATTTCTGCAGAACTCTAGGCTCACCTCCAAGTCCTTCAGATAGGAAAATGTCATGTCACATTTGTATTGTCTTTACCTCAGCAGTTCTGCAGCACCGCCAGGCCAAACATCCATGGGACGGAAGGGGAGACAGAGGAAGGGATAAAAGGTCAGGTCTCCAAGTATTGCACATAACTCATTCAGGGGAATTAGGAACTTTTGCATTCATAACTTGAGTTCACGCCAGTCAGTAAACATCCTTATTCTGAAAAATATGTTGAACAGCTATTGAAAGCTTACATTTTCTGCTGCCAGCTTTTTCTAATTTGTTTCTGGTGAGAACAAAGACATTTACTTGATCTGACTTAATTTTTCTTTATTCTGTAAATGGTATGCCCTTCAGAAAGCAGAGATAGCCACAAATGAATTATCATAAATTGGATGGGGAATGGCTTTGCGAGCAAAAGCAGTCACTGCTGAAGTCCAGTACTCCCTTTTGACTACAAAAGACTTAAAACGTTGCTATTTCTACTGCAAGCTAGTCACAACACTGGTTTCATTTCCACCATCCAGACAACACACCACCTCCCTCAAGTGGTCAGCAAATTTAGGGTTGTTTTTTCAGCTTCAAGGGTTGTTTTCTGACACTGCCCAAAGAATGTGTTGAAGAATGCACTTTTTATAAACACTAATAGATCAAGTTTAAACTTCTGCAAAAAAAAAGGTATTTTGAATGGTATAAAGAGATAAAATCTCACGGAAACAAACACTTAGCTGGCATCATTTTGGCACTGAAGGCTTTTGATGAGGAGAAAACTGAAATAGCTGCTTTTTTGTGGATGGGCCCTAATAGCTTTCTGCCTGCGGTTACAGGCATTCAGTTACGGTCACTGCCACGGCAGGGATTGTATAAGCACATAAGCTAATCAAAACAGTGGCACATTTGGAAAAGCAGCACTGTTAATTCTGATGGCTTGCTCAAATCCTCATTGGAATAATTACAGTTTTCTTCTTTTGTTCAAAATGCTCTCCATTTAGAAACAGTTCTTTTGTAATTTGCTACCTAATATGTATTTGCAGAACAAACTGGAACAATGTTGGGTAAGAGCTCACGGGAACTCAAACCAGAATTACATAAATTTAAAAATCAGCAATAATGATAGTAAGAATTTAAAAAGAGAGCAAACAGAGAGCTTCATACTTCAGGAAGCAACCCAGGCATCGCTGCCAGGGTACAGGATAAAGTTCTCTCATGGAACAATGTGCTATAGAAGTACCTTACAGAGAGACATATAATCAACACATGAAGCAATGCCTTTGTATGCACACTGACAATATCCTCCACGGCAATGGGTAAAGAAATTCCTGCCATGCAGCCAAGTCATGCTCATCTACACATCACTGGACACCTGTGAAATTCTGTGGGTATTATCCAAGATGAAACATAATATTCACTCAGACCACTACTTCCCTGTCAGTGACCAAAGACTGTGATATTCAGCATTACCTCATATGAGCAAAGACTGATAGCAAACACAGAAGGAAAGCAATACAGGTAGAACTGGGCAAGTAATGAAAAATTAGGAGCACTGTAAAAAATATTTGAATTTGTACTCTCACAAAAAATATCAAAATGAATCTGTCAAACAAAAGTCTACACAACACAGAGTTTTAGAGAAGAGGCAAAAAAAAATCATTGAGGCCAAGTCACGAAAAAGTTAAAGCAGTTCATACAGGAATCACACTCCTCATTTCAAGGCCTAAGTCAGTCCCCAGAAGAAGAATAAAATTATGAAACATGACACATAGAGCCAAATATATTATAAGTATTGCTCTTGCTAAAGACAATGTCCTGTTCTAGGAAGTAATTTTTGTGTTTCTCTTGCTGGGTAAACTGCAGTCAGGTAGCTCCAACCACTTCTTTTAGCAAAAGCCTGTTAATTAAAACAATATTACCCAGCCTCCTTGGCATTAATGAAGTGCCAGAGGAAGGAAGCCTTAAGCATTTATTTTCCTCTGAGAGCATCTAATATCCCACACTACAGCCGGTGGAAAAATAGTAACACATTTCCTGACTAGGAAAGAGAGAGAGAGAACATATTTGTCACAAAAACCTGATGTTTCTTTTAGCAGTCTGTCTGAAAGCTGTTGAAAGGATAATGTCCTCTACATATTTGAAAGAAACAAGTGTAAGAAAAAAGGTCCTCCTTGCCTTACTACAGCACCAGGGTAGTTTAAGTTGGCTGTTGCAGGTCTCTGAAAAACATGGCCAGATCAGACTGTACAAAACATGCAGGTGTTGTGATAGAAGCAGGGCTAAAGACAGCAGCACTTAGCTTGTAGTACAGATGTGAAGAGGATGAGATAACTGCAGATAACTTGAAAGGTCATCATTGCTAACTTTATGTAATTAATTGACAGGTACAACCCACATCCAGTTGTCTGCTATTTTCCCTTATTCTATGGCTCCACCTTGAGCTGCCTTTCATTCACTCTGATGTCTAAGAAGCCTTTAGACAAAAAAGTGAATCTTTGGTATCAGATGCGAGCCAAACTAAACTGCCACCTCAAAATAGTCTTGAAGAACTGCTTGAAATTCAAACCTATATCTAGATCCAGATTTGGCTGCTTGAGGTCATTTTTACACCTTTTTGTTAAAAAAAAAATAGTGTTGTCTGATTCACCCAACTTTTTTTGCTCCAGTCCTTCAAGTCATGGTCAGATTGGCTTACCAGAGGCCCTGGTAACCTACAATATACATACTTCTCCCCCATCTCTTCACTTCATAATCTTCCAGAGATGAAATTCAAGATTGCTCTCTAATTATAACAGGACAGCTTCTCAGACAGATGACTTTCCAAGTAACCTTCTCATTCCACTCATATTCAGGGAATGAAAAAGTATGCCAGAGCGTTATGTGATGACGGATGAGGGCCAACATTACAATTTATGTTTGTGACCTGGCACACATATAGAAACAGAGTATGATTCAGTGGTTTCTGCAGCCTTAATCCTTACTAAAGAGTGGCTCTGCCAAGGTAAACGTGACATTTTAAATGAAACTGCTTTGCATACACTGCATGGAACCTGAGATCCCACTTTTGTACTGCGGTTTCCTTCTAAAATGTAGCTACTGCCTGACAGGGCAGAGTAAGTGTGCAGTCTGGGCTCCCCTGTGCCAAGAGTGTTTGGTCTGCTTCAGCAAAAGGCACTGATGAGCAGGCTGTGCTGAAGGAGCGAGACAGATGTTTTTTGAACATGTACATTCCCAAGGCTAAGAAAAGGAGCAAAAATAAAGGCTGGATCCCATTTTCCTTCCCCACCCAGGCAACTCCCAAGCAACAGAATCCTAATTAGGCTCCACATTTATAACAGCACATTTCCTGGTAAATCAATCATTTATCTACAGATCTAGGAAAGGCAATTCATCTCATCATTATACCCACAGCTCAAAGGAAGGTTTTAGTACTGGGACCAGTTTCCTCTTTCCTCTCACTATTGCTTCCTTTGTGCTCTTTCTAAAAATAAAATATTGACCACTTTAAAAAAGGAGGAGGAGAAGGAAAACAAATCATTTAGTGCTCCTATAGCACCAATCCAAGCCAGCACAAAGAGCCAGCCTTTGCTTAAGTATATTATTAGCCAAAATCAATGAGTTTTATCCAAGAACTTAAAGATAACTGAACAAAAGCCTAATATCTCTGCACCAGTGTGGCAGAAATGGCACCAGTTTTCCTCAGGCAAAATCCCACCAAAATACCTCACATACAGAAGGCTGAGCAGTACCACAAACTACAGCTCATCTCTCACTCCCTTGCTATCCCTAAGATAATCTCTCCCTGTGAGAGATTTATTTACACTAAGAGTTAATCATTTCACCCAAACATCAAATGTCATCAGTCATCGTAATCTCTGACTGTCACTGGCTGGGCCTGGAGTACCACAGGTCCAACCTGTGTAGTGTATAAATTATGTGTCGCCAAATGCTGCATAAACCTGGCAGTAGAAGAGCACAGAGTCAACAAACAGGTATGGAATTCCTCAGCATGTTCATCTCTGCCTGGAGAGAACAAGGAACATTTCAGTATTCCCATGCCTCAATTCTCATCCACCCCCATCCATTTTCCTTCACTCAGGCACAGTTTATATGTGACCAGGTGAAAATCTGAAGCCTCAATAAAGTCAGACAATGCTTTGGACTCTTGAGATTGAGAATCCCAAGCCCTGTCAGAAAGAACAGAAAGATTTCTCTTAATCTTTGAAAATGTGACAGTTCTACAGGAACCTGCTGTTGAGACTCAAGCAAGTCCTTATCTTTGAAACTACTTTACTCCTTATGGTTGCTATGGCCACAGTTAAAAACAGTGAGTCTTTTGTTGCATCCTCAATACACACATGCACACAAACACATCCTCTCCCTTTCAGTTGTCGCTTCACAGAGTGCAACTGTGCACTCTGCAAAGCCAAAAGCTGTACACCTACATATTTCTAGCTGAACCTGCTTTAATTATAACCCTTTAGACATGGTGCTGCATTGGCAACATTCATTTAAATATTGTATTAGCAATAAATCTAATAATAATCATCCACATAATCAGTGTCATTTTTTGCTTCCAAATGAGAGTCTTCTCTCTTCTGCTCTGCCACATCTACGTAATATGTAGGTCTGAAAATTAAAAAAAACAAACAAACAAACAAACAAAAAAAAACACCCTGAGGTAATAATTTTTACATTTATTTCTTCAAATCTAGCCAGAACAAGACTATTTCAATCATCTATTTGATGTAAGCCTACTAATGAAAATGCTACCATCTAGGGTTTTCAGCCCCTTAAAACTAGCAGGAGGGAAAGGGTTAAGAAATTCCTATCCTTTTAGAAGAGAATGGGTGGGGAAATGGCAAAACATTTCATGAAGAAATAAAAACACTTGAAAAACATGGTTTTCCATTCATGTTTATTTAAAATATTTTGAAGGACAGGAAAGGGAAACAATCCCATGGATTTTTCTAGTCAAACAGGTGTTAAATGGGAGGTGCCATGGAGGCTGGTTATCTGATTTCACCATTCTAAACATTGTAGCTTAGCCACTGTTACTCCCCTGCTTCTTTACTCCTCTAGCTTCCCAGTAAATAAGCCTCTGACCAGATGTATGCAAATACCATCTAGCAGGGATAGCACAGATTTCTTACCCTTTTGGCAAGATCGGTGTGGACTTCAACAACATTTCTAGGCAACTAGACACAGCATCCTCTCTCGTGCAATTATAAGCTTTTCCTAATGCAGTGGAATCTTCTGCTATTTAAATAATTTTTTCCAGAGCATAATTTAAACAGGATTGACTATAATTATATATGTTTGGGAAATTTTAAGAAACATATGATAGGAAATGGATGTTTCCTGCTTTCCATCAACTTACTTTCAGGCTCTTCGAAGAAGTCTCAAAAGCTTTAAAAAATTCTGTTTTGCTTTTACTGATCAGATCTTTTTGATATTAGAAACCAAACTGCAGGACTTTCCAAGTCAACAAGTTCATCACATTTCCTTCTCCATACAACAATACAGTATTGCAATAAAACAGAGGGTAATGAGTTTAAACTAAAAAAAGAGTCATTTTAGCTGAAGGCTCTTTTTATAGTGAGGGTGGTGCAACACTGGAACAGGCTTTCCAGAGCGGTGGTAGATGCTCCATCCTTGGAAACATTCAAGAACAGGTTAGATGGCAGTTTGAACAACCTGATTTAGAGGAAGATGTCCCTGCCCATGGAAGTGGGGCTGGAACAAGATGACCTTTATAGGCTACTTCCAATCCAAATGACCCTGTGATCCTGTGGTTATATCTTTATAAAGTAGTGCAGACAAAAATGAGAAGTAAAGCAACTGGCAACAAGGAGGAGAAACAGTACAGTGATTAAAGAAAAAAAAGTAGGAAAAAAACCAGGGACATAGAAGCACATCCACATGTGTCTCTCCAACTGCCAGCAGATCAATGCATCTTAAGAATTCTTCACGTTGGAAGGAGGGAAAAACTGAAAGCAGCTTTGAAATGCTGTTAGCTGTAAAAGATATCTGGGTACAAAGATGCTTAATTTAATCAGGACACCCTCAGCTCATTATTCCATAAACATTTTTGCAAAGATAGAAAGAAAATAAAACATTGTAACATAAGAAGATGATTTTATTTGGCTAAGCTATATTATTTACTTTGCAAACATGGAGACAGAAGATGTTAAAAACTTTCAGATTGTGTATTAGCTCTTATTTTAACTGACCAGCTACACAGGAACTTTGGAAGCATATGGCACATCATGAATTTAGGATCATATTTAGCCATTTTTTATTGATATAAGGATCCAGAAGATTCACAACTCGTAATTTTTATTTCCAAGGAAAGAAAAACAAGAAGGTTGTGAAAAAAAGTCCTGCCAGTATTCAAATAAGGAAATGCAATTGAAGTAGTAGAAATCAGAAACTAGACATGTATAGTCATGTGAAGGTGCTGGCATACAGAAATAGGTCTCCAAAGGAGGTCCTACCTCTTTTTAGAGCAGAAGGGACTTGTGTGAGTTCCTGAGGGAACAGCAACAGCTGCTCTCAAGGACTGGAGAGCACTTCAGGATGACATCCTGAGCAGCACTGGGTGTTAAATTTTGCAGATGATCAAGGTGGCAACCTGTTCTTCAAAGCTTACCTGCAGACACAAGCAGGTTTGCACAAATGGTAATCCAATCCTCTTTCCACTATTTAACTGAAATTAATTTGTTCCTGCCTTAAATGTTCTTTGGTATTTCTATCTGTATTCCCTTTATGTCTTAAAGTCCATGCTCTGTAGAGATAGACAGGCAAAACTTTGCTGCAGGATCATTTCAGTGCATGACTACTGCCCCTGGACACTGCACAAGTCTTTAGGAGAAGCATGAAGAATTAAAGACAGAAGCAGTGTGGGTATCTACCTCTGGATAACAAAGGGTTAAAGCAGAAAGTAAAAGGGACTGATCATCCTAAGAGGGATTAAGCCCACTCACTCTCTAAAAAGTGTTCTAACCACCAGATCATGGGGTATGCTGGTGAAGGAGAGCATTCCTCCTTGTCCCCCTTGAAACTGAACCACAGTGCAGCTGGGCATGCGAGAGCTACACACGCAGGGAAAAGACAGCAGGGAATATCATTGCAAGCAAGTGGTTAGGGCATTCTTCTTGAAGGCAGACAGTGCCTAGCCCATTTTCCCAGGTCTGTTCTGCATTTTCTTTAACCCACAACTACTGCAGTGACAAACTGAAGGGAAATTTATGCCCTCCCAAGAAGTAGGGCCGAACCTCCACTTCACAGTCAAGTACCTAACTACTCAGCTGAAGTCCCACATCTCTTGCTGCTGTTACCTGTGGTTCACCTTTAACAGGAGAGATACTGCCATGGCCATACTGTATCTCAAGTGGCCTTGCAGCTCAGTTACATCTGTGAGATGAAAAGAGAAGTTTGGTCCTTGTCCAGCTCAGTGGACCCAGCATTCAAAGCTTCCCACTGTCTGTGAGAGCACTGTGACTGCTATGGGAAAGGAGCATCCCTCTACTCCCCTCTCCCATGAGGTACCTGTCCTCAGAAGAAAGTTATGCAGACAAGCCAGTTGAGTACAGACTAGCACCCAGTATTTCTCAAAAGTCTGCCATTTTCTTAGTGAAAGATGTAGGTGCCTAAATTAGGTGACCTGACTGACCATAAGAGGTTGTACTGTTCACACACTGACACTGAATTGGAGGTGAAGGATAAGCAGATGAAGAACACACCTAATGCTGGTGTGTGTATTTGAAGAAATTTCCAGTTTCTTGAGCAGCTTCCAGTTCAGTATTCTCTCAGGTAAAGTCAGAAGTTAAGACACACAGGCTCACAGACACAGAATAATGATCCAGCCAGACTGCTACAAGCTTTTGGTTTCTGTTGATACAAACCAGATGTTGGTGAGATTTGAATTTCTAAGTTTGTTTAACTCCTTGGAGCATCATTTTAGAATAAACAGAAGAGGCATCTTTTCTCACATCTTTCTTTTCCCTTGCATCAGACTTACCTCAGCTGAACAGGTTATTTATTGCTCAGTCAACTGGGAAATGTCAATTACATAGCATTGTTTGAAAACTTGGATGGAGGAGGGGAAAGAAAATCAGTATGAAGTTTTCCAGTCAAAACTCCATTTCTGCCTGTCATTTGATCTGATACAGTGGTTTGCCACTGTCAACTATAGAGCCATTGATAAGTTTAAGAAGACCAGATAAAAATCTTGCACTATTCAGCATAGTAAGATAAATGTAGATTTAATGTCTGGCTCATTAGAAAGAGGTTTAGAATTTTAGTGAAAGAATAAAATAATATCATTCTCCTCTCCCTTGTGATTTATTTATTGCATGTGGAACAGGTGCTCAGAGAAGTACTTCAGAGAGAGCTTACCTGTTTAAAAGAGATCAACAATTGTCTTATTTTATTTGTGTGAGGTAGTACACAACCAAAATATGAAATTTCAACACTACCTAAAGCAACCCTATATAATTTCATAACCAACATAAAGAGCCTTGAGATATGCCATCACAAATGTAGCACTGCTGATGCCACCAAGAAATTTGGGAAAAGGCAGGTCATGAAAGGAAAGTTTTGAAATTTTGCCATGCACTTTGCTCCTACACAACAAAAGTACATCTAGGAGCCTACCCAAAGCTACTCCATGGGACTCCAGAGGAGAAGGAAGCATGCCCCTGGCAATGCCACCATGGTTGGCATGAAGAACAAGTCTCCCCAAGGTCTATCCCCTCTTGTAGAGCAGGAATAGCTGAGGTCTATATATGCTGTTACATGATGCTTACCAATACTCTTTAAAAATCTCAGTCCCAAATGACATGACATGAGGAACAGGGAAGACTAGAACCCCTCCTGTGCCAACTCTCCTCCTTCAGACTAGCTGAATCCAATCCACTTTGCTCCCAGATGTCTGCAGTCTGTGTTTCTAGCTCACAAATGGGAAAAATTACCTTTTCTAAAGGAAAATGGCTTCAAACATGGAAATTGTGGGAAGAGGAAGCAGACCAGAATAAGCGGCATGGTGAAGTTTCTGACCAAAATAGTCTAAATTACACCTATAAAGTGAGCAAAAATTGAGGAAAAAAGAACACATGGAGGTCTATAATGAATTTTTCATCTAGAAGATAATAGTAATTTATTTTTTGCCATTTCCACTTATTGCTGAGAAAATCTGTTGCTCTGCCTTTACATTTACAAATTTGCACAGATGTTTACTGCAGCAGTCTTCAACAGCACAGTGCTGCCCAGCTCACCAGAAGTATATGCAGGAAGGATTTAGTAGAACTAACTTGATTGTTTTCCCTGGAATTGATCAATAGAGCTAAAAAAATTGTAGGAATTGTAACTGTCCACACTGGAAAGATCTCTTATCATGTAAAATTGGAGTGTGCAGCTAGTGGTTTATGAAAATCAAATTAATTTTACATTCATTTTCTGATCTGACAACTTATTCACATAAACATTGCAGGAACTTTTTTTTTTTTTTTTTTTAATATGTGAACCATCTCTCTCCCCTTCCCCCAAACTGGCAAGGATGATATATCTCTTCCAAACAGAAGAGCAGATTTAAAGTAGCCAAGAAGAAAGCAAGTTGAAGTGGCCACTTTCAGACATGGAGGTGCAAAAGCACACAGCAAGGCAGATCTATTGCTCAATGGCTTACAAAGTCATGGAGGACTTTATAGTAAGTGGATGTGAAAGAGATGATGTTTGCAGTGCTGCAGATGCTTAATCCATTCAACAAGAAAATAACAGTAAAATCAGTCTCCTGCATGTGATGAGTCTGCAGGGATATATACACATGTGCAAGAAACACCCTTCTTTTATTAGAATCAGATAAGAGGAACTCTGAAAGTCCCCTCTTTTTGTGAGTGGTGGTCACAGTCTGGAAGAAATTGAGAATGACTGCATTAGAGAGCCTGTCTCTGGCACTAATCAATCCGGCATCTTTCCTGAGTGGTAAAAGAGCTGATAACCCATTTACACTGCCCATAGATCACTGACAGCAGTCCAGCAGGCTGACTGATCAGCCAGGCATCTGAATAATATTCGGAATGAAACTAAATAATTAGCTCTGGCTGTAGGCTTTGAACACACATCTAACTAAAGCGTATCTTTCTTTAAAAAATGTCCTCTTTCTTGTCAATGTTGTAAAAGTGCTGCTTGGTCTCCCTTGGTCTTTGTATGTCTGACAGCCCTGGTGTGGCCAACTACTCTGCAATCATTCCCATTCATTAGCTGGAGGCTGACAATTCCATTGAATTCAACTCAGCAATAAAGCATGTCTTCTGCTTCTGGGATTACTCACTTGCTTTGTTTTTGAGCAATTCTTAAGTGCTTTGCTGGAGCAAACCAATCCACTCAGCACCACCACCTAAGACCTGGCATTGCAAACTTGGATTCTGCTGTTGTACATGCAACACCTGACACAGAGTTTCATTTAGGAAAAAAAAGGTGATGGATATTCATAGATGAGTAGGTAAATCACAGATTTGAAACAAGATGGTCAGAAGTAGAGTTACACTGGTGTAATCTTTAAAGATAATAAAGAAAATCTTCAAACCAGATGTTTTAAAAGAGCTTACTCAACACAGAATTAACAAAAGGGAAATAGTCCTTGTTTCAAAAGGGACACAACATGCTGGAACAGCCTAACACACTGAGATGACAAATTTAGGTCAAACATCAGAACTTAACTATAAAATCACTTGGGCAGAATTTCAGGCTCCGAAAAGAGACAGATGGAACCACAAGATTTGCAGCTATGCAAGAACCAGTGACATACCAGGGGACATGAACCAGGGTATGGTTCCACAAATGTAAGCAACCCCTTGTCTGGATCACCCAGGTTGATGCTGCACTTTTCTCCACCCATTGATAGGCCAAGCTTCTTCTGTAAAAGGCAGTGGGAATTTTGCCATTGACTTCCAAGGGAGCAGCAGCCCTATGACTTGGCTGTGTACAATTTCAATTAAAAAGTCTATGAATCACATCATTCTGCCCTAGGCAGCTGACAAATGAAGACAGCGGGATAGGAAAAGAGCAGCTCAAGCAAATGGAAATAATTTTTCTTTTAATTTTCTTTCTAAAGGGAGATAGCATAACTTGTCCATTTTTTTCTCCTATTCTGTTACAAATAACTGTCTGGTGTCATTAAAGTGAATTGCTAGCATCTTATTTACTTTTCACTATCAACAGGTTTGATCCTGTGAGATTTATTCACTATTTACATCACCACAGAGAAAATGTTCTTGTGTTCAGGGGTCATTTGAGTCCTCACTTAGCTTGATTTTGACAGTTAATCTGGGCTTTGACTAATGGCACACCCTTGTGAATAGAGCACAGGAAACCTCTCTGAAGTACTTCTGTGAGCTCTAGTGATGCCAGTGGAGCTGACTGATTGTTCTGATTGGAAACAGACCTTTCACTGCACCGTGACACCCAGCTACTTTGAAACACATCATTGTAGACACGTGCCTGCAACACTGTGTGGTTGAAGTATATTATTAAAAAAAAAAAAAACAAAAAAAACCCAAACAAACAAAAAAAAACAAAACCAAAAAACCCAAAACAAAACAAATAAAACAAAACCCAAAGAAACAAACATCCCAAGAACACAACGGTGGTTACACAGAGGACCATCGTACACAATGTTTTCTGAAAGAACATAGGAAGGACACAGAATAGTGCCACTGAATAATGACTGATGCTCAGATGGCTTTGGCTCAGCTCCAGGCTTCCTAATGCCTAAGTACCAGTCATTAGGAAGGTGAGGAAGGTGCCAATACAGGTTAGTAGACATGACCCTGCTGATTTCATTAACACTATATTAAAAATTAAAAAAAAAAAAAAAAAAAAAAAGCCCCTAACACCAAATGCAAAGACCAGAAGGCTACAGGAAAAGAGCAATGATGGTGCATAATGGAGAAGAATCCCTGTGAGCTCACAGATGCTGCTCCACAAGCCAAGCTACCCTTCATCCCCACTAGATCTGCCCAGCTCACCACCACAGTGAGCAGTGCCATCTCAGGCCCAGCACTGACATCTCAGATGCTCAAGTCGCTTCTGTGTTTGGCTCATAGTGATTTCAGTCAGATCTCAGCATTTAAAGCAAGAAGCATTTTGAAGGACCAATGACAGAGATTTCTCTTTTCCCATGATCTGCAAGGTCTGTTTTGATCTGCAAGGCCTTTAGAGTACTTTCTTTGGGCACGTGCAGTATTCAGCCCAGCAAGGCTGCAGCGCCAGCAAAGGCTTCATCAACATGGCACAAGCATATGGTTTGTCAAAACAGAATACACATTGTAATTGTGATTCAATACTTGAAATAGAACTTCTCTGAGCCTTCAGAAGCAGTAGCTGGCTAGTTTCAGATAAGTACCCCAAATAACTCCAAGCATAGCTAGGGTCATTGCCAATAGGGCTGACTAAAAAGTACTGCAAAGATCTTTTCAAAAGTGTTTTCCTGGAGATAATACTGGTCTCTGTCTCTTTCTCCCACTAGCATCTATATTGCCCAGCACTGTGACCTTGTCATTACACAGTAAATTAATAGAGGTATTAAGATAACTTCTCGTAAAAACAAAAGCATCAGAGCTGCAGTAAGTCTTAACTGGACTGAAACCCACTGATACACAGCTGGACCAAGACAATGTGAGATAAAACATTGAGTGCAGCAATAATAAACAACCTAATTTGGAGAGATATATTTCTTGCCTTTTTTTTTTTTTTTTTCGTTTAGGAAGGCATCAATACATGAAGGGAAGTTTAAGAATCTTCCACTGCATAATTCCGTTTATCTACATGGTCTTCTTCGTGTTTCTGCCATGTGACCCCTGGAAGTCTTCCTATTTAGTACCCATAATCCACGCTCTCTTTGCATAACACTCATAATCTCACTCACTCTAACACTCACTTCTGCATGGAGCAGAGTTTAGAAGCTTTGCAAGCCAAGACATTTGAAGTGATTTATACTGTGAAGTAGAATTTCCTCTGCCCACCTGCAAAAGCTGAAGCATTTCTTTGATTAAAGTTCATTTTTAAAAGTTTCCATCCATGTCGGGTTTTTCATTAAAAAAATAAGCACGTTAAAGGGATCCATATATATGTGTTTGCTACTCAAGTCTTCAGTGGGTCTCAGGGTGTGTCACTTGGAAGAACAAATTTGATTTCATTTGAAACAGTCTGCTTGCTCCATATATTTGTTTTAGCTGTAAATTTTTTTGTTACACTATAAGCAAACAGAATATAGGGAAGGGAAATATCACACATGCAGAATTTCTCCTTTAATAACATCACTATGTGCACTTATTTTTATTGCAGAATTAAGAAACAATCTGTTCATTTTCATTAGCAATGTCACACTCTTAACAGCTATTAAAATCACTTCTTGAGGATCAAATTAGAGCAATCAAATGCCAAAAAAAAAAAAAAAAAAAAAATAGAGAAAAACCCATTTCATACAAAACCATTTTGATAACTTACTCAGTCTAGACATACAGCAATAAGATAGTGGGAAACATTTTCAGATCCCATTGCCTACTCCCTGAGCCATGCTGTCCCTTGTTAACTGAAAAGAATATCAGGTTAATCAAAAGCATACCTATCATAGAATATTCCATTTAGAACAAAAGGAGAAATAATTATCAATGTTATAAAATTGCAGATGGTAATTCAAATGTCTGCAAGGATTGCAGGCAAAGAAGCAGTGTTGAAAATTCTAAATTAAACACATAAAAGGCCTTATGGAAAATTAAAAAGGCACCCCAGCATTAAAAATTAAATGTGTGGATTAGGATGCTGAAAAAACTAGCAGGAGCAGCAACCGTGGAAGAAAAATTATTGCAGGGTATATAAACACTCGTTAGAGGAATAGCATGGCCTTCTTCCATCTTGGAAGGCTGTTATGTTACTAAAAGTCAGCAGTAAAAGATCAGAGCATTGTTAATCAGCATGAAAGGAGAAGATCAGCCAAGAACAGCAAAAAATAAATATATTTTTAATGGCTATTAAAAATCGCTGGTCTTCTGGCCAAGCAGGGAGTCTGAGATGTCTGGTTACCTCACTCTAGCAGGCGACACGGCAGTTGAATTTACCCTTTGGTGTTTACACAAAGGAGGCCAGCTTCAGTAGCACCTGAGTTCATAGAAACACAGCACTGGGGAGCCTGGACAGCTGCTCTGGCTGCCCTCTTGGTGTCAGCTTGGTCAGACAACATCTTCATCTGTTTGTACACAGAAGCTGAATCATCTCGAGATGCTGTGGCACTGAACCACCATTCATAACAATACCTTAAGTACACAAAGCCTGAATTCCACCTACATTTAATATAGTAGGTTACATTTCTTACAATGTATAGAATTTCCTACGAAATTCCTGTGCAGCACATACCATGCCTCCATATTTCCAGATGGGGCTGGGCCCTTTGAGACACTTAAACAATAGAAAACACTGGAAATTTTGACTGCTGGGAAGACTTTCAGTAGAGTTCAGTGAATGAGGAATATGAAAAGCAACACATCAGTGCTTCAGTGACTGTAAGCCTCACAGATGAATTAAGTACCCACTAGAGGAGCAGGACATGGAGTCGCTGTGTAAAATAAAATATTGTCTAAATCCTACCCTCCTGGAGGAGGATCTCACTGCTGGAGTTTTGATATCCCCTGTGGTCATTCAGGAGCTTCCAGACACCTCTGCCACAAAGCTTCAGGCTAGACTTATACCTAAACACCATCTTGTTAAGCATTTTTGGCAGGACAGCATACAAATGAGATCAGACTGCTAACTCAAATGTATTGAGTGTTGCTCAATTACTGAAGAGAATTGTTCTGCACAAGTCAATTTTCCCTCACTCACTTTCTAACGCAGAAATGGATCCATCTTTCACTGCAGTTTCTGAAGTGGAACAAAGTTAAAAGGCTTATTTCACGGGAGTGTTCAATAAAAGTAATGAAGTGCCTTGCACCACAGACCAGCTACTGCTGCAGTGGGACTTACTGTTGTGTATGCGACACCGTGACCAAGGTGAGAGCTGATGACACCCTTCTCTAGGGAAAGAAAAGACTGAAAAATACAAAGCTTCTAAAACATGAACCTTCTCATGAGCCATATGCCAAAAATTGCCTCACCCATGGGTCGTTTAATATGCAATTTCAAAGCAGATATGTTTTTCCTAATGTTATTTACAGATCTCTCAAATTGTAAATTAAATTCCTTTTGTTGTTCAGACTTTTTTTTCCCCTGCTGAAATATAACACTGATACAAGTCTGGGTGTTATTTTAGGATGTCTCTAATATTTTTATTTTTATCTTTCACTGCTTGTTAAAGTTTCTCTGGCTCCCATTTAAACATCTGTGGAAAATACAAGTGGATTTACATTTCAATAAGAAATTTTTGTTGGTTATTTTTTTCTCCTGAATGAAATCTCTCCTCCTATTTTCATGCTTTCATAGGAGGAAATCCAGTTTTCTTCTGCTTTACCTCAATTTTTTTGGTTCTTTTTGAAACCTTTAAGTTAATTCTTTAACTGTTGGGAGAAAGGAAGGATTCCTTTACTCACCTCATGCTTTGGCCATTCATTTTTAGCAGGAACTCAAAATTATATAGATTATATTCACAGGTAATATATTGTGATTTTTTTTTTGTGAAGGTTGTAATAACTGAGACAGCTTTGTATTTTTAAAACTCCTTTTGTTGTTGAAGCATTAAATTTAGAGGTAGTAACTGCACAGATTCATGTGAAATGCAGCAGAGTCCAACCAAAGGCAGTTCAAGAAAGCAACATTTAAGATGCATGGCACATTTCAGCTGGGGTTCAGGGCCTGGATCTGAAACTGAACCAAAGCCAAGAATAATGCTCAATTTATTTCCATGGCTTTATTTCTCATTTAGATTAAAAGGGAAAAGAAAGAAAACACAAAATTGCTTTAAATCTCACAGACCCAGATGTAGTCAGATCTTCAGAGTATAATCCCACAGGTTCAGGTTCAGGAAAAAGAGCTTCAGGTTTCAAATGACTGGGGTTTACATTTGATGGTGCACTTAAAGTGGTCTAATCTAGCACTTTACTGGATTATTTTATCTTAATTTTTACTATAAATTTGAATTGAGAGTAAAATGTTCTTGCCCTAACCAAGCAGCATGGCTTCACAATGTTGAAATCATGATAACTATTTTCAGCAACAAGGTATTTTGGAAATTTTTATCAATTAGATGCCATGTAGGCTACAAGGATATACTACACACACTGGCAACAGACTACTCTTTGATAGTTATAATTTCAGTTCTATTTTTGTTAATTCTCAAGTCTAGGCCTTTTCAAAGGTACAAATTTCACAGGATGAGATCAAAAATCCTTTGGAAGCAGACTTTATCACCAGTTTCCTATGACTTCATGAAGTATGATCACATCCAGAATAGTAAAAAACAAACAAAAGATTAGAAGTGCTTCAGCATCATACTGCTTTAGTCAGTCAGCTCCAGTTCTGGAAATAACCTGCACTTTGCAGCCAGGAGCACAGGCGAGTCAGTTATACCAGGCTGGTTTGTTTGTCTATGGTCTGTGTCACCTCAATCCAGTGCTTGATAAAATCAAGTATCTTACGTGTTTTGTAAAAGATGACTTACTGCAAAATTGTATCACTAATCTGCCTGCTTGGGCTCCTGTCATCCCTCCTCTGCAGGACAAAGGAAATGATTTCCACATTCACCTGTAACTCTGAAAAGCATCTGTAGGATGAAACATGTTTGAAAAGAGAGAAATTTGTGTATCCTGACAATATAAGGCTGTAAAAAAAAACTTGTCTGGGGGAGGTGGTGAGAGAAAGATCTTTTCCTTATTCTTTTTCTCTTTTTTTTTTTTTTTTTTTTTTTTTTTTTTTTTTCTGCAAAAAACTAAATGCACGCATAGAAGCACACACAATCAGACTAATTCCTGTTTGAGTCAGGAATACGTGGAGAGCTCCCATGTGCTTTTGATGACAGCACATTTCTTCTTCCTCAGGTTTCTTTACTTACTATGATCAGAAAACAGAGACGAGACTTTTCTCTTCATGACCATTGTAGGAAAAATTTAAAATGTGGTCAATCCTCTGGAAAAATAAACCTTTACCTTCTTGCTGCTTTGCTTCTTTAAAGACTTTCACCTAATTTATTCTGATTGCTTGACCCTTATAAATTATGGACCAGATCTACAACATCTAATAAATTAGTGCAGCACTGCTAACCAAGGCAAACTCATTTACAGGAATCCAGGTTTGAATGCTCTGGTGCCTTCGGGTATGTCTTCTGCAGTCAGCATTTTCCCCAAGCTGTTTTAATTACTTTAGAGTGTTAAGCTATCTTGCATTCTATTAATGAGATTACCTTTATTACGTTTATCTAAAGTTTCAACAGTTTCAATCATTTAGAATGATTAAAGCAATAAAATTAAGGAGGGTTTTTATATTAAAAAAACAGGAAAAAAAAAAGGCCAACCAAGCCCTAACACGTTTGACAGCATTGTAAAGTGAAAAAGAAGCAGTCAGAACTGGCAAAATATTCAACATGGATAAGGCAGGTTATGACTGGGAAATATGGAAAATTATTTGTCCAACTGCATAATGACTTAATAAAAATACATACTTTACACAGTGCAGGCTACTATGTCACTATTTATACTTGTAAAAACAATCTCCTTTTATCTCTCAGGCTGTGGAACATCTGGTAAGCAGCTTCCATTCTGCATTCTTTGTTGCCCACTAAAACTTTAGGGTTTGAGGAAAACCCATTACCCAACGTGCCCCTAAAAAGTAAATATTTTAAGAGATCCACCAAAATGTCTGAGGATAATTCACTTATTTATGGACATGCTATTAACTTTATAGTTCAAGCCAGTTCTGCCTCAAAGGTTTTGCTTCTGATGGTGGGAAACCTGTTTTTCATGGCTGATGAATAGGAGGGAGGATAGCCATTCGTAGAAGGAAAATTTTTAACAACTTTTGAGAACTGAACTGTGCAGTGCAACTCAATTAAATGTAGTAAGCAGACCTGAAGGCTGGGCTTCTTGACAATATTTCCACCATGACTGTCTTTGGAGAGGAATTTTCTCAGAAGCATTTTCTTTCTAACCTTTTTTAAAAATCTCTCTCATTAAAAATATCAAGACCCAAACTCTAAAACTTTTTCTCTCTGACCTGCCACATCAGTGTCCTTCAGGACAGTCATGGTCTTCCTCATCTTCCTCATCTTGTGATGTTTCCTTCAGTTTCTCTCTGCTCATATCTGTGGGCAACAGGAGAGCTATGGGACAACCATGGGGCTGAGCTGGCAGGTCAGATTCAGAGGGTCTCCTTTGGAGTTTTACCTGATCTTGTTTAAGAGTGGAGGACATGGGAGTGGAAAGATATTAAGCTGTAAAACAAACATACAGGTTTAGTGCAGTTACAAATCTCCCAGTATTTTTATATTCCCTTTGTCCCAGAGAAACAAGTTTTGAAACAGTAATTTCTACATGGTTCAACATTTGCCCAACTTATTCTCTACACAGAAGGAGTAACTGGGTGCCATAAGATGGCAGGAGGCAGAAACACCTTTGGAGCAACTTTTCCTTCCAGGCACACTTTTGAGCCTGTCACTGGGGCTCAGTTCTTACCAGGAATTGATCTTACTTGTATCTCAGGAGGATCTAAGCCCAGGGACCTGTTGGGGACTTAAGCAGTAAAACATTCACACCTGTTCTCTGCCCAGCAGACTACCAGAGGAGCCATGCCAAGGCCATATGAGGAATCTCGTTGGCTTTGAGCTCTTCTCCCTCCACAGATTTCTAGGTCTGGCTCTGGCTTCACACCAGAGTAAACGTCCAGTGACAGCCTGATGAAAAGCTGTACAGGGACAGCTGCTCTGACAGGAAAATGTCTGAGTTGCAAACAGTTTTGTCTTAACAGTCTGGGCAGGATAGGTCAAGTAACAGCATGGTCCTCAGGATGAAAGGCATTGGAGTTCCATCATTTCTAGACATTGCAAAAAGACACTGGAGCATGAGTCTGAAAAGGTTTGCTTCAAATTAGCACACAAAATATGTACAGGTTCTCAACTGAGCTCCTAAGGCTCATACAATTTGTTATACTGGCACTTCCTACCCCTGGCTTTGTTTAAACCTACCCAGATGTGCAGTATTAGAGAGTCCAGACATAAGGCATGCACATTTACTGCTCTGCCCCAGCCCTGCAGGCTGTCCAACAGGTGGGACTGCTGAAGATCACATATGCTGGTGCTACCAAATGAAGCCTTGGAGGGAGATGCTCTGGGTCAACAGGAAAATACAAGTCAGGAGAAGGGAGTTTTACTTGTTTTAATAACTAAATGGTGGGATTCTCTGGAGGAAGCCCATGATGCCAAAGAGAAGGTACAGCTGTCTGCCATGGCCTCCTGCCTTTCCTTGCTCCCATCTCCATTGCCATTTCCTTCATGACTTTGAAGAGGAGAAAGGAAGAAGATCCCTCTCTTGCTCTTATGAAACAAAACTCTCCCTATCCCTCCTGCCCTGGACTTTGGATGAAAAGAAATGATGAACACACAACAACCCCTCCCCTGGGGCTCACGGGCAGGGTCAGGAGGCACCGCTGGCACAGGTTTCCTTGTTTAACTTACAGGATTGCATTTACGTCTTTAGCTTTCAGCCTGTTTCTTTTTAAGAGAATATACTGGATAAAAGTCATTCCTTAAGGCAAAAAAAGAAAAAAAAAAAGACGTTTGGCTTTGAGTTTCATTCAACTTATTAGTCCAAGCTGCTTGTGGTACAACTGTAATTTTGCCAGCTATCTGGTTAAATGTCCAGCTTGCTCCAGTTCTGTGAGTGTTTCTCCTCAGAGTAGCTGGTAGCTGTACAGAAAAGAGTACAAATGTTAGCACTTGGAGGAGACAAGGAAAACTATTACTGGTAAGTCCATGAGTTTTGATATTTGAAAGGTAAGGTAGTTTTGATCTGCATGTGCTGCTCCTAAAATATTCTCATTTATGATTATTACTTCTAAATTACCCACTGGAATGCAAACATGAAAAAAAAGGGGAAATATTCAGCAGAGAATGTCAGCGACAGCAAAACACTAACAGAGGACTAACAATTTACCTGTAAGGAATTATCAGAAAATGGGTTCCAGCTGAGTAAATAAAGAGAAGCTTTTTTTTTTTTTCTTTTTTTTTTAAAGTTTAACCTGTAACATTTTACAGATCTAGAAAAAAAAAAAAAGATTCTTGTTCTGTTAGCATAGCTACTGGGAAAATGATTGGTCCTGGGTGGGGAAGCTGGCTCTGCCTCTTCCAGAAGCCAGGCTGAAGCTCTTGGCAGCACATATATCCCTTCCTAGATGTCCAGGAGACTTCTTTGAGAATTCTGATGGTGATTTCCAGTCACGTCTTTATTTGTAGACCTCCTAAAATATTAGTCTGGAGAGAGAGAATACATGGTACTGCCTTACATCCTATTGCCACCGGGCTTGTTTTCCTTACCTACCATTTAATGGCTTTTTCAAGGCAGTCCAAAAGCAGAAAAATCATTGCACTTGGACCCTTGTTTGTGGCAGCAAGGGAAGAGAGAGACAGTGGCAAAACTGAGAAAGCATACATCCATCATAAGCAAAATTCCAGGATGGGCAAAGTTCGACATAGAATCCTTAAAGAACTTGCTTAGGACTGCCCTAGGAACTGCAGCGGCTGCTTTCATTTTAGGAGATACTCTCTTAGGAAGGTCAACAGCATGGTAGAGTCTAGCAGAAATGCCAGAAGATGCTATACAGGGAGACCTGTTTCCTCTTGTATAAGACTTGCATGAGGTCAAATGGCCAAAGTCCCGTTCAATAATGAAAGCTGCTCTCTTGTGACAGGGCCATGGCCATTTCTGCTCTGCTTCAGCTTCTTCTGAAACAGAAGAGATTTAATGATCTGCAAATATATGGAATAGTAAAGTACCCAAAAAATACAAGTGAGAAAGGGTACATTTCTCTGGAATTCAATGAGGGTTAATTCACTGTTTTCAAAGAAAGCAGTAACAACCCACTTCAAAGCAGAAGTATCTCGTTGAGTGCCCACAAAGACAGAGAGAGATTTTGTGATTTCAGGATCAGACCCTTTGGGAATGAATAAAATAGAAGGTTGTGTTATTCTGATAACATTCTTCTGTACATTTCAGTCTCCATTATGCTCTGGACACAAAACATTTAATTTAATTACAGATAGAACAAGAAGGCCATGTTATGGTTTTGGTTTTGAAGAACTACATTAGTCAGGTTGTGATTTGCACAACCCAGATTGGGGATGGTTTAAATCCAGGTTCCATTTTTAGCCAAACCACCCAAGTCCAGAGGGGATAGAAAGCCCAGATAAAAAGGTTGGAGTTTAGTCTCATGTCTGTAATGGACAAACTGGAGTGGTTTGGGTTCAAATGTTGCAAAACCTCATCACTCAGGTTTTGGTTCTGCAAAAACAAAAACAACTTGGGGTTGGTTTGGATGTCATTCCATTTTATCTGAATCACTAACTATGAGGGAGGGGGTGGGGTGGGTTATGCCCCACCTCCCACTTCAGCAGCAGCTTTAACAGCACTGCTGCAAATTTTCCTGTGACTTTTCAGGAGACAGAGGAAAACCTGGAAAAAACAAAACAAAACAAAATAAAACACAAAAAAAACCAAAAACAAACAAAAAACCACAACAACAAAGACTATCAAATCAGTTTAGGACTCAGTTTTTTGAGATGCTAAGCAATTGTGCAGGGTATCAGGCTAACAGCTGCTGGCACCTTTAGAATATGTTGACAGCACAGAGCATGTTGTACGGTCTGAGCCAGTAGCATTTTAAAAGTCAGGCCCTTGACTGGCAGAGCTGTCACCATGACCCTGAAGTTTGAGAGCCAAGGATCTGCTCCACTGAGCCAAATTTCACTGCTGTAACCAGTCATGTAGGCCTCTTTCATAAAGTCAGTCAACTTAGATAGAAGTAATCAGAGCTATAAAATATTAGAGGTTTAGGAGTTCAGAGGGCATTTGAAAGTGAGATGTCATATCCTCTGAAATGTTAACACTGTCCAGTACAGGACATGTGTTGGGAATGATTAGAAAAAGAACATCTGATTTATAGTTATGAAACAATTCATTTAAACAAAGCTATTCATAGAGTAATTCAGTAATTTCTGTTATTATCACTTCTACTTCCTCTGGCTCTATTGATATTTCTCAAATGCAAGTTAATCTTTAAAGCAAGTCATGAACTTTTTTCAGAAATTAATCCTAGTTGTGTCCTCTAGAAATAATGTCCCTCCTTTTTGATTGCTCTGTTTTCAGCAAATTAAAAATTAATATATTTATATGAATATATACATTGTCAATTTTATTAATAATCAGATGCAAGCAGTTAAATTTAGGTACTCCTTTTACTTGGACCAGAAAAAATGTCAATATAAGGTTTATTGAAGACACTTCCTTTGCTTAAATCAGTGTCAAATCAGTTCCGCAACTAACAATTACATGTCAGTATAGTCCTCTCGAGTAAATAAATGAGACCATATTAATGAAAGGCAAAACATTTCTGTCATCTTCCTATCATCTGATCACTAGATCCCTCTTCTTATACTGCTGTATCCAAACCCTTCTTTCACACTCAAGTCCTGCATATTAATTTCCAGAAAATGACTGCTTCTTCTCCAGAATCCGAGACTGGATGATGATTATGCAGGCTGTCTGGTAGAGTTGGGCCAGCACACACACCTACTCTCCAGTTTCCTGACCAATATCCTCAGTACATCCATGTTTCCAAAATGCTCGAGTCCATAACGAACCACTCTGGAAGACAAAGTGGGTTGGAGGCACATGTGCTTGTTGTCATTATTTCTTGGTCACAATGACTATATAATACATTGATCAATCTTACTGTAGCTTGTCTTATCCATTTTCTGATTTTTTTCAGTGTCTCTTGTTTATGCATCCTTTTTTCTTTCTTCTGTCTTTTCTTTCCCCTCATTTTTTCCAATTTCTCTGCTAACTTCAGGCTACCCCCTTTTCCCGACATCCCTTACCACAACTCCTCTATATCCCTTCTTTCTCCTTATATCCTTACATATATATATATATATATACATATATATATATATATATCTCCTTAATATCAA
>WEIU01007365.1:677738-693778 GCA_013389925.1 Aegithalos caudatus | reverse complement strand
AAAAAAAAAAAAAAATTGAGGGGTTCTTAGTTTGGCAAATTTTGTCCAAAAGGTTTGTGGCCATGGGCTTTTTCTGCCTTTCACAAAGGAAATGAAATGCAAACAAGTCTCCTTTATAACTCATTTGAGACTTTTTAAACATTGAGAACTCAAGAATTTCATTACTAACATTCCCATGGCAACTGTAACTTGTCCATACTGCACATGTATATGGCACCATAAAAACTAACACTCCAGGCAGTAATAGAAAATTTCTGAACAATGCTTTTGTACTGTGGCAGTTATTGCAGAAATTAAGATGCTGATTTCTATCATATATGTTGTATCAAAATGTCAGCCAGAAGGCTAAAGCAGTATTGGATCATTTTCTTGAGCACTAAGGCGTTCTCTTAACTTCCTGGGAGAAGTGCCCTTAACTTTGGCATCATCCTTGAACATTCTCAATCTTCATCCACCTTTACACTGCCCTTGGCTATGTTCACTACCATAAACCATGAGGTGAGAACAGCTGCAGGTTTGTTGCATGCATGGGAGGATGCAAAAGGCTGGCAGCACATCTGCTGGGGCTCATCACTGACCCGCTTTCACAGGAACAAAGGAAGAGGCCATAACAGAGTTGTCATTAGTTACAATGGTCACCTCTTTTGTCCTACTGGCAGATTTGAGGTGTTAGATCCTTCTGCAACTTGAAATGCAAAGATTCCCCCCCAGTCTAGTGTTGACCCCCTCACTGGTATGCACAAATTCAATATTCAGGGCAGTTAATAACAGTGGAAACAGAGCTTTGATTTTTTTCTCATATGGCCTCAAGGTTATGCTTGGCCATCAGGCAAGAAGTTTTGTTCAGTTCATCCACATTTAAAAAATACAAATAAACCTTCTGTGAGATGTATAGTGTATTATGAGCAAGTCATTGTGACACTGTCACCAAATGGAAAGATGAAAATATGGGAGACTCCTGCTCCAGCTGTGGTTTTGGCAGTTGTGGGACTGTCGCTGGCTTGAAGCACAGTACATGACTGGCACAAAGAGCTATTCAGAGGAACAAGGGAAAGGAAACACTGTATATTTCACATATGATTTGACCTTCCATAATCAAATTTGTTAATAATAGCCAGTAAATAGCTGAGTGGTAATGAAATGATACAGAACATGTTCCATGGAAATTTCTAGACAGCACCAAAACTCTCATGCTGAGTTCTGTAAAACACCACCCTTTTAAGGAGAAAGAAGCCATTTGAAAAACAGCCTTCCCATCCTCGCTTTGATCACATGCAGCAGATGGATTCAGTTATAGCAAAATCAATGGAATGAAGAACGGAATTAAAAGTAATCAGGTAGCTGAGCACTAATACATCCAAGCAGTAGAGTCAAGGCAGCAAAGGAGGATGCATTGCCGGTGACTGGGGGCTGAACAGAGACAGGGAGAAGGAGAAGGAAAGAAATTTTGGGGAAGGAAACAGCAAAGCAGAGCTAGAGGCAGACTCCCAGTCTTGGAGTTTCCCCAAGCAACTCTGCTCAATGACATTACAGAGGCAAAGTACAGCTGCTCGTACTGGGGAGCAAGCTTAGCTGGCCTTGGCCACAGAGTGTGGTTAGGTGGACTCCCCGAGCAAACTCTGGGCAGGCAGGAGACCTTGGGCCTGAAGGTACATCCACACACAGACACCTAACAGGGATGTAGAGATAAGTCTGAGAAGGGCAAGCCCACTGAAGCCCAATAAAGACTGAAGCAGTGAAGATGAAACTATAAGGAATAGGCTAATCTGATTTTTTAATCAGATAAAATACATTCAAACTCCATGAACTGGCACTTTGTGATTCTTACATATGTACATATATATATATATATGTGTGTGTGTGTGTGTGTTTATATACATACATTTATAAATATGATACATCATAATCCACATGGTGAGGAAGGCTCAGAAGAAATTATCATCATGCTTTCAGCTGGCCTTACACTTTATGAATCTCTGAATATATGAATCCATATTTGAAAGCACAGCCTTTCTCTCATGTCCAGCAAGATATGCTGAGGAAAAATCTGAAGCACTTCCCAGAATTTTTTCCATGTGTGAAAAATTAGATGCAAGATCCAGGTCTCAGCATGGGGACAAGTATCCAGGCCTGCCTGGGAAGGTTCTGCTCTGCAGCTGGTCTTTTTGCACTGCTTATCTCACTGCCACCAAGAAGTTTTGTCAGCACAGTTCTCCTTCCTGACTAGTGCACTACATGACTCTCATCTGCTGTCAGTGCATCATGGAGAGGGGATTTTGTTTATATACACACATGCACGTATGACACAGAGCTTCCTGGCACTGCATATATTAAAACATCTGCTTTGACCTTTTCCCTTTGCTGGCTTTGATCAGAGAGCAAGATTTTTGTTGAGGCCTTGCTATCTACCCAAAGTATTCAGGCAGTGTGATAAGGATAAAGCACTACAACACTAACTGAACAAACAAACAAACAAAAAAACAAACCCAAACCATCTCTAAATTTTGAATTTTGCTGCCACACAATTCTATTTTCACTTCTGTTTGCAGCATTTAATGCTAACCATACTGGTGGCTGAACTCGAAGAGCCTGGCTGCAAATCCAAACCCCTCTCTAACTCTGCTGTGTTCTTCCAGATAATCTCATAACACCCTTTTCCCTCCTTCATATTTTCCCCCATAGATCACTGCATTTGCATTTGTAATATTGGAAATCATAAACACAGAACTTTTTTGTCTGCCTGCCATGGAAACCCTGAAGGCACTCCACCCATGTGCACATTCATCTGGTGCCTTTCCATTCCACTCAGGCCACTCTGGAGCTGTATGCTGTCTGTCTTCCAGGCTGGCTGTAGGACCCGTGCCCTGTGGAGGGAAAGGGTGCCCTTAGCATGGCTGGGCGAGCACAGAGGTGGGCAGGAACCCAGAGATGCTGCTTCCAGGAGGGGTTCTGGTCAGGGCTGGTGCCTGCTCAGCCATGGGATGCAAACCACAGCGAGTTAGGCTCGTCCATTCCAGCCCATGGGGAGCCAGTTGTTTTTAAATGGAATGTGGAGTGGCCGTGGCCCCAGCTGGGCTCATTTGGGTTGTCAGTAGGGACATGGTTGCTCTTCACAAACGGGTCTCAGAATTACCCAAATGCAGGTGAAGGCTGCAGGAAAGCCTGTGTCCCCCTTCCCCAGATCCCCTGTCCTACCAGAAAATGCTTTGGCAAAACAGAGGAAGCTTGTTGTTTTTGCTGGCTTGTATTTTTGTTGCATTTGAGACACCTAGGCAGAAATTATTTATGCTCATCACAGAAGGTAGTGTGAAATGGAAATTCCTGCCCCATATATGCCTCTGTCACTTCTCTGTGAGGTGCATAGGTTTTCCGATGTGCTGTCCTCCTGTGTGTTGCTGGGATTTTTGCATGATAACATGCTCAAAAGCTTCTGATGGTCCACTTAAATACAAATAACAAATTAGATCTACTCAGACATGACTGTCTTTATGCTTTCAAATAAACTTGCCATTAGAAACTACATTTAAAGTCATACAGTTATCCGCATTGCCTAGTTTTCTACAAATGATCTTGAGTTTATTTCTGAAGTTATCACACATTGAAAATGAAGATTGAAGGAGAAAATGTGCAAGAAAAGATCTGACTGACACTTCAGTATGCTGTGCAGTGGTCACTCCACCAGTCAGGAGGAATAGCTTTCAATTAAGGACTCCGACCTGTAAAGGGTTACATCACTGAGAGGCATACTTCCTCTGGGCTAAAATCTTGGCAGAAGAGGTCTTACAGCTCACACTTAAAAACAATAGCTCTGAGAAGGGCAGGGGCTAGAGGCTGTGGTGTTTTTAAATCTCTGTTATATCCTAACACTTGCACAATGACTGTATCCTGAACGGGGTGGATTTTCTGTCTTTCTAAGATCTGATTGATTTAGATTAGAATAGTTATTTGGTTTTCAAGAAAGAGTTATTGTTCCCATGTGCAGCAATTTTTATATGGCCAACAAAGCTGTGTGATGTTTCTAGCATATGGTGTGAGTGCCTTTAATGGTTCGACTTGGTGATCTTAAAGGCCCTTTCCAACCTAACGATTCTATGATTCTACGATTTACTTGACAGCTCACTTTATATTTAATCCAGAAGCTTGGGTTAGAAGTGGGAAAACACAAGCAGTGATTAGAAACTCTTTAGCTCTCACCTGGCTCTTCTCACTCACTCTTTGTGTGGCTTTGGATGCTGAGCTAGAGCAATTTTTTAAAACAGCCTCTGTGCAGGACTGCTGAGCTTCTGGCTAGTGTGAGGCATTGTAGGCCTTCTTTTTACATTGCTGTAAAAAGTCAATTTCTTTTTCTTCTGAAGTGTTCACCTAACAATTTAACTAAAAGTTACTGGCTCTAAATGTCTTTATCAGTTTCTCCATTTCAGATTGCAGTAAGCTATTATAAATCTGCTTCATCAACAAGGACTGAGAATCAACTAGGCAAAATCCAAAGAAAGCTTTGATGTTCACTTTGAATCAGTTCTTACTCAGTCTCTATTATTTCAATACAGAATTGAAGTCAGCTTGAATCAGGATGTACATGTGCTATATAGACAGCATACGGAGGCCTTCCTTTGCTGGCAATCCAGAATGGTCTGATTTCAGCCCAGTTCTAATGGCAATTGATTGAAGTGTTTACTGCAAGTCCAACAAGTCCCAGCTGCAAGAATCCTTACACAAATGTACAGGTTGACTGTTGCCACTTGTGCCAAGCAGCCTTCATACAGGATTTGTGGACAGCTGGGAGCTCAATATCCAGTCAAACAAAGTGGCAAGGCAGTAGGGAATTGCTAAAATCTGTGATCTACTACCAAATCTTATAGAGCCAGCAGGGGTTTAATAACCCCTGATTGTATCTGCAAAGGAAAATTCTTCCAGCCTAAGCTGTCTCTGAATAAATCCACTTTCTGGCGATTGCTTCGGATGACTTCACCCGCACGAATCGCAGGCATTCACTTTTTTTCAACCACTGTTGCTCTGCTGTGTCTGCATAAAATGGTGGGGTTATGAAAGGGCTCCCCAGCTTCCTTACAGCAAAGTGAGAGAAGTGTCCAGAATGAGAGCGATTCAGAAAACAAGTGTCATGAAAACAATTTGCAATTTACAGGTGATCGACCACATGGAAACATTCTCTCCTCTCAGGTCTCCCAGGCACTCCCCAGGGATTTCTTCTCTCAGTTCTCACCTGTCAGTGTTTTGTTTTCTTTCCAACATTGCCAGCCAAGCAGGCAGCATATGGGGAAGTTTCTGAGGTCTCCTTTCAAGTCATTGTGCTGGGTGCTGCTCCTGGGATTATTGGTGGACCTGTGAAGAATTAAATTCTTCCCCCTCATCTGCATCATCACACAAATTATACACTTTCTGTAAAGAAGATATTTTAAAAAATTAAAGCAGTATACCTCTATATAAGGACAAACAATTGTGTGGAGTAGCATAAGGGCCAATGTCACGCTGACCACCTCATGACAAGCAGCTCCTTCAGTAAGTATTGTCTTTTTACAGGCTGCATCTTATATTCCTAGAATTGTTAGGATCTCCTTTACTCCAGGATTAAGGAGACATGGGTGCTTCACAAGCAATTGCCAGTTTCTGAGCAGAATTTTCAAAGTACCTTCTTTTCTAAGCCCTGGTGATTTTGAGATCAAACACATGGTCAGGTCACTCAGACTTCCCCAGCCAGCACTTAGCAGAGGCTGTGCATGAGCTGAATAGCAGTAAGTGTCTGGGTGCACACAAGCACAATGTAACTTGACCTAATTTAAACCTCTTGTGCTATGAGGTAAATTCAGAGCTGCCACAGACTGAAAGCAGGCACACGGGGAGGTAAGGCACATGGTAACCTGCTATGCTGCAGGGGCTGAGTGCTTGATTGGGCTTCCAAATCCCTTTCCAAGATGGAACATACAAAAATTACACGGATCTCACATGTATGTTGGCAGCCTAAACTCAGCTTTGTGAATGCCACAATAACTTTGGAGGAACTTTCAGAGATGGCTGCTACCAATAATCACAATGCTTGGAGAAAAGGAAAAAGAAGGCATTCAAAAATAAAAAGAAACTCTATTTCTCCTTCCCTCAACTGAAGGAACTGTGGAACCTTGGAACTTACAGCTTCCCTCAAATAGTCACAGAGAGGAGATAACTTGGTAGTGGAAAAACTGAATTACTGTGTACTTAACTTAATTTTCAGAGAGGTTTCTAAGGAACTTATCATGTAATTTTCATAACAAAGTGTGTAATTATTCCTCTTCTTTATTGAAAAGTAGCCTCAGGTCTATTGCTAAATCACATGCTACAATAAAGCTGTTGTTTTGTTTGAATTTAATTCATAGACTTAACAAAAGGATACCCTGGCAGAGCTTGTTTGGAATGGAAAACTGCTTACATCCCATGAAGCTCAAAGAAAATATAATTTATTATACAGTCTTCTCAATGCTTTCATAAGCATTGTCCATGTTCTGGAAAATCTTGTCAATAAATCAGCATTAATTGTTGTTTGAAGGTCAGGCTAAAGGTTCTGTTTTTCTTTTAGCTGGCTTCTGTAGGTGAAGAGATGTTTGGCTTCATGGCTAGACATTCTTGGAATTAATTTTCCACCAATTCTTATGCTACTGGATGTAAAATATTTCTGCTTTTGAATCTGTCACATCATTCTGAGGAGCTAAATCTAATTGCCACCTCTTTGATTTCTTTTTTAGCATTTCTGTGGCTTTTTAATTTTTGTCCATATTATTTCCTTTTCTGCCTTAAGCACTTCTTTTTCCTTTTTTTATTTTTTTCTGGCTCCAAAGACTCTTTTGAATCTAAGTGCCTTGTTAGGAGCCAAGCTAAAAGCAAAAATTGCAAGTGCAGCTTCACCACTGTGTGCTGAGTTGCTTATTACTGTAGAAAAGGCTCTCACCTCTCCCATAGGACTGAGTGGGGGAGTGTGGGTGGCTGGGTGGAGATGCAGCCTCAGGAATTTGCTTCACAGGTGTAACAGTCTGAGTGGAAAGAGGTGTAGTGGACAGCTGGAGACAGACATGTATGGACAGGGGTGGATGAGCAGGATACAAAGGAGAGAGCAGCCCTGCAAGGTTGGCTGGCTGAGGGTTTTCAGGCTCTAGCTGTGGCACTGTGAGTGCTGTGGGAAGGGCAAGAGGTCATGATGGAGTCTAGCAGGCCAGGTGACCTGGAGTCTGCATGCCTGAAAACAAGCTAAAGGTAATTACAAGGATGTAACTCTTCCATGATCTCATACAAGGAGCTGCTGGAGGGATATGCTGTGTGTAGGGTATTAGCACAGTTTCTCTCCCATTACATGGGTTCACATACCACTTGGCACCAGTCCCAGGAGACTGGATGCACCGGTGTCCATGAAGCCCTGGTTATGCAGCCCATTTCTTGCTCCCTGTGATGTGTCAAGGTGTCATCACACCCAGCACAATATGAAGGGCACCATCCTTTCTGCTCCAGCCACCAAGGCTCATCTCGTCCATCAGGCATGGGCTCTATCTTAGGCCCTGTGCTCTTCAACATATTCATTAATGACTTGGATGCAGGACTGGAAGGGATGCTAAATAAGTTTGCCAACAATACTAAATTGGAAGGAGCTGTTGAGTCCATAGAAGGGAGAGAAGCCCTGCAGGGCGACAAATTGAAGTTTAACAAAGACAAGTGCCAGATCCTGCACCTGGCATGGGGCAACCCTGAATGTACATACAGACTGGTGAATGAGATGTTGGGGGGCAGCCCTACAGAAAGGGACCTGGGGGTCAGGGTCAGTAGAAAGCTGAACATGAGTCTGTAGTGTCCTGGCAACGAGGAGGGTCAAGCATGTCCCACGGGGCACCAGGCACAGCATCACCAGCCAGGCAAGGGAGGGGATTGTCCTGCTCTGCTCTGAGCTGGGGCAGCTTCACTTCAAGTGCTGGGCACAGTTTTAGCTGCCAAAATATAAAAAAGATATTAAATTAATAGAGCGTGTCCAAAGGAGAGCAACAAAGATGATGAAGGGCCTTGAGGGGAAGGCATATGAGGAGCAGCTGAGGTCACTTGGTCTGTTCAGCCTGGAGGAGACTGAGGGGAGACCTCACTGCCATCTACAATTCCTTCCCAAGGGAAGTAAAGGGGCAAGTAGGAAGTACCAATCTTTTCACTTCTGTGACCAGTGACAGGACTCAAGGAAATGTCATGACCATGAATTAGGGGAGGATTAGATTGGATGTCAGGAAAAGGCTTTCCACCTAGAGGGTGGCTGAGCACTGGTCCGGGCTCCCCAGGGAAGTGGTCACTGAACTGAGCCTGTCTGAGTTCAGGAGGTGTTTGGACAGTGCTCTGAGGCATGTGGTGTCACTCTTGGGGATGGTGCTGTGCAGGGCCAGGAGCTGAACTTCGAGGATTCTTGTGGGCCTCTTCCAACTCAGGATATTCTATGATTCCATGAAAATAACAAGGACCACACAGCAGACTGGGGGCAGACTACTTCAGAACAGAACTGAATTTTGGACAGGAGTGTTTGGATATGGTAGATGGAAAAGAAAATCTGGGTTCAATCTTCAGAGGAAGGAAATTAAATCTTTGCACAAGAGAGAAAAAACAGATAAAGAAAAAGAGAAAGAAGAAGAAGAAGAAGGAAATGAAAAAGAAAAAGAAAAAGAAAAAGAAAAAGAAAAAGAAAAAGAAAAAGAAAAAGAAAAAGAAAAAGAAAAAGAAAAAGAAAAAGAAAAAGAAAAAGAAAAAGAAAAAGAAAAAGAAAAAGAAAAAGAAAAAGAAAAAGAAAAAGAAAAAGAAAAAGAAAAAGAAAAAGAAAAAGAAAAAGAAAAAGAAAAAGAAAAAGAAAAAGAAAAAGAAAAAGAAAAAGAAAAAGAAAAAGAAAAAGAAAAAGAAAAAGAAAAAGAAAAAGAAAAAGAAAAAGAAAAAGAAAAAGAAAAAGAAAAAGAAAAAGAAAAAGAAAAAGAAAAAGAAAAAGAAAAAGAAAAAGAAAAAGAAAAAGAAAAAGAAAAAGAAAAAGAAAAAGAAAAAGAAAAAAGAATGAGGGTATTTTGGGATGGCTGTCTATAAATCTCTCTCATATTCTACTCTGCTACAATCAGACCCTATTTTAGATATTGCCCTCTTTCCTTGTGCTACCTCTTCCCACAGGCAACTCATGGCATCATGGTGTTGCCCTGCCCACATCCTTGACGAGTGAGCCGAGCCTTTAACAGCAGTTCAGGGGAGGGGGTAGGAGGGAAGAACTGCATGAAAGATGTGAAGAAATTGTTCTGCTCTATTTGGATGGGAGAGCTTTGAACCCTACTGAGATCTAGAAAAACACGTGGAAATTGTAGACAGAAGTTTTGAATAAATAAAATAAATTTAAAAAAAACCCCCCACCAGCTCTGCAGTTCTAAGAAGAAAATAATATTTGATTAAAAGACAAAACATGTATGGGGCAACTTTTTCATTTCCTGTTCATGATGAAGGTATTACTGACATTATTTAAGCTGTGTTGAAGACATATAACGAGAGTCTAAGCAGATATAAATGTTCTTTTGGAATGTTATTTATAGTTCCTTGGTACCCAATGCCAAATGTTAATAAGGTTTATGAGAAACCAGTGGAGACTGTAAATTGTTAGACTTCTAATTTAAATCATGTTGCTGACTCCATTTGTTTCCTACACATTGATCTGGCATTCAGATAAATCTGATAAAATTCTCCAGGCTGGAGAGAGATTTGTTTTCTGTCAGTGGGAATCTAACTATTAGAAAGACAAGTTGTGAGGTTATTGGGAACAAAGCCACAGGCAGTAATATAGCACACTTGAATACTTCTTTACTATTTGTTTAAATGTTACAGTATTTGATGAATTGCTTATGCAGCCATTTAACTGACTCTTCTGGAAAGTGTTTATTTGCAGTCACCTCAATGTCAGCAGTGAAATGAGCTGGAACTGAAATTTCATTAAGAAAGTCATATTTCATTATTATGGTCCCAGCAATCATCACCCTGTGTACATTAAGTCCAAAACCTATAGAATGTAGTAATAATAATAATAATAATAATAATAATAATAATAATACAGCCATGGCAAAAAAAAAAATGGGCATGAGCAAGACAGGATATTCACTGTTAATGCTCTGGCCATACCAGCAGCTTGGGCTCTTGTGGGACAAATAGCTCAAAGAGTTATGTGGGTTCTTACACTTGGTATTTCCTTTGATTTGCCCATTTCAGTTTGCAGCCTTAATTTCCTTTAGTGCAAAGAAAAGCTCAAGATACCTGCTCTGGGTCAAAATGAGCCCTGCTGCTGTAAAACCTGAAACAGAAGGCCAAAAAAGGAGGGATAATTTAAAAGAATCCTCCCAGGGACCTTCCTCTGAAAACCTCTCTCAGGACAGAGGGTGGTTTCCCTCCTGTGAGGAGTGAGGTGACAGAAAGAGATCAGGCCCCTGTCCCCTGGACAGCCACAGGGTGCAGACCAGGGTCTGGTGCTCCCCTGCTTTTGAAATGCCCACCATCTTATTTCCATTTTTAGAGCAACTAAATTCAGCCTTTCTCCTTACTCCTTTATAATGTGTCTACAAACCAGCTTGCCCCACTTCAGCTAAATTGGATTAAGCATTTCTTCTCCCACACCTCAAGACTATGTTGAAAGGACAAGAGTCAGAGTCCATGCAGCCAACAGAGAGAGGAACAGATGGATGTAAAGGCAGGCAGAGATGTCCAAAGCAGGCGAGAGTCTATGGAACAAAGCTCAAAGCAATGTAAGCCCCTGCACCAAGGGATGTTTTGCCCAGGTATAACCCTGCCCTATTTTTCCTATTTCCCTGCAATATTTTTTCCTATTCCATACCCTGTCACCTAAGCAGTGTGGTGCACCCCAAATTCTTACCCCAGTGCACCCACATACACTGACTTGGAAGCAAGCTGCAATATTTGCATCTGACTGTGTTGTGACAGTCACTGTGGTTTAGAAGTCTTCTTTTGAGAAATCAAAATAACAGCCTGTTAAGAACCAGGACGAAGGAACACTTTTGTGGCTCCTTATGCCTTGTAGATATTAATGATATATAGGATTTTATTCCTCTCTTCTGTCAGCCATGAAAGTCCTCAAGGGATGTGGGCATACCAGAACAAACACCATTCAGATACAGTAAATAAAACTAATCATGGAAGGTAGAGTAATACTGGAGGTTTTGTTTGTGCCTTTGAATATACCAGGTTGAATCAAATGAAAATCAAACTATCACAGGAAAATGGGATCAAAGGGGACTGTGAAAGATGCAGCTCTTATGCAGATTATCCACACCTTGCCTCCCAACAGTGTGATTCAAACTGCTAACGTTGATGTGTGTCATAGGCTTCAGTGGTTTTAACTCAGCTCCTCAGTGTTTTACAGTCCCTTTGGAGCAAGAGAAATTTAACTTGCCCCCTTCCATACACCAAATAAAGTTTCCAAAATGGCACCTCTGCCTTGCTGACTACACTCTTTTCTTTTTTAATTGTACATGTGAATCCCTGAGAAACCTCACTCCAAGTTCAGGATAAACTCATGTTTCCTCTGCTTGCCAGAAGAAAATGAAAAGTAAAGCCCCATCAATTTTATTGCTCATAATTGTGGATAAAATGCAATATATTTGGCTCATATAAATTTGCTAGCAAATTATATTCAATAAAACCCTGGTGAGCAATTTAAAAGCATAAATCCCCCCATGCTGAAAAAAAGCTCATAAATTATACAAGAAAAAGGAGTGATTTCATCAAAGAGCCAAGATCTGCCCATGGAATGTTTCAATAGTACTGGATTTATAGTTTTCTGGGAGACGATTTATGATCCCTAATTTTCTGCAATAAAAAGCTCAGTGGGGATTCTCTGAATGAAATATCTTTTAACAAAGAAATAAATTTTAAAAAAAATCTGAGAGTGAATGCAGACAATGCCATTCTTGGAGATCTGCCCCTTTCGTGTTCCTGCTCCAAAATTAATCGTGGAAGACCCTAATAAAGATTGCATAGTGAGAAGAGAAGGAAGACTATTAAAGTTTAAAATAAATGCATTGCACAGTTGGAGAGGGCATTTTTAGTAATAAATTCATCCATGATGCTTCACAGCAATTGTCTTTAATTATGAATAAAATGATCATGCTGGGAAGGTTAAATGCTTCCAAAACACACAGGGATGGTTGTGCTGTAGAGATAACCTGGAGAGAGGCTGTGTGTGAATCGTGTGCACAGGCATGGGATGCAGTCACAGCGAGATGTTCAGAGACATTCACTGACTTCCCCTAGTTTTGGAACTCTGATTCACAGCCCTTGTCAAATCTAGTGGCAGTGGCTGGAGAGGCCACTGTTCCCACGAGCCATCAGAAACAGGCAGCAGGGACCAGGGGCCAGGGTATTGATCTGTTGCAGGTCACACACCAGGGCACTAAAGGTGAAGTGAGAACAAGATTTAACTTGATATGCCAGGCTGTGAATCATGACAGCTGAGGAGGGAACCCAGTGTCTCTTTGACTGCAAAAGGGATGGCATAGTAATAGTAAAAAAAAAAAAAAAAAAAAAAAAAAAAAAAAAAAAAAAAAAAAAAAAAAAAAATCAACATTCAACCACCTTTTAAAAATTCCCACATAAATCGCCAATGCTGTGACCATGAATTCCTGCTTTGGGAATCTGCTACTGGGTGGTAAGAGAAAGAAGATAATAGAATGGATGGGTGAGTGGATAAATGGATGGGCAGATGGATGGATGGATAGATGCTTGCCATAGTAGACTATGGTTGTTTCTCAAGATGTTATTATTCCCATTTTGTTTATAAGAAGGTGAGGCATATAAAAATGTATGAATGATCAGACAAGCAGACTGACAATACTGCAATCCAAGCACATAATCCTACATGCCAGGTTGAGGACTGTCCTCCCTCTCCACCATACATTATCCATACATGAACCATGGGTGTCTTACAAAGGGATAGGGATAGCCCCCAGGATAAGTGGAAGCAGTGAAAGTACTTACTGCTGAGGTCCTACATCACTCAAAACCTTTTGCTGTCCCACCAGAGTTCCAGATTTTCAGAAATAGAAGAAGGGTGAAGGTGCTGTTCAAGTAAATTTCCCATATCTATCCCTTGGATTTTCCCTATTTATTTCTCCTGTGTGAGGGGTCTAATCTAGGAGCTCTAAACTTTCAGCTTCCATGGCAAAAATACAGATGTGGACAGTTAGGGGCTGATTTGATCCTCACATAAATGTGTAGATGAAAGGACTCTTGCCTCTGACAGGTACTAGATTGAACCCTTGCCTAAACCCATGTAATGCAAATGGAAAGAAAATGCTCAAAAACATTTTGTTTTGACAGCAAACAATAGACAGAAAAAGCCATAGAAGATATTTGACCGATCAGTCATTTTCTCCTTGAGTTTTATTATGAAATAAAACAAGAATTGTTGAAATAATCTTAGTTCAACTACCTTATTCTTATATAGCCCAGATTTGATTGACTGCAACAAAGAAGAAGATTTTTCAATAAATTATTTTAAACTCACATTGCAGCTTTGGAGATCTACCAGCTAAGAGTGCTGAGGCAGAACAACTGGCTGCAGGGAAGGAAGTGTGTCTTTGGAAAGGTAATTTGTAAGTAATAAGCATGCAAGACTTGCTATCTATCATCTATCCCTGCTACAAAACTCTTTACAAGCACCGGGCACTTTGCCCATGTCTGTCTGGCAGGACCCAGGAGTTCCTCCTAGCTCCTCTGCCCAGGTATTCATGCCAGCTACATCCACTGCTATGCTGAGAGCAGACCCAGCTGCAGACTAGTTCCCTCCATCCCACGTGGTGGGAACACTGACCTATGGAAGGGACTGCAAAGTGCCCTCACTGCTCCCTTGATTGGAACAGAGAGTGTGCCTGGAGCTAACTTAACCCTGCACTCCCACAGCACTCGTGGCTGAAGAAGACCAGGAGAAGGCATTCACCAACATCTCATTCAATGTTCCCTTAGGAAGAAAAAATACAGGCTGCAGCTTGATACACAGCTCTTACAGAGTTGGGGTTTTATTTGGTCCTTTTTTTTTATTTCTGGAGGATCTGGACTGTATTTCTAATTAGTCAAGAAAGCAAATTAAACCTTTTTTTTTTTTTTTTTTTAAGGTAAAGGTGTTCTGATTATCAACAGATTTTCCAGTAAATACATCTGTATTGTTTTCATCCACTATTGATACCAGAATGTATACATGTAGCCATATATTAACATGTCTTCTTGGCATCCCAGTGTGCCAAAAAATTAGCATTTTCTCATGCAGACAGTGGTATCTGGCCTCCCTACCACGTTGCAATAAAAATTATTTGACATAAGTAGAAACATCCCTACAAAACAATTTCCCACAAAATAAAGGCATTCAAAACTAGAGTTTTGTGATCCATTTGGTCAGTCTCTAAATTTTAGAGACAAATTTAATATTTTTTACATGTCTTGGAGATAATTCTAGCATTTCACTAAATGAGACATCACGTTACTCCAGTAAATGAGTGTGTCCCCTGAAGTACATCAACCAGTTGCCCTGGGCAGAAGCTGTTTCTCCTTAGGAACAGATATTCCTGAACGGGCCTTTTAAACACATTTTTTTTTTAATAAACCTTTTGTGGATTTGTCCAGGACTTTGACACAACTTGGGAAAAAAATTCCCAACATCTCTATCTTGATCCATAGAATAGTTCCAAAGCAACGCTCCAGACTTTTACTTGATCCCACATGGAAACTCAGGTCAATCAACATTATTTGTGCCATTGTGCAGCCTTACTGCATCAGTACAGGATCCCATTGATCCATAAATTAAAAACAGTATTTTTGAACAATCCACCCATTATTAGTGCCTAAAACAGTGGAGTTGGATCCCCAGAAGTGGTTACATTCAGAGAAATGGAAGAGCCCTGCATGAAAGCTTCCTCTTTTTCTTGTTCAGTGCTATCAAACTGACCTACAAGACATCTTGCAGCTAATAAAAGAGAACCAGGAAAATAAGAAGCTAATTTTGCATATTGAAATGCATAAGAAGACATCCAAAACAAGACAAGACAACTAAAAGACAACTGTACAGCAGGCATAAAAAAGCAGTTTGAGTTGGGGGACATTCTACATATATAGACTGGAAACAGCCAGAGGTGTCCTGCCTGGGGAGGGGTCCAGCTTGAACAGCCTCACAGGCAGTATCCATAAAACACAGGGTAATATTTTTGCATAAGTGTGTCATAGTAAAATGAGAGTCATAAACATCCCAGAAACAAAGCTGGAAGGGATCTCAAGAAGCCATTTATTCCATGGGCCAATATAAGGCAGGCTGAGTACAGCGGAGAGTGTATGTTCTTAATATGTTCTTAAAAATCTCTAATAAAGGTCAAGCCATGGATATGTTAAGGGGTAGTCAGGTAAGGAAATTGATTCAAAACACACCAGCCTTCCAAATGGCTGGATTCCCCAAGCTCACCTACATAATATCTGGAAAAATGCTTTATTGAAGCAATAAACTATATCTCTACTATCAGTTAAAAAGAGAAGTATTGGTTGTTGGGATCAGATGCCCACTTTAAGGCTGATTCCTTTATTTTGTCCAGAATACTCTGAAGAGGATAAGGAAGAAGTGGGAGGTGGCCCCTTTGAAAAAGAAATCCACTGCTATTGACCTATTGACATAAGAATAAGAGAAGTATCTCAGTACATCAGTGGGTTGGCAGCTGGATTCTGATGGCTTCTCAGTGTATTCAGGAAATTCCCAAAATCACAGGCCATGGCACTGATCAGACACGAATCAGGAATTATGATCCTGAAGTCAGCCTCAGCAAAGTCAAATCATTCAGATTTAATGCAAAAGTTATTTTTGTTTGTTATTGTTTCTGGAAGCCCAGGACTTAGAAGGCTCTTCCCAAATTTTATTAAGGTATGATCCAAGACCCAAATGCAATACAATCAGGATTCAGCAGCACCCAATCACTTCGGTTTAAGAGAGGAAGGGAAGGGAAGGGAAGGGAAGGGAAGGGAAGGGA
>WEIU01007365.1:630185-677569 GCA_013389925.1 Aegithalos caudatus | reverse complement strand
AGGGAAGGGAAGGGAAACAGTAAAAACAGGTGCTTGCCAAATAAGCCCCAAATGAGCCAGGGACCTCTGGCCTAACTTACTCTTTCTCCACCTAATTTCAGACACAGAAAGGCTGAAAATGGCTGAAAAGAAAAGCAGAGCAAGAGAGGACTGTGAGCTTTACTAAGGGTCAATTTTAGGAGACCCCTGGGAATGAATCAATAGAACACAAGAGAAAAAATACCTGGAAGTAGTGCACTAACCTTCCTATGTGTTGGCTGAAGCAGTCAGATGGCCCACTGTGATTCTGGGCTACAGTGAGATAAATCAGTGCTAATGTTCATGCCAAACCACAGATACCACACTCAATTTGTTAGGGAATAACCCCAGGTCTTTCCAGCAAAATATTCACTCCTTCCATATCCTGTCAGTGAGCAATATGGAAAAATTTCCCTCTAATGGGTGAGTGCTGTGCCCTAAAATAAGCCTGGGAAACCATAGCTTGTACTTCGTGCATGAAAGTACTGGACAATTAGAAACTCAGCTGAACCATGCAGATTGTCTGCTGATGAGGGTAGACGCTTATTAAAAAACTGTGGAGGAATTTATTCTTTGAAGTTTACAGCTGTTGCCATTTCAACCACAAGGCCAAGTTTACATCCATGACAGACGAAGAACACAGCACAGAAAAAAAGAAATGCAGCTTGATAATTGGACGATAATTTTACACCTTTCTGAGAGAGGTTTTTATCCCCTCTATTTCAGTGGCTTTATCCACACAGAAACTTATTTTTTTGTATCCTAGGAATATGAGGTCTCTTGTTGCCCCAGATGGGGTAGCTGGGACAGAAGGAGTGTCTTGGAGCAGTTCTTGTCCCTTCTGGGTCAGAGGCCAGGTTGTTTTCAGCTTGAGTGGGATTGCTATTCTCTCCATAATGCCTTCCTGTCTCCACGTTCCCCATAAAACTACCTCCACAAAAAATGGACCATCCTCCCAGAAGGAAACAGGGATGGGACTCAACCAGAGATGGAAGAACACATTAGTCTCCATGTGCATTTTCTTTTTCAGTTACCTATTAAGATCCAGCAAAGAGTCTGGAGATGTGTTTTTCTCCTTACCTGAATAAAACAATTATGCTCTTTAGACACTTTTATGACTCTCTGATGTCATCTGTCTAATACAGTCCATTGGGTGAATCCACTACCTTTGTGTTATATCCTTGATTAAACTGAGATGCTGCCTGTTTGTACTTGACCTCAGAGCTGGGTGATCTCTTCACTGTTGTTCCAAAATCAGTGGCACAAGATGAAACCAGCCAAGACCAAACCTTAGCATTGCCGCAAGGCCTCAGATCAAATCTTCATAAGAAAATGTTTTAGGAGACATCCCTGAAGCTGTAGCTTACTTAGTGTGACCAGAAGAGCACAGATGTTGGGGCAGGCATCACTCTGTCCATCACATGTTACTGTCCTGGGGTCATGTGCACATGTGATGGACAAGGAGCAGCCTGCTGCATATTTAGCTGGGTAGTGCATGGTGTGATAGACACAGAGCTGTCCCACAATCATTTTAACAGTGTGCACTGGCCTAATAACTGTTTATTGCACAAATATTTGGGTTATCCTTAATAGCAGACTGCAAGGAAAACAATCGGAAAGGAAGAAAAATGGCTTGAACTCAGCCAGCCCTGCAGTTAACACAGGACAATGGGAAAGTCATGGGCTCCCAGGAGTCTGGTTCAGCTTCCTGCAGGGCCTACTGAACTGGTTGGGAAAGACAGAGCCAAAAGTCTGACAAGCGAGAAGCACAAATGAACTCTGGCTGCATCAGCAGGACTCTCTTTTCAGAGCCAGGGAGATCTTGGGGAGCTGTTCAGGGGCACCAGACCGAGACTCAGGCACTCGCTGTAGTGTCTGCAGAAGCAGAGACCTGCCTCAGTTGCCAAAGGGGCAGTGCTGTGGATAATTTGGAGGATGAGGAAGAACTCCCCATTTTGTAAATGCTTTTTGGAAAAGGAAACAACACTATAGTTTTGAGAAAGTGGTTTTGACATTTTGTGGGCACCATTTGTCACACTATCCTTGAGGGAAAGTCCACAGGCATCCAAACATGGCTTCTGGTGAAACCTTTCCTTCCTGTATTACAATCCCTGGCAACTCAAAGGAAGTTGAGACCCAGACTCTTGAAATGTGCCCCAGCTGGCCAAGGCTCAGTGTCCAAGGTGAGGCCAAGACCCAGTTGCTAGTAACAAACTCTGCCAAAACTATGGATGTGAGCCCCACAGTTCAGACACTGGCAGTGTCTCAACTCTATATCCCATGCCAACGAGAGCATCAGACAATGCCTGATGTCTGAGCCAACCTGTCTTTTCCTCTCGTGGGTTTTGTGGCCCATCAGACACCAGAGGGGCAGAAGTGCTGCCAGTCCTGCTCTCTGAGGGCTTGAACAGACACAATGGGGCAAGCTCTTACCACCTGGAGAAAGCACTGCCTGTTGGTGCTGGAAATGGTAATCTCTCTGCCAGGGCCTAATATCCCCTGCTCTACTGCAAATAGGTAAACTAGGCTTGTTTAAGTCACATGAATTCACACTTAACCTATCAGCATATTAGTGATTTTGCATTACATTGCAATAGAGTATGTGCCAGGTCTGCTCAGCTCCTGTCTTCCAATTCCAGGGCAGTAACAGGAAGAACTAATGCACGCCCTTCTCATGATCATCTGAGCCATATCTGCACAGCATTGCCTTGTCTGTGTTGCCTTTCAAGACTAGCAGTTCTTCTCTTCCAAAACCAAACTGTTTATTTAGATGGAATTTCATCAAGGCTCCTGTGGGCATTGTAGCTGTGCACCAGTAAGAAAGGACAGAGCCCTTGCTGGGCAACAGCAAAGACTCACTGGCTTATGTGTATGAGGACAAGTGACTGCTAGGTCATATTTAATTTACCCTTACCACACAGACCATAATTCCTTCTAACCAGAAGAAAACATTGCATGAGAGGGAAAACAGGCAGACCACAAACTAAGTATACACCACATGTTAAGTAAGCAGATGTCACAAGAAGGAAAATGCAATATTCTGTAGGTGCTGAAAACCTTCAACTGACATCTGCTCTCTTTTTTTTTTCTAAATTCTCCTTTAATACCTGACATCATGATCTCATTTTAATGCTTTCTGATATAAAGTGGTGATAGCTTATATCTGCAATTCTCTAAAAGACATTTTTCTCCTGTTCAGAAAAACAGGTATCTTCTTGTTACAGTTGAATTAATCTTTATCTGAGACATGATTTCTCACCAATCCACCAGCAACACTGGTGAGTTACTTTAGAGAAGGTCACATATGATCATAAAGTGACATTTACCTGAAGAAAGAATTAGCAGCAGAAACAAAAGGTTTGTGACCCTTAGATAGCCTGAGCAGTACCTTGTCCCTTAGCAGGGACCTAGTGTCAAAAAGCACTACTAACAAAGGAAGAACTGGCCCATAAGAGCATCAATCTTTCTTCTTCTGTCCACAATCCCTCACAGAAACTAGAGTTTAAAATCTCGGCAGGGAGCTGGATGTCAAGTACCTCATGTTTTGGAAGTGTAACTTGAGAAATATTACAGGGGCCCAATTTTAAGGAGTCCTCTAAAAATCAGTCTTTGTTTTGGACATCATAAGCTGTTCAGCACCACCAGTCAAATGTTAAGGTCTTGAGTAGAAAGTACATCTTGCCATAAGCAGCGTGCATCTCTTCACAACAGGAACCCAGTCTGCTGTTTGTAATGCTTGGCGTTCTAACCTCAAGTAAATACACCACGTAATCTGCAGGATATGTCTCTGAGCATGCTTACATGGTAATAATGATGTTAAATAGAATGGCCGTATGATTTATTATACCTTGTGAAATAAAGCAAAGCCAATCTCTTCCCACCACAGGAAGTACCAGCACAGTAGAAAATGGAAACAAGAAAAAATTAAATACCACCCAGACCTGGTTTAAACATGCAAACTTTCTAATAAAATATCAGAACCAGATGCTGTTAAAGATGAGTGATAATTAAAGAAGATAAATTAAAGAAATGTTTTTCCAGGGAATGACTCTACTGCACACAAATTGTTTCAGCATGGGAAAAAAATATAATAAAATTACTGCTGCTGCCTGTTTTCAAAAGTTTCCATTAATAAGTCAAGGCAGGTTCCCTGCTAAATTCCCTTATATCCAGGCTCCCTCTTTCCCTCTGTTGGTTTAATCTCAGTGTGGTTTAGCAGAGCGAGCAGAGGACCGAGCGCCAGGAATTCGGTTCCAACACTGACTCACTGTGTGGGCTCCCTTATGTCATGCTCAGGGCAGGTCAGGCCTGGAAAGCACATCTCTAAAAATGTTCCTGAGGGGTCCAGAGCCTGACGATCTCCCCACTCTTGTGTCAGATGTGCACAGTTCAACAGAGGTTTTCCCCTGACTGTCAGCCCAGCAAACTGATCTCGGGCTAAGCTGGTGTAATGTGATTTTTTTTCAGTCTGGTGTCTCATCGCAAGAAATAAGTACACTGGGAGCCAAGTTATGCAGACACCTGTGCAAACTCACAGCAGGAAACGCGGCTGGAGCATTGCAGATGAAGGGTGCATTCAGCAGACCCACTAAGACCACCCTGGAGCTTTATGTGCCTGCGTATAAACTCATCTCAGTCTAGGTTGTTGTTAAGCTTCAGCTTAGCCAAACACAAGATGGTGTATAAGCCCCTCAAAGCCTTTTTAATTTCTTTAGATTTCTCACACTACAGGAAAGTGTCCTAATCTAATTGCCAAAGGCAATTTTGCAGCAAATAAAATAATGTGCTGCACTGGGAGAGGAAAAGAATAAAATAAGCCCATGTAAATACACGGCCTAGTTCCCTTTTAACCCCGTGTTCCGAGGCTCATAACCTCTGCAAAAGCCTATGAGGAATAATGCGGTTTGCAGTGAACCCGTAAGGTCAACAAACCTGGCGCATTTCAGGCCGAGCAAGGGTTCAGCCACAGGATCGGCTTCCCCTGCGGAATGAGCTCCCGGGCGGCTCCGCCTCGCACCCGGCGAGCGCCGGGAGAGGCCCCGCTGGATCCCGGCCTCCCGGGCCCCGAGCGCGGGCGCTGCTCTCTGCTGGCCGCGTCCCCCGTCACAACCAGCGTAGGGCGGCTGCGGGCCCCGAGCGCCAAGGGGAAAGTACCGGGAGCTTCCCGGAGGAGTCCGCGCTCGCGGAAGCCCAGTGGAAGGGATGGACGCACACGGAGTCAGGAACGGGGACACGAGCCTCTGGAGCACGCAAGCTCCCGGCTATTTGCAGATGTTTCAGCTCAGTCTGGGAATTTATACTCGATCGGAGGCTCCGCGCAAATTAATCTGTGCACGGCCAGTCCGCCGGCCCCAGCCCAGCCACCCAGGTGGCGAGGCCAGCTGCTGTCCGCACCTTTTCCTCCCCAGCTCCTGGGAGCCACGAGGGGACACGGTACGGACGAGAGTAGCGAGGGCTAACTCCAAAGCAGTAACAGGCTTGCTCTGCCAGTCTGAGACAGAACAGCAGCGTTGACCACACTCTCACTTGATCCTTTAAAAGATGCATTTATTAAGACGCTTTACTTCCTGCAGACACTGAAGCTGAAACAAGAAATATTGGTTATACAACTCGTAGGGAGATTGGTGACTTCTTGATCTCCGTTCCTGTCCTCATGCAACCAGTGGCATCTGTCCCCAAAACACACTTCTCACCTGCTGAACAGACAGGCTTCCTGGAGATATCGGATAGAAACTTCAGTGGGGAGGAGACAAGAGGAGATGAGAGAAGGAGAAGAAAAAAAAAAGTAAAGAAAGAAAATTTTAAAAAGAGAGAAAGGCGAGGAGAGAGGCGAGGTGAGGTGAGAAAGAGGAAAAAGAATAAAAAAAAAAAAATAAAATAAAAAAAAAAAAGAGAGAAAAGAGAAAAAAAAAGAGAAAAAAGAAAAAAGAAAAAAAAAAAAAAGGAAAAAAGAAANAAAAAAAAGAGAAAAAAGAAAAAAGAAAAAATAGAAAAAGGAAAAAAGAGAAAAAAGAAAAAATAGAAAAGGAGTCATGAATCTGGGTGTGTAATTTATATGTGAGGGAAAGTTTAAACCAGTGTGATTGGCAAGAATGCAATGTTACTAAAAGCCACAGACATGCTAATTGGTGAGTCATGTAAGTAAACCCTATTGATCTTGTAGGTTTGCCAATTTTCAATTTTCACTTTTGCTTGAAAACAGCTCAGAAAATAAGACTTAACCAGAAACTCATGATCAGTGACTTTTTCATCCAATTTTTTAGCAAATGTAACTCATCTATCTTGAGGGGTGCTTTTGTTTACCAAGGGAAGCGTTACAGAGCTTCCCTTGACTCACCTAAGCCTCCCCCAGCATTGGCTGGAGTCACATACTCGGAGCAGGCCATGTCCTATGTGCTTTCCATATTCCCATAATTTCCATATTTCCATTGCAGCTGCAAACCAAGATATTCTCAACCATGACATTCACTGCCAGCAAACAGTCTTAGGTGTATGAGAAATAACCACCTGTGACATCTCAGCCACACCACTGCAGAGGTGGGGGATTTCAAAAGGTCAAGCTTGGCTCAGCTCAATTTTCTGCAGCCATGCCCAGCACAGGAGCTCTAAGCTGCTCAGGAATTTGACTGACATTGTCAGCATGGAGACAGCAAAGGAATGTGACTGATGTCTAGTGGTTCAAAGATGAGTGTAGTTTGACAATTCATGTAAAAGAACAAAAAAAAAAAAANAAAAAAAAAAAAAAAAAAAAAAAAAAAAAAAAAAAAAAAAAAAAAAAAAAAAAAAAAAAAAAAAAAACCACCAAAACCCTAGAGCTTTTATCCCATTAACCTCTTCCTCCTTTACTATTTGGGCAGATTCTGAGGTGATTTGATAGAGTGGCTAAAGCAGATATCCCTGAATATCCACCCTGCTCCTCTGCTACAGGTTAGGAAAGTTCTTGTCCACCTTGAAAGAAGCACCATGTTGTGTTATCCTGGGCTGCTGTGATAGAGAGATTGGCTCCTTCTCCCCCTCAGAGAGAGCTTCAGTAAGCAGGCACAGGCTTTCCACATTCTTAAGCAATTTACTTTACAAGAGCTGAAACAAAATTTGGAAAAGTGAAGAATAATATTTATTTTGATGATGTTAAATTGCATTAAAGTCAAAAGTGAAAATTAGATGCATGCACATACACCAAGGGCATTATTCACTAATCACAGGAACATAAAAGAATTGGAAAATACCCTCCTTCATTGCCACTAGGAAAGTTGATCTGGAATAAATTACAGGCAAAATGTATAATTAAGCAAGCTATTATTATCCAGTGTCTTAGCAGATGCTGACCTTGTTTATGGTGATTAGGATAAGAATTCAAGCGAGGTTTGATTTCACAGCTGTGTCCACAATGCCTTGGACCTGTTGTATTGCCCAGAAATCTCCAAGTGTTAGCACTGGTATCTAAGTGTGCTGCTTATGGATTCCTATCCTTCTCAGCTGGTGACTGGAGAACTTTTCTTTAGCTTCTTGGAAACGAGAAAATTGTTTCACTGATCTGTCAGCCAGGCTTTATACTTGAAACCTGTGTTTAATTACTTTGAAGAAGCTTTAATATTCCGCCAGTACAAGAAGGGGGGACCTTCCACTGCATGTTGCTATTCTCTTATTTTTATTTTTTGCAGGTGTAAGCTTGTGGCTTAGTTACTGAAATAATAATTCTGTTGAAAATATCCTTGGCATGAGAGATTAGCTGCCAAAGTGTTATGGGCACAGTAATTTGTACATGGAAATGAGGATCCAGGGAACAACATGAACATCAGTGTCCTGAGGAGCTTATGATTAAAACATTATGCTGAGCTTTTATGGCTTCTACAGCTAATTAGCAAGATTTATAAGTGTCTGAAAAAAAAAAAAAAAAGGCTGAATACAGAAACCATCCTTATTTTCCACTTGGGGCAGAAAACTGCTGGGCTCTAAAATAGTGGGGAAAGAAAGAGAGGGAAAACACCCTTATCTTTTCATTTGCCCACAGTTTAGACTAATTGCTTCTCTCTTTTCCATAGGATGAGTGGATGTCTCTCAGGTGTCGAGCATGAAGTCTGTGACTTATTCACATCAGTGGCAATGCCTTGTTGATTTCATAGAGAAAAGGTTTCCTGCTGTTTCCTTATGGATTCAGACTAGCACCGGTTTTGTTTTCCAGCAGCATGCTGGGGGAATGCGAGGTGTCTGAAAAAGCCACTTCCACCACTATATACTTGGTTGATTCTGTGTCCCCAGGAGTGCAAAAGGAAAAAGAGGGGGGTGTGGGAGGAAAGAAGAAATACCAAGCTAGCCCGTAGAGGAATGAAGGTCTTAGTCTACAGCCACAGACCTGTGAGGGCCTCCATTGCTCCCAGGAGAGCTTCTGGCTGGCAGCACCTGCATGACCTGCTTGGGAAATTCATGGTGTCCGTAGAAGGGCTCTGCATGACCCCAGCTCTTTCCCTACAATTTTTGCATTTGCAGCAGCCCAAACATTTCCATGTAGTCATGGACAGAAAGCTCCTGGCCAGTGCCATAGAACTCTTCTGTTCTGTCTGGACAAACCTGTCAGTGAGAAAAGGAGACGCACTCCGGAAAACGCGATTGCGTGGACATCTCATTGCATAGGATGAGCCTTGCTCTAAGTGAGATAAAGACTGATCATCATTATTGAAGCCATGGCAAAGGAATTGCTTCAATAGAGACACAAACCAACTGAAGCCAGATGTGATGACTGGTTTTGTGGTGGTTGTAGCTAGCTCTTGTGTGCAGAACAGCTGAGATTTCACCCAGAACACAGCTGGTTGTTTTGGCCAGGATGTCCCTGGTCCAAGTTTGCCTTTGGGAAGAGACTCTCCAGCCACTGTGGGCATTGCCCTTTGCCAGTATCTGCACTCCTCATGTTTCTAGCCAAGAGTGCAGGGACCACAGGTGGGTCTTTGCTCCCCTAGCTGGGAATTGTTACCCATGGTGGGGGACTGAGAGCCACACTGGACCCTCAGCTGCCTGGGCACAGAACTACATGTAGGGACATGTACTGTGTGTACAGCCCTCTCAGGCAAACATGACCTTCAGAGAATTGTACTTCACTTTTTGGTGGCTGCAAACATCTAGCATTTGTAAACATCTAGACAGACACAACATCTTTATGTATCCCTGGGAAGTGCTTTACCGATTTTGTATGTCACCACAATGTAATAATTAAAAATACATTCTTTTACTGCACAGCTAGTGTGACCACAAAAGTCCATTTATAAAGTTCCATCTATTTATACTGGATCTCTGTTTCCTCAGCTTAGATATATACAAATACTACTATGCCACACTTAATAGTATCCTAGCATTTTTTTTTTAATGAACCGCTGTCATCAACTCATCCAGTAATTTCTTTCTCATTCCTGTATTCCTAGACAGTTGGCCTAAATGGGTATAATGGGATAATTTCTACTCCAGCAATAGTTTGGCACTTTTGTTATACTTTGACACTTTTCCTTGGTAGCTGCTGCACCCTTGAGCCAGAGAATATGCCAAAGTTTATGGTGAAATCTACTGTGGAATGGTGCCATACTCTCCATATTCACCTACAGAGCTGGTCCTTTTTCTTTTTCTTTCTCTTTTTCTTTTTCTTTCTCTTTCTCTTTCTCTTTCTCTTTCTCTTTCTCTTTCTCTTTCTCTTTCTCTTTCTCTTTTTCTTTTTCTTTTTCTTTTTTTTTTTTTTTGTAAACATGGAGTGGGAGCAGTTGGAAACATTTTTAAAGAGTTTCTGGTCAAACATTATGTAGGAAGGTTTAGCCAGAGAGCTTTTCATTAAAGTGGCACCTTAGCCTCCTTGTCCAGAGGTGCTTCAGACCATGGGAGTATCAGGCTGGCACTTCCTACAGCAACGTATCCAGCAAGAGGAACATCAGCAGAGCCTGACTTCATCATCCAAACCCAGGGTTGCATATGGATATAAAGCTCCCAAAACAGAGCTGTGGGGGAAAGAATCTCACCCTGCTGGAAAGAGGGAAGTGGAACAAAGGCCTGGCTGAGGCAGCACTGCTGGGATGCCAGCAGAGCTAACAGAGTGAGAGGAGTGGGGCATGGAGCACCCTGTCACAGGGCAGCCCCTCATCCTCTGTCCTCCAGCACAGAGAGAGGGGCCTGCCCAGCCTCTTTTACAGGTGTACAGGGAACTGGGGGACCCCCACAAGCTGCTGGGGCTCTCCTCCAAAGCATGTGCACTCCAGATGGGCTAGGACTGAACACCAGCCAATATGGAATATTATTTATAATAACAATAATAACAATATTAATAACATAAGAACATCTGGTAGCATTTTTTCCGTCTACCATTTGGCTGGAGGCAGCGCATCCGGGTGACATGACAATGTATTTCTGTTTCCAATTTAGCCCCAGCCCAGCTGCTGCAGTGACCCAGAGAGAGGCACTTCCAGGGACACATCCCTGCTCCCGGTCCTGGCTGGCCCCACAGGTGTCCCACCACAGACAGCAGAAACACCTAAGATCATCCATGCTTGGATTTCCTTTATTGGCTGTTTCACAGGAGTTTTTATGCTTCCATGGCTCTTTTCCATCCTACCCTGTGAGGAAGTCACCCAACTACAACGGTGTGTGGTTTCAGACAGAAAACAAAAGCTGTCTGTTTTGAAATCAAACCAGAAGCAGCTCTATTACACATTTCATGCTATTGAAAGTATTTTTTACTTAATACATATTTAAACTATTTTGGTATTGTTTTGAATTCTAAGGCTTTCAAATGCATCCAGTGAATATGTCACTTCCACCAACAAAGATTTCAGTTTTGACATGGAGCTAACATTTAGCCTAAAAAATTAATGCTGTAGTTCAAAACAGACTTTTCTTTCTTCATTATACTGACAGAAAGCTAAAAGCAAAATTACTCTGGAAGCTGAAGCTGTTGCTCCTAAAGCATATACAGATAGTTGCAGTACGAATACTTTTATCCATCCTGTTCATCATAAGTTTCTCCCAGCAAGTTCTAGCTGGGGAGTTGATTTCTTTGGGATTTAGTGAACTGAGAGTGGATTCCTCAGTCTTGGAACAGGCTTTCACTTCAGAGCAGTTAACTCATTGTGCACGGACTCTCATCTGCTATAAATTTATACAGGTTGATGACAAACTTAAAAGGTGCACTATTATGCACTTCATGTTCAAGAATAATGTTCATTTAAGTATTTGAGCACTCTCTCTCAAGTCACTAAAGACTGAGATTTATGTAAAGTAAATGAAGCATGCCCCTGATGCCTTTGGCAGCACGTATCCTGTTCCTGTGCTTGGGGTCAGCCAGCTCTGCACATTTGCTCCAGGACAAACTAGGTCTCAACTCTCATTATATTATCAAATTTGCATATGAAGTAGCAAAAAAACTGCTGATAAACAGAAAATCCAGGCCTTTGGCTCAGCACTTTTCCAATTATTAAAATCAGTTGCTTTAGATGGCATCTGAAATAAAACCATTTCTCCTAATGCACTTTACACACCACTCTGTGAAAAGATTAAATCTAATTATACAGCTTGACCTCCTAGTTTAGTCAGCTGAATTTGTAGGGCAATGCAAGGTTGCTCCCATCACCTTTGGCTATAGTCTTGTGATTCTTAAAATCCTTAAGAAGAAAACTTCAATAGTGCAGCATTATTTGTAACTGACAAAAGCCAGGAATTTGGGTTAATTCTACCTCCAGCCTCATTTTAATCCCCACATAGGTTCCCTGTTGTCACAAATATTATTAGCATATGAAATCTGCTGACTGCTGAAGTTTGGGGAATTCCAATAATGAAGGAATTTCCATACCCTTAAATCTAACATAATTTCTGAAGCAGACCATCTGCCAATGTATATTGTAAAGCTTCCCTGGTTGGTTCAACACTCGGTGACAGTAGCCAGGAGCCTGCAGCTCTGGTACACAAATACAGGGCCAGACTTTCACCTCGTGGCCTGGAGAGGCAGTGGCTCCCTTTCCCCTTGGGGATGCTTGTGGTGCCACCCAAGTGGGAACCCAGCATTTGCCTTTCTTTGGGATCTCATGGCTGGCCCTGGGTGCAGTGATTACATTACAGGGCAGAACACAGAGTAGAAATTTGGCAGCTGAACAGCCAGAAGAACAGGGAAAAGCAGAGTGGAAATGAGCAGACTTCGGAAAAGAAAACTGGGAAAGAACAAAGAGAAAGCTGTAATCAGAAATCATCTGAAGCAATGCTGTTAATATATTATCCATAACAGAGTCCTTGATGACAGTCCAGGACTCTCAGCCTGCGCCAGGGAACTGTCATCTAGAAAGGAGTAAATTCTTACATAGGTTCATGCTATTAATAGTGACAATGCTCAGTAAATCTTACCCCGTGCACTGTAAACAAGCTTTTATTCCTGTTGCTCAGGACAAATCCTTCCAAATACAGAATTTATCTGTCTCCCAGCTATACAGACTAGAGGTCCAGCTTTGTACTGTGACACTGTGTATGCATGGGCTGCATATATTTTTAGCATAAACAGATATGATTCACCTTCCTCTTGCAAGATGTTGACCTCAGTTCAGTGTCTCCTCCCTTCCTACATTCTCCCTCTCCAAAACAGGCTGTTCCCTCCATTCTGTAGGACGTTCCCTCACACACATGTTCTCTTGCTTTATGTGAACTAAAGAAGTATTTGTGACAGTCACCTGGGAGAGGGAGAAGTGGGTTCCTGCCTTTGTCTTAAAGATTTGACACAGCAGGAGAGCTGGAACTACATGTCCATGGTCACCAGAGAGGCCTTGCAGCCTTGCCTCCTCCACTGCTTCCTCTGAATGTGATAATTAATCCTTGAGCCCAAGGATGACAGCTGCAATGGGGAGATCAAAGTCCACAATCACTAAGCTTTCTAACCCCTTCTCTCCTACAAGATAGGTTAAACAGCAGCCCTGGTTCTCCCTGGTAAAGGTGTGTGTGCTCAAACCGCATGTCCCACAGACTAGGTGAGCAGGTAGAGCTGGAACTGAAAGAGGGTAGGTTTAGATTTGATATGAGAATGGAGTTATTTACCATGAAGGTGCTGAGACACTGGAACAAGTTGCCCAGAGAAGCTGTGAATGCCCCATTCCTGAAAGTGTTTTAAGGGCAGGCAGGATGGGGCTTTGACAGCATGGTCTAGTGGAAAGTGTCCCTGCCCATGGCAGGAGGGATGGAACTGGATGATCTTTAGGGTCTCTTTCAAGCCAAACCATTCTGTGATTCTGTAAAATATCTTCTCAGTCCTTCAGGGTGTGCCTTACTTTACCATCAGAAGTAAGCGAGCCAGTAAGCCAGTCTTTGAATACTAATTTTCTGTGTAGCAGATTGTTGCTGTTGGAGATGAAAATGAAGAGCTTTGCTCCAGTTAGAAGAAACATCAGAAGGCTTTATTTACAGTTTTGTGCAGCCCTTTTATAACATGCTGTGCTGAAGAACCATATAATTGGTCAGTAAAGACAACACTTCTCTTCATGGTTAAGTAATAGAAACATGTGAGAGGGCTGTATGAGAAAACTAGCATGTTATGAAGAGATAAAGACTATTTATATTCACTATCTTTGAGAGAGATAGATTCTCTCAAGAGAACAAAAAATCAGCTACTACAGGCTGAAAAACTCCACAGACTCAGAAAATCAGACCTACAGCAGATGACCAAACACCTTCAGGCAGAGGTGCTCTGCTCCCCACTCCAGGGGGCCATATATTGCCAAGAAATCCTGTACATCAACACTAATTTTCTGGTAAGGTTTTTAAAATGCAGGTGTGGAATGCTGATGAGAGATCCCCAGAGCAAATGAGGGTTATGGTGTCAACATCAGAAAACAAGAAAGAATATCAGCGATTCACTCTCATATTTTCTGCCCGCAAGCCATCTGAAAGAAAATCTTGTTTAGTGTTGAGTGTCATACTGTTACGGAAGGACAGTGAGCTCAAACAATAGGAGAGGGCACACACACTTGTGGCCACACTAAAAAGTATCCCTAGGAATACATACTGCAATTTATTGGCTCTGGCCATGAAACCATGGATTACTCTGTCTTCTCAAAGAGGATGCAGCTAGCAGCAAAGCCACCTCCTAACATCTGGTTAGTGTTACTTTTAGTGAGCTGTGGGCTCATATTGTGGGTGAAGGAAGAGAAATATTTCTCAGATTGATAAAGAGAGGACCTTGGAGTGGTCAGTAAATGGGAAAAGATGTGAAGATGACTAGCATCATATTGATTGCTGTCAGCAAGTGACTCAGAGCACAGTCCCTTCGAACATCTTTATAAGGAAAAGACTAGGGAACAGGAGAAGCCCAGTAACTCAGGATGGACAATCCATCTCTGCACTGAGTAATGAATTGGTCTGGCTATACCCACTTAACTTCAATCAGCTTTTGCTAATGTGGGACCTTCACCACGCATTTTGGGGGATCAAGAAACAAGAGTGCTACTGGATGTATTAAAATGAACAAAATAAGCAGCAAAATGACTGCATGTGGGTAATAAAAATAATAGCCAGTGGGAAACATGAGGAATCATTTAAATGATGGAAGAGAAATTATATACATCTGAGTATATTTTTTTCATAGGCAAACAGATGAAAACTGGTCCTCCAGCAAAGCTGGGGCACAGCCAGGGACGTAGATGTTGCAATATTTTAATTTGCAGATTTCCTGTTGCCTAGCACACTCCTCAGCCAAAAATTAGACAGTCAAGATACAGTTCCCAGGGAGAATTAGGTGCCTTAGAAGAGTATTCCTAGAAACGAGCACACTGATTATGAAGTTATTCACACTGCTCTGGAGAAACCACAGAAGAACAGAATGGGACCACAGTCAGAGACAACAAAAATATCTCTCTGCTCAGCCTGAATCTCCCCCTGAAGGAAAAGAGTTCAAGCCAGTTAAGTCTTTGCCACAGAAAGACCCTTTGCTTATTTCTTCACCTCCCATTGCATCCAGTATCTCAGTAGCTAGGTCACTCTTATCGGAGAAGGAAAACCTGTTTCAAACCCCCATGCTGCCTGATCTGCAGCAAGGATCTGGTGCCGACTGCTGCATAAGCACTCACATCAAAGCAGGCTCACTCCCACCCTCTCCCTCCCGCAGGAACTGTGCAAGGAGAAGCAAGGCCCAGTCTGACGATAAGTGTGAAGGCCAGCAAACAGCTGTGCTGGGAGAAGATGTGCTGCATCTGAGAACTTGCTCTGCGAAGACTCCGATATAAGTGGGGCTCTGAAAAGACCGGCTGCAGCTCCCATAAGCATGACAACAGACAGAGGCTGGGGTGGACAGCAGGGCCTTTCAAGTGTGCCTAGAAATCAGGGCTTAGGTGCCCTGAGACATCCACCCATCTGACACTAACACACCAAAGCCATAGCTGCCTGTATTACCCACAGAAAATGTGCAGATCTAGATAAACTTTGTAAAAGCTTCATAAGGAAGTTTCATAGCCAGCTCTTTGTCAGGATTTTCTTACCCCTGTATTAGGAATGGAAAACTGACAGACAGATTCTTGTTCTCTTCCCTTATGTTTGCTGCCTTGTGAATGAAGACTCTGCTCTCTCGGGGAAGAAAAGTGCAGCTGTATATTTCTTTGTATCAGAACTCGGTCAGAAATCAACCTTCTCTTTATGCCTACTTATTAAGTGTATAAGAGTAATATTAATGTGAAACCAGCTGATATATCAATAAACAACTATCCCAAAGAATATGTATGTGATTTTATGCAGCCAGGAGTAAAATGCTTCTGCATGAGCAGAATTGATTTAGGTAATATTATAATTATGACAGCTGTATACTGCTTGCAGGCAGCCTCTCCACTGATTTTGGTTGGTATGCAGACCTTCAGGCATTACAGAAACCTGCTCTAAAATACTTTAAATCTACTTCTTATTGTCTAATTAAGATTAATCTTGACAATCTAACCTCATTAAAAAAAAAAAAAAAAAAGGAAAAACCCGAACAAAAACAAAACAAAAAAATCTACCACCAAACCAGCATTTTGAAACTGGCATGAATTATATATACTTTATGTTTGTATTAAGGATTTTTTAAAATTTAAGATAAATGTGCACTAACTCATTTTCAATATGGCATCACTCCCAGTGTCAGATCCAGCATACTTCTCTCTCTGGGACTGCCAGTGAACCTTTCCTCTTGCAGGCAAGTAATTTTCATTAACGTCCTTTCTAGCTCCTTAAGACAGGCTTCCCTGCTAGATAAACCATGGTAATTTGAAGTCACAGGGAAGCCAATTGCAAACCCCTTTGCCCAGAATGACTTTAAATATGCAGGCACACAACAAGCAAACAAAACAATCTTTGAATTAATGAGGATGAATGCCAATAGCCACCTCATTTTCTGCTAGGTGAGTATTCTAGACTGAAAGGATTGAGATAAGGAGGACAGTGCTGGTGATGTAGTTTGACTTACCAGTTAATGGAATGTGCTTCAGAACAATGTACCCAAACTGGGTTGAGTAAAAAGAATCAAAAAATAGACCATTTTTCTGACCATAGGAGACCACCTCCCACCTCTCAACAGTACCCCAGACTAATCCTTTATTATAATTAAGGGTATGTGGGGTATTATTGGTGGCAAAACTTTGTTGAACACACAGGACCTATTTAGAAATTTGCTGGACAAAACAATAGCAAATAGACCACAAAAACAATAAGCCTGTGCTGGCAGAGATGTACTGGATGATCTAATTGACCTTCTGCATTTGAACCTTGTCATCTGTCGCTGGCTATGGGCTGCAGAAGAATGGAAACGTGTAAGATGAAAACAGGTTTAACAATAGAAAAAGAAAACACAAATGCAAATACAGAATGCAATACGATTGCTCAAGATGCAAATTATAACCAGACCCAGGAACAGATTAAGAAATGATGAGTATACTCAGAGTGCCAGACTCCAAATAGTAGGTTACTGTAATGCCTCCTTTTTAACCCCACTGAGACACTGAGCCAGCAGTAAACTTCATTTGCAGGACTTGGCTCTTCTTCTGTTCAGGACATAGGTAGAAATGCACATTCAAAGCTCCATACTTCTAGGCCTACAGCACACTAGAGGCAACAACTTAGACTTCATTTTTCAATTGGAAGAGTTACAGAAAGTAGATAATTTCATCAAGGCAGCTGAAGACTGGATAAAGCCTGTGTCTGTGGAAGGTGACTAACATACGATCTCTGAACACAGCTCTAGAAACTCTGATTCCTAGTTTACACTAGGAGCTATGTGAATGGTACTGCTGCCATCAGCTGAAAAAGCACCTTGGAATTCTACTATAGGAAGCCTGAAAGTCTTTGGTTTGTAGAACAAGTTAATTTGCATTTCTCAATTTCTTCAGCCAGCCCCATGGCCTGAGGACAACAGCATGCTTCTCAACACTGTCCTTCAGTATTCTCCATCCTTTTTCCAAGGCTCAGGCACATCATCTTCCCAAGCAAAATATAGGAAAGGAGACTGTTCTCCTGCTCTAGAATTGTTCTCTCTTTCTTTGGGAAACAATGGACTTGCTTCCCAGTTCCTAGTAAAGAAGCAACACAAATGCATCCCCACTTTGTCCAGATGAAGCCCAAAAGCAAACACTTGATGAAGGAGAAAAAAACCAAGAAAAGTGAGAGCTCTGCTTACTTTCATCTCTGCTTCTCAGCTGAAGGTCCACAGAGCACCAGGGTTTCTACAACACCAGGAGGTGTCTGGTAAAATGATTACACTACAGTTTCTAGGGAAGTTTGCTGAGAAGCATCACCACCTGATGGAGAAAACAGTGGGAGCCAGTCACTCAGCCATCAGTGTTTATGCGTTGTCAGGACCTATTGGGTGGCATAAAGACATTTTTTATTATCAACACTTATAATCAACTTGTCTGATTACAAGATTAAGCTAGGATTTTGCAAACTGATTGACTGGATTCCTGAAGATTTTCATACTTATTCCTGACTTTTTATCAAATAAAGAGAGGGAAACAGAAAAGTTCATAGATTTTATAAGACTATATCATTCTTCAATAAAGAAAGTTTGAGAAATACTACCCCTATTCAAAATATTCAGAGACATATAATATTACAAATCCCCCTATTCTCTGCTACATGATTTTCAAAGTTAGATTGAAAGGGAAAAATATAAACTTAAAACAGACAGATCAACCTCTCCCAAGATCCTTATTGCAACAGAAATGGAGCTGAATGTATATACAGCCTGGAATAGAATGACCTTCTCTTTTGTGGCTTCCCAATTTCTTCTCTTGCAAGTGGAATTAATAACAAGTTTAGGTTCATTCTATTAGTTAGACTTGAATAAAAGCAATTTCTGTCCTATGTCTATAATAAAATATCACTGATCTCAAAAATACCCTAGCAGCTCTAGTAGGCTGTTACAGGTCTCTATTGAACAATTTCTTTGCAAATCAGATTGAAATGGAACAATTTTGTTGGCCAAGAAAACCAAGAACTCAGCCAAAAAAAGAAACATACCCCGCCCCCTGCAACCTTTCCCCTCGGTTTTCATGCAAACACACAACTGTAATAATATTTGAGCATATTTTATCATCAGAATCAACTACTTCAGTCTTAAACAACTTACAGTATTTAGCCAGCCATCCAACTAAGCTGCTGGTCTTTCCAAGCAATTAGTCATATTTTAAACCAATGATAACAGGCAAGATCATGGTTTCCATAATAAATATATAAAAATTGATCATTTTAGTAGAAACCATAGTTTGTATCTGTTTCTCCAATATGTATCTTATTGTATGCATTTCAAGGCTGTTAATAATCAGATGACAACTGCTGGAGAAGAGAAAAGAAACTGAGGCTGGCATAGATCCTACCTCATCCTGAGTCTCTGCTTCTGGGGCAGGAGTCAGTAAAATGGAAGGTCTCAATAAACTTCATTCTGTCATGAGAAATGAATAGTAAAGAGGAAAGTGAACCCACAAAGAAACCAGAACAAGACCTTGGCATTTCAAACTCCCTTCCAATTCATATAAAGAGATGCCATTTCCTTTAGGTTTAAATCCCTATCCCACCTTATTTCTGTGTTGCACATTATACATAGAGGCCCTAACCATTTCCTTGACTGGATAAGCACAGTGTGTTCCCAGAACTGCAATCACCAGGAGAACCCAGGTCACCGGTGTCCAGCCCAAGAGACCGGCTGCTCTGCACCTGCTCAGGGGTGAGTGGTTTTACTCACACAAAGCAGACATGTTTAGAGACAAGGACAGGACACACTTTGGTCCCTCCAAGCCCTGCAACCCAAGGCACAACGTCCTGCTTTGACAGAGAAGGTATCAACGGCACAAAATAAAGCAGCTGACTTCCCACTGCAGGGGGAGAAGGGGCCTTTGGGAGAATGGGGTCCTGTGATGGCCTGAGGCACCTGGTCACAGATCCCCTTCCCCTCTGACTGCCCATCTGGGCAGTGCTCAGGGGAGACCTGACAATGCTGCTGGTACATTGCCTCAAAGCCATCTGCAGCAGGACCCCCTCCTTGCAAGGACTGTCTGAAATAAAGACATTCAGAACCAAAACCCAGACTCCAGTGTGGGGCTCTTTGGGGATGGGTTTTGCTGTGGTTTGGTATTTTTTTCAGACAAACATTAATGTAACAGAGAACACCTGAACTAACTGAAATCTAAGTAACAATGTGGGGAAAGGAGACGGGAAGGAGTGGGAAAAGGAGTGGAAAAGCTTGGTCATCAGTAATTCTGTACCTGTAATAATTCCTCAACCTGGCTAAGCACATAAACATGTGCAAAACTGCATAGACTGGATCTTCCTCTGGCTCACCTCCAAGACATTAATGCAGATACACTCATAATTAACGAGATTACATATTTTGTGAGATCTCATTGTTTCCAACTCAACGTAAGAAGAGTAATTTTGGAGGGGTCACTTGCCCTTTCTTATCCAAAGAACTTGCGCCAATGTAAAATTACTAAGTGGGAGGAGAATTAAAGCATGTCACTGGAAACTGGACAATTTAGGTCTCTGGAGATATACATCTGGCTTGACAGTTCATTCTTTGATATTTTTCTTTAAAAGCCTGAAAGAGTACAAACAATTGAATCCCAATTAAACCATTACAGTTTCTAGAGGGCATTTTTCCCATTACAGGTTCAATAACCTAAATGAGATATTTTAGTTACTTCTGTAGAGTCCAGATGTACAAAAACACACAAATACGCACACCTTTGAATATTGAAACTCCTGGTTTATAGAGCCACATATTAAGATCAGTTCTGAGGAAACTCAGAAACTACAGTGCAGTTATGTGTGCAATAGGACAGTCAGCAGATGGGGCCGATTTTGAAGAAAGCCACTCTCTTTGTCCACCTTAGAGCAGCTGTGAGTCCAAGTGAAGTACACCCAGCCACTGTAGCTGCAAACATATCCTACAGCTATGGCAGGCACTCCAGCAAAGTTGTGCTTTGTTATAAATAAAGCAACTTGTGGGACTGGGTGCTTCACATTTGCAATTCAACAAATGTTCTGTACCTCCTTTTTCAGAACTTTTCTATTAGCACAGCAGATTGCTTGGACACTTTACAAACTGCCCTAGCTGACTTCCCACATGCTCCAAATCTGCAAAGCAAAAGGCGAATGGTACCAGAAGACTCTTGGGTACCAAGCTTATAGACTGTCAAAACCTTAAGCCAAGGAGCTGTTAAGTCTCCTTTTCTCCACCCAGACTATAAAGAGGGTGTAATATTTCATGGTAAAATATTGCCACGGAAGACATTTGCCTATGTTTTTTTTAATAAAGGCTGTTTGGCAGCTATAGGGAAATGGACCATTAGGTATTTTTCCATCTCTAGAGTCTATTATTCCAATTTAATTTAGGAACAGCAGTCCAGCATCCATCTGTAACAGTAAAGGCTAGAAAGGCAGAGTTAAGCACAGACATAAAATCGCAGGCTGCTGGAACAGCCAGCACGATCAGTTATCCATATCTGGTAGCTGGTAATCTGATAGTTTGGTTTCTTACCTTTAAGACTGAAAATATCCATCATCATAGAATGGGAATTCATTTCTAGAAGGACAAACATAAAACTTTGAAAATAATCTTCTAGGCATGTGCTGGAGGTACCACACCACCCCGTCAACTTTGTGCTGATGTGTTGCATCCTGTGAAGAAGGCTAAGACAGACCCTCTGAAATGTTGTGATGTTTTTCTCTTCACCTTGTCACAGCTCTGCTGAGTGATGGAGGAGGATTGAATGGTCTATTCTCTCTGGAGTGAGAGAATAGTGTCAACACTGCTCTAGATTTCAGATCTGGCAAAATGTGCCTGAAGGTGACATGGAAGAACAGTAAGTTTTAAATGACATCTCCTCTCTCATATGACTCCCGTGAAGATCTGCCATTAATAGCAGAAAGCTCTCTTAAAAATTAAATGTTACTCTTGTGTCTCTCATACGGAGTATCTCAGCCCAATGCTAATTAAATAAGGCAGACACTTGGTTTAGATGTGGAGGATAAGCAGCAATTCCAGTTTTAATGAAAATCTATGAGTGTGTTTTAGTTCCAGTACCATCAGTGCTCATAGACTAGTAATACTACATAGATAAATTAGTCTTTCTTGATGTTAGCAATCATAGACATTAATTTTTTTTTACATTGGAAATCCTAACACAGATGGGGCTTTTGTGGAAAAAATATTTCAGACAAGCTTTGAAGATAACCACAACAATAAAGGATTAATTTTCTCAGTTTCCTAGGTCTTGATCTGTTTGCTGTAGTTTAGTATAAAATAAAGAGCCTTCTTACAACTGACAAGTCAGAGTGAAGGAATCGAACTGTGCAGACTACAACCTTTGAAGTTTTACCTGAAGATCATATTAATTGTCCAGAAAAATTTAACAGTAATTGACAAATTCACTTGCATTGTTTCTCATGGTACCGAACAGTTTTGTTCAGGAGAACGTGCATTTATAGTGGATAAGATTTCACCATGAATTTCCCACTAATTTTAAAATCATTCTTTCTTTCATGTATTTTTAGTACAGTCCTATGGATCATTGGTACTTTCCAGTTAGAAAACAAATGAATTTAAGTTGTGCCCACAAGCTCTAAAATATTAAATGCTACATCAGAACCCTACAAAATTACTAGTTTCACAGATAGATCCAGGTTGATATTTACAAATCCAGAACATTTTGCTTCCCTGATCTCCTAGCACAGAAAAAAATCTCAGCAGATGTACAGCATTGTGAACAGCCCTAGGAGAAAAGCTGCTGGAGTGGTTTGGGTGCTAGCCTGAGACTTGGGAGATGTTCATTTTCCCGCTCCACTATGGCATCATGTATGGCCTTGGGCAAGTCACATTTCTAAAATGGGAATAACATCTATTTCATAAGAATCTTCTGAAGACAAATGCATTCAAGAATGCTAGGCACTCAAATCACAGAAAGGTTGGGTTGGAAGGGGCCTTAAAGATCATCTCATTCCAACTCCCCTGCCATAGGGAGGGACACCTTCCACTAGACCAGGTTGCTCAGAGTTCAGGTTGCATCTAATCTGGCCTTCAACACTCCCATAGGGCATCCACAGCTTCTCTGGGAAAGCTGTTCCTATGCCTCATCAACCTCACAGGGAAGAATTTCTCCCTAATATCTAATCTAAACCTACCCTTTTTCAGTTTAAAACTGTTACCCCTTTTCCTAACACTACACTCCCTGATAAATAATCCCTCTTTATCTTTACTGTAGTTCCTCTTCAGGTACTGTAAGGCTGCCAGAAGGTGTCTCTGGAGCCAGGCTGAACAACCTCAACTCTCAGTTTGTCATCCTAGGAGAGGTGCTCCAGCCCTCTGATCATCTTTGTGGCTTCTCCTAGAACTGCTTGAACAAAACAATGTTTTTCTTTCTTATCTTGAGAGCCTGACAACTTGCGGTTTACCTAAATACATAAAGTAACTTTGTAAGCTCTGCATTTGGAAACATTGCAGGATAAGGAGTACCATATAATTTGCAGAAGGAAGAGCCACAGCAAAGAGTCTTAACCCTGCCCACCTGAAGGCAGAAGTTCCACACAGGAAGATGTTCCCTAGCCCAGAGATTAATGTGTTCTTGCACTTCACACACAGAAACCACCTTCCTGCATCAGACAGGATAGAAACTCTGGGTTACCCTCTGCAGTCACATCTGCTGCTCTGTCTCCCTTGTCCCACTTCATCATCTCAGCATTACATGGGGTACAAATACCCCCACGTGGCACCTCAGTGCAAACACCTCCCAAAACTCCTCTGTGTGCTGCTCTTTGCTGGGTAACTGACTTAACCTGAGACACAACACTGCAGCTCCCTCATATTATTCAAGGTGGGATTAACCAGTCAGTGATCTCACACCTTCAGTCTGGCTCATGTCCTGCTACTCAGACCTTACCCACACAGACAAGGACTCTCTCACCAAACCACAGAGAGAAAAAAAATCAACAGCCCAGCACATCCTCACTCCAGCTACCAGGCATGCTCTTGAAATGCTTGGGTATTGCAGCATCCAAATGAAAGGAATCCAAGAACACCCCTCAGCTGATAGAATGAGGGGAAAGGGCTGATTTCTCAGTAAAAATCAGTAGCCACTGAGATGCATATCCAAATAGCTAAAGACCAAATCAGAAACATTGTGTTCCAAAAGGGCCATTTTCAGAGTGTTGGAAACCATTATAAGCCAAATCTCTCCAGCTTGAAGAGAGAATTTTTGAAAGGGAAAGAGAAGTAGTAATTAGGAGGTATTAAAAAAGAGAGCACTGAATAAATAAATACCCACAATCAGACACACTCACACACACAAACAAAGACATTTTTTGCTCTGTGGCACATACTGTGGCTGGACTTCTCCACACCTTTAAACCCTCCAATATCTGAAGAGAGACTACAAATGCTGCAGGGCTGCAAATTTTTTATGCCCCTCCGAGGTGGTAAATCCCATGGACCATTTGTAGCTCCACTACTGATCCTCATGGTTCCTCTGTGTTAACTTTGGCACACCTTGCCCTTGGATCACAAGAAGGAAGGAAAGCTTTCAGCACCCACAACACAGCCCTTCAGTTAAGGGGAAACTGTAATAAAGCATTAAGTCTCAAGTGAACAAACAACCCCCAAAGGCAACCCCTTCTCACTTTAGTGTATCTTCCCTTTTCTCAGAGGCTGAATTTCCTTCTTCTGAGGTGAGCTGTTGGATCAGCTTATGGTAGTCATGAAGCCGTTGTCTCTGTCCCACAAAAGACCATCATCTCCTTCTGCCAGAAGCTCCTTGGGAAGTTCAGCAAAGAGCTTCACAGCCTCCACAGTCAGCCTGAGGTGTAAGAGTGATGTGACAGACCCCAGCTTCATGACCACCATAAGCTGATCCAAGAGCTGACCTCTGAAGGTGGAAATTTGCTCCCTTGGGGTAATGTGTTTCAACAAAATAACCAGTTTTATGCTGGCTTAGTGTGCTGAACTGACACAGGAAATACTCCAGTAATACACAGTCAGTGTAAGAGTGGGTAACTGCTGAGCAGAGGGTGAGAAAAGCCAGGACCAGGGAATAGGGAAAAGGCACAAACCCCACTCCTTTCAGCAGCACTGCATTCTCACATTAGCATCCATGCTTGTGAAACCACAGGCTGAGGACTTGCTATGGAGCAATAACTCATCTGCAGAACCTTTCATGAAGTGTAATCCAGTACTCCCAAGCAGGATTTGTATCTTACTCATCAGCTCCCCAAAGCATCCTACATATAAAGTAACCATCTAGTGAAAGGGGAAATAAAATTAGCTGCACAAATATTTAGATAACCCACGATAAAAGGAGAAGTAGGCAGCGGCTCATAGAAATCATGAGCCACAAACCTGACAAGATGAACAAAAGGACAAAAGGAAATAAATTCTGTGACCTCCAAGAGAGCAAGAGAAATTCTGATCTTCAGGTGTTTGCTCTCCTGGGTGTTTCTTGAATTCTTGTTTTTTTTCTTGTATATCAAAACCAAATTGATACATTTTTGGATGGATGAAGTAGCTGAAGAGGGCAAAACTATTTCATAAACATTCTCATCCAGCATAACAGAAGCAGGGGCTTATATGCCTGCATGAAATGAAGATGAATTAACTGGCCTCACTGTAAACAAAGAAGTTCAATAGAAAAACAGACATTACCAACTAGAGTAGCTCCTAAATGAGCAAGTCCGAGTTGCACACATGCAAGAGCTCCAGAACAGCAGGTGGACAAGTGCTCTGGACTCACCCCTCTCCACTGACTAGAAGGAGACTAACACAACTGCTTGAGATATGGCACTGACATGAAAGACTAGGTGCCTTGAGACTACACTCACACCTACCTCAAGGCATCCTGAGAAGCGAAGAAAAGCTCAAAGCAGCTGAAGAAAGCCTCTCAAGCTCACACTTGCTGAACAGTGATGGAGCGAAACTGCAGCTAATGGGGACAAGGAGCACACCCCATAAAAACAAAGCCCTTGGCCCACTGGAAATAACTGGAAAGGGTAGGTCCCCCACAGAAGAGCAGAGGGGTTGCATGTCTTTCCATGCCAGCAGGCACAGCCTGGAGACAGGAGATGCTGCTATGCCTACACTATCTCCCATAATGCTTTAGAAGAGGCCACCTCTTTCACAATCTTCTATGATTTGCCAGAAATTGCAAGTGGGGAAAGTTGCTGTTGTTCCTAATGATTAACAGACTATGCCATAAATATAACCGGTAATATTCATGTTCCTTCTCTGTGCAGGAGGAGCTCCAGGCAGGCCAGCAAGGTGCTTGGAGCACCTGCAGCAAGGAGCTCCTGCCATCCCCTCCAGGAAGCACTGGGATCTAAGACAACATGTTCACAAGTAGCTTTCTGGTGCCTTTGTGAGCTGTGGCCTCATGCCTGGAGGGACTGTGCTGGTGAAGAGGGCAGCCTGTGGCAAGGCCATGGGAAGAGGCTGTCAGCATCCCACAGCACTGGCCATGTTCAGAACACTGCCTTTTCTTGGCCTCAGCATGGCCATGAAGGGAGGAACTCACAGAGCGAGGGCTTAGTAAGCTCACAAGTTTCCAGAAGACTCTCCTGGCGTGAGGGAAGAGGAGCAGGAACATGGGCCACTTGCCAGAGATCGATTTGTCCAATTTAAGGAAATTAATTTAATTGTCTGTGGCAGTAGGAAAGCTTGCAGCTGCTGGCTCCAGGAAGCCTGGACAGTAAGACAACGCGGCGCCAATGCTGCTAGAATTAAGCAAGTGAGGTGAACACCCAGCAGCCGGGACTCAGGAAGCTTGGTGGCTTCACATCCTTCCAATGAAGGCTTGCACATTTCCATTCTGAACTGTTACATCCTAGGGTGGCAAGTCTCTCTAAAAACCAGGCCGGCTGTTAACATCTAGTGTAGTTGGTACAAGATAGTGTTTAAAATCCTCACCATTCTGCAGTTAAAACTTTGCCCTGCAAAAGCCAGGGGTCTGTCCTGCAAAGGGGAGTCCCAGCAGGGTGGTGGGACCCTGTGTTCCAGCCCAGGGAGGTGAAAGGCAGGGAGAATACTAACAACTGTGTAATTACAAAATTATGTTAACTTTTTTTTCTTTCTTTTTTTTTTTTTTTTTCCTCAGAAGATAAGAACAGTTGGAGAAGTATATGCTGTGGGGCCTCAGCAAATCTACTGCCAGGATTTGCTGTTTGAGGCTTTCATCCATCCAGTTTTAATCCAAATTAGTAGGAGCTTCAGAAAGGGATTCTGGCAAAGACACAGCTGGAAAGATTTTCATCATTAATTCTGCCAGGCATATAAAAATACAATAAAAAAATAGGAAGGGGGTGGGCTACAACAGCTCTTGGCGCAAACCTGTTTTGGTTTGCTCTTAGAGTAAAAACAAAAAACAAAATAAAATACATATTTAATTAAGAAATAATCCTTATCTTTGTCCTCCTTGACATTTTTACATAAGGCAAAAAATGCAATTCTATGTTCATTATAGAATTAATTTCTTTGCTTTGTAAAGAGGCAGGGAGGCCGGGGGTGAGCGGGGAGAGCTGGCTCCCCTGGCCCCAGTGGCACAGGGCTGTGCAGATTTTTGGCAGGTCATTCCCTGTAGCAAACAGCAGTAGTTTAACGAGTTCAGCCTGCAGCTTGTCAGTGGGAATGCCAGAACAGGGAGGCAGCACAAGCACAGGTGGAGCTTTTGTGTGTTCACCCAGTGAGCACCAGCACTCCACACTGCCTGGGACCAGCTCCTCAACAAGGACCAGAGTCCTTGCACACACACTTCTATGACACCTCCTGTTCCAAGCTGTGGAGACTAAAACAGGACATTTTGCAAATGCCAACTTTGACAAATACTGTTAAGCAAACCAGGTCCTTTTCTCATGTAATTTCATTTATCCAGGGAGTGTTAAGGAATGAGGCTCAAGCAAGGATACAGAAGTACTCTCTGCCACATACGCATTTTGAAGAGAGTGGCAACTTCCCAAAATGCTTCCAAACTGCTATGGGTCTGTTTATTAATGAGACATAAGGTTGCCTGGAGGACAGAAGCCTATGTCCTATGGTGCTGCTCATGATTCTGGTTATCCTAGTCTCTGTTACAGCTGTTTTTGAAATAAACCCATTGCACACGCACTCCTAATCTCAGATCTCAGAGCTTTAAGCCAACTGCCTCAAAACAGATTTGATTTATAAATGCATGAACTGTGACCGCAGAGGCATCATTCCACCCATCACATACATTCACACAATGAAGACAACCATGAACAAGTCAGTGGAGAGGACTGCCTGTATGTAAATGTAAGGAGCTAGACTGGAGAATTGGAGTGGGAAATGAGAGGCTGGAAAGCAATGTTGTGGGAAGGGATCTGGGGGACCTGGTCAAAAGAGAATTGAACACAAGTCAGCCAGGAGGGCCAACCCTGTCCTGGGGTGCATCAGCCACAGCATCACCAACCAGGCAAGGGAGAGGATTGTCCTGCTCTGAGCTGGGGCGGCCTCACCTTGAATATTGCGTGCAGTTTGGGATGCCACAACATAAAAAAGACATTAAGCTATTAGAGAGTGTCCAAAGTAGGGTCATGAGGAAGGTGAAGGGTCTGGAAGTGAAGCCTTATGAGGAGCAGCTGAGGTCACTTGGGTCTTTTCAGCCTGGAAGATGACTGAGGGGAGACCCCAGTGGTCTGCAACATCCTTGTGAGGAGGAGGGGCAAGCACTGATACCTCTTCTCTCTGGTGACCAGGGACAGGACTCAAGGAAATGGCATGAAGCTGAGGTGGGAGAGGTTTAGGTTGGATATCAGGAAAAGGTTCTTCACCCAGAGGGTGTCTGGACACAGGAACAGGCTTCCCCCAGGGAAAGGTTGGATATCAGGAAAAGGGGGAACCAAGCTTGACAGAGATCAAGAAGCATCTGGACAATGCTCTCAGGCACATGGTGTGATTTCTTGGGGATGTTCTCTGCGGGGCCAGGAGGTGCACTCGATGATCCTGATGGGTCCCTTCCAATTCAGCATGTTCTGTGATTCTGTAACAGATCCAACTAACTCAAAGGATTTTCTCCACATAGCTGCATTTCATGTCTAGCCAAAAATCATAGTATTTAAGGAACCTTGTCTATTAGTTGTTAAGAACTTTCATAACTAAATTTATTCTGTACTGCGGTTAGTTACCCACTTGCATTTCCCCTGGTGCTACATCAGAAGAAAAGATAGAACAAGGATTAGTTTTGCCTCCAAAAAACACAGCGCAAGTCTTAAGTGGAAACTTTTCATAATTGTCTCAGGATAAAGCAGACACTCTGGGCTGTTCAGTCATGGCACTGAACATCCATCCCTAGATATCTGTCAGAGACATCCCATCTTCTGGGACAAACTCCAGAGAAGGAAATATTGTGACTAACTATGACCACTTTGCCAATGGTATCTCCTTATGAGATGGGAATTTTAGGAGTTATGTATTTGACTATAATTAACTACTTATCCTATTACATACAATAACATGACCTGTTATTTTGCACTTTATTAATGAAATATTTATTAGAACGAAACCATGAAGAATGAATTTTAAAACAGAATTTATACATCAAGTGGCATTTTCATTGGAAAAAACTTCAAATAACATTTTCTTTTGGAAAGAAATACCACAGTGATACTACGCTGTTTTGAACATTTATATTTTTTTATTTTCACCTCTTCTATATAAGGCAACAAAAATTTGGATTAGAATCTCAGATGATCATTAACATATCATTGTACAAAATCAGCTTTTTCCAGCACCTAAAAACTGAATTAAGGAAAAAAAAAAAAAAAAAAAGCTTTTGGGGAGTTTTAAATGAAGCAAAATATCCTGATCCTGCTTTGCTATTTAAAGTACTCCTTGTCAAACCTGACATACTCAGTGGAATCCCCTGTGCCTTGGTTTGCTGTGGGTTTTCAGCAGCCCATGAAGCAACTCCTGGGGACCTGAGTGCACAGTCAGCCAATATCCCAAGGGCACCAGCAAAGACACAAAGATTTCCTTCCCACCAATGGACTTTACCTTTCAGCTGCCCACTTCACTTTATGCAGCCTACGAGAATTAGAAAAGATCTTACTTTGCAAACCTGTCTCGAGGTCCAGTGCCCTCAGTGCAGTGAGGCAGAACATCCATTCTCCAGGAGCTGGGGTTTGAAGAGGTGCTTTAGCTAACAGAGAGCTTTCATCTCGTTGGCATGGTGTCCTCCCCACCCACAGACTCGGGAAAGCTGGAACTGGTGAGAGGTAGTACAAAATGCAAAATACGGTGTACAAAGTAACAGCATCCAGGACAAGAACTATAATGAAAACAGCTGTGAGGATACATACATAAACATAGATTTTTACAGCCCACTGAGCCAGTAAGAGAACATCAGAGAAATATTAAAGGGGTAGCATAGGGGCAGGTAAGATATATTTTACATTTTAAAATTATATGATCACCAAAATCAATTTGGGTGAGAATAAAGTTGAAGAAATAGGGGGGTTTGGGAGATATCAAACAGAAAATAAAGGTGGAAAGGGATACTGGTCTCTTCATTCTCCTGGGCACCCACAACTCTATTTTTTTTAGGAAGAACTTTCCAGACTGAAAAAACAGCCTCATTCAATTCTGGACTTCAATTTAAACTGCAAACCAAACTAAACAGCAAAGAATGTACACATTAAATTTTTTTCTTCCCAACTTCTATTAAGGGGTTGAGAGTCAGAAAAGAGAAACATGGTGGTGATGGGAGCTGAGCCAGCAGCTGAACTTCCTGCCAACTAACCCCAGTGCTCTTCTTGTCCAACAGGGAAACCTACAACCACTGTGTATCATCCCAGGCCCTCTTCCCTGCTCTAACTAGATATTTTTGTCTCTGGAAATCCTGTGGCCAGAGGTCAGTGCAAAGTCACAGGGTCACCACTCTGTGATACCGTTCTTGGGATGATGGCCTTGAAGCTCTGGAATTATCACATTGGAAAAAAAATTAGAAAAAAATCTTAAAAAGCAGAGGTAGAAGGAAAGCAAAGATTCAGAATTATTAAGTTATTTCCTCTCTGTAACATTTCTCCATTTAACCAATATCAAAGCAGCCTGAAGGCCCATGGTTTATCTTCCTAAGCACCATTTTCCAGTTATTTTGGAAAGGTGAGCCTTGACTGAGAACTCACAAAAATTTCACTGCCTTTTGGCAGCTGTGATGAGTATGAACACCTGTGACTTTGTTAAGTCACAACGCTGAGTGCTTGTCTAACAGAAAGAAAACACTGAACTGTTAAGGACTTCCACCACAGCCTTCCAGGCCTCTAGAACTGACAGAGAGGAATAAAGGATCAACCACAACCAACCATCAAGAGTTGCTGTTGGAGAGCCCATGTCCAGTGAGGGGACTTGCCTCTTTACTGGAAGGGACCCAGATATCATCCATTAACAGACACCAGTTTCTTAGGATGAAGGACAGGGTTTAGAGGGAGAGAGGGCTGCACTATCCTTGAGAAGTTCACCAAGCTGACACATCTACTTGACTCCTCTCAGTGATAAGGAGAAACTACTGAAGCTGAGTTCCTGCCAGTTTGCCTGATAGCTTGAGTAGAAGTAGGAAGTTCAGCCAAGACCCTTGTGTTCCTACTAAAAAAGCTTTTTTTGTATGCTTTTACTTGTGTATCGTTGTTTTAATGAGAAGATCAAGAAGCAGCAGTGCCAGCACTGGTTGTAACAGCAGAAACAAACAAAAAAAAAATGGTTAGAACTTTTGTCCAGATCTTGTTTCCATGTGGGTTCTCTGATGTTTAATGAGAGTTGAACTTGTATTACAGCCTTTTCCTTGGAAGCGATTGTCATCTTCTTCACTCCCACTGCCTATTTCAACAAAAGCATAGTTCCATTATCTGTAAGACATCATCAAACTTTGAACTTCTGTTAAACTCCATCCAATTGGTCACTAATTATAGAAAGTATTAGACAGAGATGGCAGGTAGGGTACACAGCAAATGCACAGAAAATCTATTTCCACTACTTTTCCCCTTTCTCTTCCCATAGATATGTGGGAAGCTTGCAGCTAGAACACCACCACCTGGTAAAGGGATCCTGTAAAAAGATGGGGCTCTTTCCCTTTGTTGCCTCAACAAATTGCTCCCTACAGCAAGAGACAGCTTCTGCCCGTATGACCTCGCAGCCACTTTCAGCTCCTCCCTCCATCCAATTTGCTGTAGCACAACAAAGCACTCCAAAAATAACATTTATTTTTAAAAACTGGAAAATGGCAGAAACCACCCCAAAAGAGAGAATGACAATGGCCCGAGTTCAGCGCAGGCTCGTGAACTGACGCTCCCCGCCAGGGACAGGAAGCTGGAACCTCAAGGAAAGAGACTGAATGGAACCAGAGCGAAGGGAAGTGCCAGAAGCCGCGGCCACCGATGACCAAATCCTGCCGAAAGGATAACTCAGCCGCCCGGCAGCCCTGCGCTCGGGAGAGCGCCAGGACTGTCTCACAGCTCTAGATCTATAAACGCCTGTGCTGTGGAAGTCTGCACGCACAACAGGCTGGAGTGTGCACGCTATGTAAAGAGAAATTTAAAGATGAGGAACATTTCCAAATGACAGCTTTAAAGCTGGGGATCAGCAGAGACTGAACATCTGATTTCAATTCTAAATTATTTCTGATTAGCCAATGTTGACACAGTACCCCAAATACACTGACAGTTTCTGTTCAAAATGGTATCCTTCAGTAATGACAGAGTTGGTATGTATGGACTGCTAAACAAAGGCCACACCACCACTGCTGGAGGACTAGAAGTTGGACCAGGCAAAGGAGAAATAAACTAAATCATTTTCGTTGAACAGGCAGAGCCAGATGTGCCAGTACCTCACCTCTTGTATAACCACTTAGATCATGTGTAAGGTAACTTTCATGAAAATGAAGTTATAAGTGCATAATAAATAAATCTAGAAAAATTCCTTGCCTATGAAGAACAGAAATTAATTTTGTTAAGTAATAAAAGCTGAATGCTAAACTGTAATGCTGAAATGCAGACAGGTTTTTAGAAGCAGTACGTTTTTGATGTAATATTTGAAAATGATCAATTCAGATTCTGCTTTTGAAAAATTTTCTGAGCTTTGATCTTGCTCCAAGTTGAGTCCAGAACAACTGACATTATGGCTGACATTAAAAGTGTCGAAACAAAGTGATTTATAATGGAAACACAGAAAATAAATCACTACTTGAGAACTTTTTAACACACCACAGATTAGAGCCAGAAGGCCAGACTAAGTTGCCGTTGAGTTTGTAAGCTTCCTGCTGCAGCTGAGGACCACAATACACAGAAGAGCAAATTCAGTTAATGAACTCGATCGGATACACACAATGACCTGTGTCTTCCTTCAAGAGGCACTTAAAAATTATGATCTACAAAGACATTAACATGACCACAGTCAGTGACCTGCAGCAAACTGAGAAGCTGGGTTCCTCTGGCTGGAGCACAAATGCATGCACCAAGGCCCTGCTTGGTGAACGCAGACCAAGAAGAATATGTGACCATATTTGACCACCAAAATGAGAAGAGCCATTAACATCCTGAATTAATGGGCTTAGTGGTTTTCCAATGAGGTATTTTCATGATGGACGTGGTGTGGATTCAGCAGAGTCTGCCCTTTAACAAATACAGCTTTAGTTTCAAAGACTTGATTAGGCTTAATACCATTAGGGAACCATTACTGATTTTATGCTGTTGTTGTTACTGGTTTAACTATCGATTTCTGAACCAAAAATTGCAGACAGTTGGCTTGACCAAGACTCAAGGTTTAGGAATGCAAAAGCAAATCCAAGGTACAGATGAGCTTCAGCTGTGGACAGGCTTCACAGGGTTTAATAGGCTCTCCAGAGTTTGTTAGGTNTTTTTCTTCTTCTGTGGGGTGCGCATGAGCCCAGTTGTTTCTTTGCATTTGTTGTTTGCTTTAAATGCTTGTGACCTCAGCCAGAGCAAGTGGAATTCATATGAGTAATTACTGCATGCAACAATCAAAAAAACCTCACACCAACCTTGGTTTATTGTACACCAGATACAAAACAAAACAAAACAAAACAAAAGAAAATTATCTTCTTAATCAGCAATCCTTGATCACCACCATGTGTTTTTAAAACAGCCAGATGTTCACAGTTTAAGAAGCCAAATAGTACTACTACCTTCTTGTAAACGTTAATGGTGAAAGAACAATAATAATGGTTTTAGTCAATCATCATGAGTACTTGAAAGTACAAATATAAATTAAATAAGACTCAAAAAACTTGTACAATAAAATTTGCTATAAACAAAGCTAATTAAAAAGAACTGCTCTCAACCTGGGTTGTGGGTTTCATTTTGTTTTAAAATTAAAAGCAGTATTTATTTTTCTGAAGCATCCAAATGAATGTTCATATCCAGATGTCCTTACAAAGAAACATGGTCTTCATTTTTCCTCATTTTTTAATCTGTTTATATAATATTTTACTTCTGATTGTCCTTTTCTTCCTTGGCAATCCTCTTTGTCACACCACTGAAATACTTCTCACGGAAAGAATTGTGTCCCCTGTACGGCATATACTGACCATCCAACAAGTAAGAGTTCTCATCTTGATCCTGTATGGCATCAAATGACAAACATTAGACTTGAGGGTAGTGTGCTCAGCACGTACTGCCCCCACTCTGCCTCCAGCTTTCTCAAACCATTACGTGCAAGGGTAAGGTAGTTTGGGCTTTTGTCTTACAGTTCAACAGCACACACTTAAGTCACTGGAAACATCTCAGCTGACATCACCAGAATCCCACCCTTACATGACCAAATGAGCACAGGTACCACGTGCCACACAGGTTACTTTCCAGAAAAGATATTGTCAGGAGAATTCAGTGAGTCAGAGGTCTGTCGAAGGCAGTTACAAACAGAAGAGGAACACAAACGGCTAAAATGAGTTCCTACAGTTACTGAAGCACATTCAGAGAATTTTTTTTTTTTCTGTGCAGCATTCATGTATTTCTGAAAGTTAAAGTTGACACAGTAAATCCCTACACATAATACCTATTTGACATCAGCCAAAAACACAGTTTAGAAAATTGGCCCACTGTATATACAAAGGTTTAGTTCATCATGTACTGTGGCTTTATACAATTAAGATACTTGTCAGCTAACATTAGCAATGCTGTAAGACAAACATTACATCAAACTTTAATCTGAGTGTTAAAGAAAACTGATGCCAACTTCTAAAAACAGTTTTATGCTTCTGGGTGATGTCAGTTTATTATTATGCTCAAAAGCAGGAAGGAACAGTGACAAGCAACCTCACACAGAACAACTGAACAGAGCAAGGAGAAGATAAAAACAAGCACATAACAGATAAAAACAAGCACACAACAACTATTCCACCATGTGGTTCTTCTCTTTTTTTTTTTTTAACCAATGCAGTAACACAGATATTGGTTCATTACCTTAAAATGTTTAGTTATTTGTTCATATTTGAAAATAAAGCTACTGTGGAATGTTTTAGCACTAGTAGGAACATGGAAGTAGATTTTAGTCAGTATTTTCATATTACAGAAGTATTACAGTGCAAGGATGAACAGAGTCTTAGTGGACAATCTCTCCCTTCAGCTCTTTTGTAGCCTTTCCAGGTTCTCACCTACCAAGATCAACACCCCTCCTAGCTTCGGATTCTAAAGGAGTGAAAGAAAAGGTTTTGCAACAAAGCAGGATGCTTGTCTGCATGTAGAAGGGCCCTCTTCTGGACACAATGAGATATTATTTTGAAGTAGGTCTCACCTGCTACACCATCAGACATCAGGAATGTGACACCAGCTTAAATTAACTTGCTAAATGTTCAGTACCATGTAGGTATCTATTATGTAAGGCACGTACAACAGCAGCAGCAGCTCTATTTAAATACTGCACTGTTGGAAAATAGCAGAAGAAAATTACTTCAGGAAACCCAATGCAGGCACAGTATTATCTACTGTCTTTTGGTCACCTGTGAGAGACTGCCATCTCCATGACTATTCTCAGGCTGATAAACAAGGCTTTTTACATGCTTGTGAAAAAAACTGAAAATTACAAAATTGCTATAGACAGGAAACAAGAAGGATTTAAGACATACTCCTCTCATAGCCAGCCTGTACCCGCTTTTCCAGCCACTCACTGGAAAAAGAGCACTTTTTCTTCTCTTGAAATTCCAAGTCAGAAATCCTTCTTTGGCATAAACATGTGTTTTTATACCATTGGGATGTTTTAACAAGAATGCTATGTAATTCACTTGTTTTGAGAAATGGACAGGATAATGATATATAGATCAAAACACTTTAAGATTAAAAAATAATCCCCACAGCCTCTAAGAGGTCACACGTGTACAACATTCCTCTTGATTCCATAGGAAACAAAATGCTGATTTGGGGGGGGATGGATAAAGGAGGAAACAGCCCTCTTTTCTACCTCCAAGCTGGTCAGGGAAAAGAGAGGATGTGCTGCATAGAAGAACAAATTTCAAGTAAAACACAGGTGTAATAGGGGCATCTGCATGCACCAGATGGAAACAGCCTGGGTGCACCACTCCACAGCAGAATCTCATCTCAAAAATCCAGGCCTCATCAAGAGCTCTGCAAACACTGCTTGCTAAATGAGAGATCTGCAGTCAGGCATGGATTTCTTAGGAGAGAGTACAAAAGAAGTTCCTGGCCCACATGACAATAATTCCAGTTTAAGAGGCTCCATTCCCTACCTCTCACCTGCACAGGCATGACTGTCTAATAAAGATGGCAATTGCTTAAAAAACAAAACAAAACAAAACAAAACAAAACAAAAACCCCAAACACCAACAAGAATGGGAATTGCTCCTTAAAAAAGGGAAAAGAAAATAAGAAATCCTGAACTACCTGGAGATACCAGTCACTCTTGAGATTTATTAGTCAAAGGAATTTTATAGGCAGTGTGAGTACTGATCAAAGTCACTGAAATTCTTGGATTTCAGAGACTAAGGATTTCCAAACCAATTCTAACTTAAAGCATTTTATCAAGGAGCTGAATTGGTACAATCTGAACACCACAGATAGGCTTCAGAGAAAATAACTTGTAAAAAACCCTTAACAATTTATTTGTTCTAAAGACAACACTAAAATAGATTTTAGAGATCTCTAATAAAGAATGAAGAGGTGGAAGAGAGGAGGATGCTTAATGATAACAAGAAAATTTTGGTTTTCTTTAAAATCCTGGCAAATATTAAGTGACATTGTGAAGTTTTTTATTCATCTAGAATGCCCCAGTTGAGCTTCAAGGTAATTACCCACATTTAGTTTTGATTAAAAAGAAAAAAAAAGTCTTCCTAACCTTATCACTGCTTTCTACCACTCTACATCTGGTGCTGGACAGTAGCTATAGAAACCACTTGTACTAATGTTATACAGCTTATAAACAAAAAGAAGCAGTTACCAAATCAGGGACAGCGAGGTCACATACCCAGGAACAGACCCTGCTAAATTCAGTAGGAAAAAATTCTACACCAGTAACAACTCTGGAGTGACCATGTGACATGGAAATGCTTGAGCCATTCAACAGGGTGGGCTTGTGTGCCTGGTGATTCAGGGCCCCTTCCTGGACAATCATATGCTCAGAGTTTGTCCTTCAGTCGAGTTTTCTGTTACATCTTACTACATAATTTCTAGGCATCTCTCTTGGCATTAAAAAAGTGGGATGCCTCACAGGGAGGGAGAAACATGGGGCCCTGGGCTGAGGCTGCAGTTGCTCCTGCCCTGCTCACCCTGGGTTTTGTGGGGACAGTGTGCAGATGTGCTGTGGGGGAGGCAGGAGGGGGGTGTGCATTTTGGAGTGAATGCTGTGCTGGGAGCAAGTGGCAAAAGTTGTTTGGAACAATAATAAAAGACAACAAACTACTCTTCTGCTCATATTGTGCACATGCTGGAAAAGCCTATGCATATCAACACTGAGTTCAGGGAGAAGCCTCTTCCAGTTGGCATTCACTTTAAACTTAAAAAGAACAGTCTGCTTACAAGATAGTGAGTTATGTACCAGATCTGTGAGGTTTTTAATTCAAACATATGATCTTCATTACTTCTTATAGCAGATCAATACTTCACCTAGACATACTCACTTTCTGCTTTCACTTTGGTCTCCTTCTTATTACAAACAATTCCAATCAAATTACCCCACCAATTTCAGCAACTGACTGAATTCATCTCCAGTTAAGAGTTTATTTAAAGCGTTAATAGTGAAATCAAAATTTGCTGTGAAATCTGCAATTCCTTATTGGCGGCAAACACTGGGGAAACCGAAGAACTGCATCCTAACAGTAACATGACTTGTAACATTTCTCAGCCATTTGCAAGTGCTGCACTAAGCTGAATTAAAAGGCAATTGAGGGCCTGTTACAAACCAGTTTAGTAAAGCAGACAGGAACCGTCTGGAAACAAATATTTGGCGTATCTATAAAAATTCACTCTTTCACTTAGGAAAAAGAAAAGCAGACAAAAATATAACTATTGAATTTTATGGTCATATCTGGCAGGTCAGAAGTATCCAATTCAAAGGTTGCTCAGGATATTAATACAGGAAAAAACATGTTCCAGGTAAGGGATGCTGAGGTGGGGAAACCTTAGACACTGAAACAAGGTCCTAAACCAAGCAGGCAGTAGCTAAGGATTCAACATGCATTTTGGTCTCCACACAAGTTTTGCATCATCAGAAACCACACATGGGTTCTAGGATCTTTAAATTATCTAACAGACATCTGGAATACTGAATGTAAGCACTTGCACAGTCTTATCTAAGCAGCAAGCCTGCCAACTAGTCTCAGGTGCTCAGAGCTAAGCATTTCCAGACATTTCATGACATGAACCTGTCAAACCACAAACTGAAGAGCAGGTGATGCACAAGAAGAGAGTAATAAATGATGCAAGTCTGTTTGCAGAAGGGTTGATATATTTTTTAGGTTAGAATATGTTACCCTACAGCACTGGTAACAATAAAACTGCCATCAAAAACCTCCCTGAACACCCTGAGACGCACATGTCAAAAATTTTCATCCTTTACCCTCCTGGTTTGCTACTGGTGAAGTTGGCAGCTCCGAGGCTGAACTCCACAGAGTGTTTATAAAAGCTTAGGTGTTGCTTGAAAACTGCAGTCACCACAAGCAGTATGACTGCAGTACTGAACCCCTGCTGTGTCATTAGTGCAAGCTCCACACAGACACAGCAGTCTGACTGCATCTCCCGCCATCTGAAACAGCTCTTCCAGCTGACAAGGAATGTACTAAAAACACTTGCTCACCGACTGCATTTTCGTTAAGAATTTGCCTTACGTGTACTTAGTATCTCTTTTAACAGTATTATGTGAGAGAAGTCACAAAAATAAAAAAGGAAACCTGAATGCAATATTCCCTGGTCCCAATGCCTCAGGACAGGCACATAATGTGTCACAAAACAAAACAAAAAAAAAGAGTCAGTGTGCTTTTCTGTACTTGTCACAATTTCAATACTATTGCAAAAGCTAAAATGTACCACTCTAAAGATGAAGTAGAAGAGTTATATAAGGTTTACCTGTACTGTAAGACCCACAAAGACATCTAGTATTTACGTGGGCAGAGATACGCTTTGAAATCAGTGGAAACTTGGGCATTAAGGCAAAACCTCTGTGGATGAACCATAAGTTCAAAGATCTTTTTCACACTATCAAGGGACTTTTTCAGGATGAAGAGCTTACCAAAAACCGAGAATAAAGAGGAAGAAACCAAAACCAGAAGAGTCCCTTAAATCACTGCTCAATTTTACAAAAGCTCTTACTCTGATCATAAAAATCGAAGTGTGGCAGAAACAAGGATCAAATGCTGAATAGCACGGACTTGTCACGAACGCAACGGCTACTATTTTACACAATATGATGAAGAACTCAAGCTTACCTTGAATTCTTTCACCTTTTCCATGGTTATGAGGCGCCTTGATGTGTGGCTGGAAAGCATCTGCTCGCAGTTGCTAATAAGTTTCAGGCACGGATGGCGGGGTATGATCTCTTCTGTGTATCTGGAGGAAATAATCATTCTTAGTGCTGTAGGCGCATGAAGTGGAAGAGCTGCATCTGAAACAAAATTCTTACAGACTCTTCACAAAAAGGTTCACAGTTGAAAATTGTTACGCCCTTTAACCTGATTAAATAAATTCAGATATTGCTGCTCCAGAGTTTTGACATCATATATTCCAATTATCTTGACATGCAGCACGCAGAATAAATTAAAACCTCACAGTAAAGACTCCCCCTATTTTCTTAGTGTATTTAAATAATTTAAATGTATGTATACATGGGTCTGCCTGTTTAATTTCATCAAGTAGAAAATATCTCAGCCAACCAGGAATAATAACTTACCCAGTCAGAGCAGAGATTTTAAAAATGTTTTCCACAGTCAACACATATGAAGTCACAGGAATAAGAGACTTTACTCTGGCTCCGTAAAAAGAGATCACTGCACTTCAATTTCAAATCTTATTAAGCCAGCTATTATTAGACAGTAACATTCAAAATTTGGTATTACAAATTTAGTTCATTATAATTACTTTTTCTAATGGCAAAAAAATAAATCCACCATCATTTAACATTAGACAGGATTTAATTATAAGCCAACATTGCTACTACCTACAGAAGCGAGAGTTAACAGTGTTTTAAATGCACCATCTCATAAGCATACTATTTTCTATATAGAAACTGCTGTCTCTAAATTGCTTTCAATCCTTCTATTTCTCCAAATGCTGAAAGAGAGATTTAAAGATTTAAGAGATTTGCATGGAACTAGAGCAGCAGGAAGAATTAACCTAGCTAGTATGATAAATACGATATATCCTTCCTGTACACTGAAACACAGATCAGTCATTTATTCCTAGATTTTGTAATAAGCTTTCATGTAATAGTTACTAAAAGGTAACACAGAAAATGGGTTCTGGTCTTGTTAGGTATGATTTTGTATAAAACACCTGCTCCTATGATTCTCCAATGTTTGGGGGTTAACAGAATTCAGACATTGAAACACAGAACTGCATAACTTAATATCTATGACTTTAATTTAAAAGGTACAAAGGAGAAGCTCTACATTTTTCCTGTAAAGAGGTGGATTTTCTGAATGAAAATAAAGGTTTTGGTGTGGATTAAAATAGGATCCATCTAGGTGCTGATAGAAAACCTGGCATTTCTTAAGATAACAGCGAGCTGTCTAACAAGTAACTCAATCCCAAATACAGATCTGCAAATAAGAAAAAACCCAAACAGTACTGCCTCTTTGCTTTCTTCCAAAATTTCCAGACTGCAAAGCTACCTTTCAGTCACTTCTCATGTAGAAACAAGGATCTGCTTCTGCTAGGTGAAGTCAGAACATGCTTTAGGCAAAGGAGAATGAAATTAATTCTCAACTGCTTTTTCTATTACACAAGACGTTTGATGCACCCAGTACCACCAAACTGTCTTTCTTTTACAAAGGGAGGCACCCTGCCACAACATTTTAAAAGTTTCTCTCCATAATCATGCAGAAGGCTGACTTTAATGGAATTAGAAGAATTTGGACTCAACAATGATTTCAATGTCTGATTGAAAGAGTAAACTCTGGAGTGAGATGCTATCTTGAAGAGGGAGAGATCACTATCACATTGTTAAAAAGCCTTTTCTGTTAGCATTAATGAATGTATTTCTACATTCTTTCAGGTAAAACTCAGAAACACATCAAGTAAGAAATACAGAAGCAATGATTGTAACAGACATCCAGTTCAATACAGTTGTGGCTTTAATTTAAGGTAATATATAAAGATCTCAAAAAACTCAAGGCAGGTGTTGCCAAGGGATAATGCAACATGTTAGTAGAAAGTACCTTCTCCCCACTCAATTGCTTTAATGCCCCATGTTCATTATTACAGCTGAAAATTAAGTAACTATCCTACTATTCTAGGCTAATTCTAGCAACTTTAGTATTTTAAGTCATAGTAGGATATACAGATTCACTTTTTAAAAGGCAACTCAACTAGACCTCCCTAAAACAGCAACTAAAGTTGATCCAAATATGCAGTTCCCAAGTTATCTGAAGTGAAAAACTTTACACTGCTGTAGTGAGGAAGCATGCTTTTACCAAAGTTCAGTGAGCAGGAAGAAAAACACTGGTATCTAGATGAACAAAATAAATTCAGTAATTCCAAAGAGATTTTATTGTAACATAAATTAGATATAATACTATGAATGTCATTCATTGCTTTGTCTGTGAATTGTCTTATAAGAAAAAAAGGCCTACAATACCAATTTTATCCTTTACAAAATGCTAACAGTGCACTCTTCTGTTACAGAGGCATGTAACAGAAAGGGCTCCTTTTGATTTCCAAATTTTCAAAACAGCATGAGATATATTGGACCATCACAAGCCATTTCCATGACGAAACCAGGGACAACCACCACTTTATATAACAGTATAGTTTGACTGTACATAGAAATATATGACACTGTAGAAACTACCTCCAGAGCACATCTGTATCTGGAATACACCTTGAAACAGCTACTGTATATCAACTCCTCACTTTACAGTAAAAAATCTTTACAAAAACAAAACAAAAAAACACTCAAACCTAATCTAAGAGATGCTGAAATAAGGCACGCACACAGCTGTTTTTCCTTATACACTCAGTTCTGATCCCAGGCTGCACTGCTGAGCAGCCAGGATCTCACAGTCTCTGCTGGCCTCTCTCGTCCCTAACAGGGCTGCTCTCAGATGCTTCCTGCCTCTCACTGCCACCTCTTGGTCACTTGACTTCTATTTCTCAGAAGAAAGCTAAAGCAGTAGTGCCAAACCCCAAAAAACCAAGGACAATTTTTACACACCTCTATCAACTACTCTAGCAGAAACACATACTAATGCCAGCCTTGCTTCTACTGTCTTGGAAATCCATCTGCACCTTGAAAATCTAACTTTTTAAGCTTAAACCTCAACCCACCGGACGTGCATTTACAATGACATGCAAAGGCATTTTCTGTTCAGTAACAGTCAGGAATTATCTCCATTCAAAAGCTCTGCTACAAAATATGGTTTCCCTCATACAAAGTTTTAAAATACAAACTCTGGGCATTACTGAAGTGCTGGTACTATGGAAGATCCAGCTGTACTAGGTCCCAAAGGAAAGCACAGTGAGAATGCAGCATCCAATCCGACACACAACACAGCAGAAACCAGGAGTACGTACTCAGGCCTGTATATGGGCAGCCAGTAAACCAATCTTCCTCCCATCACCAGATGCTCTGCCCCAAACTTCAAGAGGTCAAAGAAGATGTCACTTAGATGGTAACTGGATGAAACGAAGAAGTGATTTTCTGTGCTGAACAAAAAAATGTACAAGTGTAAGCAAACACAAGAGTACAGGTAAAACCTAATTTTTTTATAATAGTAATTAAAAGAAAAAAACAATACACTAAGCCACAAAAGCACTTTCTGAGCTTTGCAAAGCTACTTAAGACAATCCAGGAGTACAACTTCTACTATGAGGAATACAGCTTCTCAAGTTCCCCCCTATCTCTTTGACTTCCACATGTATTAAAGCTGAGTCTAAAGAAACACAGGTATGTTGGAAATAGTTACTTTGAACAGCATCTTTCTAAAGGAATTAAAGTCAGAAGACAAGGAAGACCAGGCAGTGGAGAAGCCATGTGTTATTTCTGAAAAGGAGCAGTGGAAAATGCAAAAGAAAAATGTTTAAGGTAAAATTACAGGTATTCCATTTTTGAGTGGTTTTGCAGCCTGCAGTGACGAAACAGCACTTTCTGAGAACAGGAAATACATGCTAATTGTGGCCCACAGAGGTGAGAAATAGAATTCAAAATCTGAATACAAGCAAAGGATGAGGAAGAATAAAACCAAGAAGGTTTCAGGAAGTGACATAGTGGTTTGCAAACAGAAAAAAAAAGGGTTTTTCTTCTTTAATTATAATTCCTACCATTTTTTAACTTCTGACGGCCAACAAAGTAATAAATATTCTAAAACTGCAACTGGGTTTCCATTAAGACATTTATATTCTACAACAGAGGAGACAGCTTCCCTACCTTCTTTCAACTGACTTTACTGTTTCCTTTTGTGACCCCATTCTGCGAGGAGCTTCCCTGATACCATATGGTGCTAGACAAAGCAAAAGCAAAATGCAGAGATGAGAACCTCACCCTTTGTCCAAATAACATACTATTACACCACACATACACAATAGTGCACAAACTGTGCACTGTACAAGGTTAAAAAATAAAAGGAAAGCTTTTACAAAGTAAAAGTCAGTAAGAGAAATTTCTTCAAGATCTACTGAAAATATCTTACTCTAAAAAGTTATTTTAAAATTGTTTCAAGGAAATCCCTTCTGTAAGCTGTAAGAACTTCTAGCAGCCTACACATTTGCTACATGACAAAGGACAACACTGTGTTGTTTGTTAAAATATATTTCTTAGATTTCCAACATGTGATAAATAATCCAATCCTTTTTTGTTTGACAGACACAAATATGTCCCCTAGAGTACTTAACTAACCTTTTTCAAAATGAAATTAAGTGTATCGGAATTTCTTATCAGCATGTTACACAAATGGTAACTCTCACACAGAAGAAGAACCAGAAAAGGTTTCTTTCTCATATGTTTTTTGCACATTTCTAATAGCATAACATACTTACTTCATGTTCAAAACGTCTGAGTTTGTGAGACTTGTTTCAGTGTCATGGAAGCACCAATGTAACCATTGCAGAAGTTTTACAAATGCTTTCACGCTTCTAAGTCCCTATTAATATTCTGCATTGTCTTGTTGCCAAACAGGCCAAATAAAAATTAGCAAGCAACCCACAAAGAAAAGTGACACCTCCTATTCTTAATTAATATGAATATGTCAGTGTAAAAGCCAGCACTTGAGATCAGAAATTGCTGTATCGAGTCTTTCATTTATCCCTTTGGTTTGTTTTCCCTCTCATACAAGAAAAATGGTGTTTAGTAAATAGGTTTCTAGAAGAGCAGAGGATCTTTTCAAACTGTTCCTGCTTTCACTAGCTAAGTGTATTGGAAACACATTAATATTTCTCTTTGGAAGCATTACATTAAGCAATTAGCACCAGTCTTCAGAAGTCCATCAGAGAGGCACAGCAGACTCTGATGTGCTGCCAAAAGCAATAGAGACCATTCTGATACAAAATCTCTCTGCATCAGTGATGTCTTGCTTTTACTGAAGGGCACTTCTTCAAAGGATGATTTTCAGCCATATTGATTTCTGCTGGTGAACATAACATTCTCTCCATGGAAGAAAGTGTCATTGCCAGCTTTGTTACACATTAATAACTATCCTTAAAGTAAATGCAGAGATGTCAAATGCAGATCCAATTTCCATAGTGCTGCTCCCAGCAATCATCTTTGGAAACATGGAAGCTGCAGACCTGAGCACTCATCCAGACATTTAATCAATGTACACAGGCAATACTGCTTCAGTCACTGTTACTGGGCCACAAAAGGCAGTGACAAACTTACGGTCTGTAATGATGGCATCAAACAACATCCCTTTTCTCCACACTGGTCTTGAGGAGTCAGCAACGAGTGCATCGAGGTAGTATTTCTCCAAACCATACTGGCGGAGATTAGCTCTGATATTTTCATCTGGCCCTCTCCATTTCTGGTTCTTTCTGCTTGCTTTGCCTGGCAGGGGAAGGGGAATGGAAACAGGAAAAAAAAAGCATACTCAACAAGAAGCTATTATATAAGAAAAACTTCCATATACTCTACCATTTAAAGGAAAATGATCAAATGACACAAAAAAAAAAACCTGTCAAAAGTACTTGCAATAAACTTCACAAGTAGTAAGGAAAAACAAAAATACATGAGAAAAGTTCTGCTGCACCATCTGCATAGGATGTCAAAGAACACATTTACAAAAATATTGGTTTGCAAGATGCTCTCTCATCCACCAGTCACAACCCTGTCCACTAGGTCAAATATAATTTGCATATTTGCAGGGAAGTAAGAATGGGATTAGGGTCCCTGGGTTAGGTTTTGAAGAGCTTCCAACATCATAGGTTAAAAGAGCACACAGCTCTGGTAATTATTATTTGGAACTTTGATTTGGTCTTCATTATTCTTTTTCAAAAATATCTCCTGCTTAAAATAAGATAATATCTTAACTAGCATACATGTAAATTGTTGAATAAAACTAAGCATGACCAAATAAATGCTGCAAAGATTAATGTTGCTTTAAAATCCACTAAGTATCATCTGCTACCATCAGTATTCTTAAATTCCAGAGGGTAAGACTTAAGTGGCTTTGAAATATGTAACATACCTAATCCATGGATTGTGTTGTAATCTATATCAGTACCACATACATATGCCCCAAAATGTGCTGAGGAGATTAGAAGGCCGCCTACACAGGGGAGAAAAGAGAAAAAGTATGAACTTGTCATAAATGTCACCTGTGTCAGGATTTTTTCCTCAGGAATTTCAGGAGCCTACACCAGCAGCATACTGACCCAAGCAAAAGAAAAAAAAAATTTAAAAAAACACGTAGAACTATCAATCAGTTAGAATCACTAATAACATTAAGTCCTTTGTCTGTTCTACATGACTTTCCTTATCTTGCTATGCCCTGTGTCACCTCATCTGTGGAGATGGTTCAGGAGTTTTGTTTATGGCTTTCTGTATTTTAAGCAGTAAGATCCTCTAATCATTACATGAACTAAAACTTTTGATTCTACTTTGCAAGGAGCAGAATTTCAAACTGTTATCAAACAATTGGAAAAATCCTCACCAAACAAATGGCAGTTCTACTGTGTCTGTTCTCTAAAGTTTCTTTAACGGTGTCTAAAAATCAGACTTCTGTAAGGTGGCTTTCCTCATGTTGTAAGAAACAATGGTCAAGAGCCTTACAAATGTAATTATCTCCAATGTGAACATAAATATCAAAAAGGTTTCTGTAATCCTTTTCAAGTGTGAAAACTACATACAAATGCATTTGTCTGTGAGTAGTCTGCCCACTTTGTCAGTAGTTTTACCAATGTACTTATTGTGTAACAAAACCACATTTTTTTAATTACTGCTATTGCAACCCACCTTCCTAATTAAATAAGAAAAGAACACCCTACCAAAAAAAAAAAAGTGTGATTTCCCCTTGAAAACAGCTGAACAGCCCACAAAAAAGAATAAATTACATTAACTCTTTAACAGCTTCCAAATGAAGCAACAGACAGACTGCAGGAGATGAACAGGTACCTGTGTGGTCAAGTTATTAATAAAGAGATCTGTGGCTACCAGACAGGTTTAGAACAGAACAGCAACTGAGAACAAGGCTGTGAACCCCACTGATGTCAACTATTTAGTTTAGTTATTTATTTAGTCCTGCTAAATAAAGGGGATGACTGCTGCAGGATGAAAGGCTGACAATGCACAAGCTGGCTGGGAGGGTGACACCAGTTCTCCCCCATTAACCAGGAGCATGGAAAGAAGCATCTCAGGTGGCTGCACTGACCTGAGCCACCCACTGAGCACCAGCAAATCCCTAATGTGCCCTGTGTACACCAGAAAACTCCTGCACCACATGGTACCGAACTCTACCAAAACCAAAGGTGAGTGAGAACAAAAAAAAAAAAAACCAAACAAAAAAACCCTTTAAAAATTTCTCTGCTTTTTCTTGTGAAATGGATCAGGGAAAAACAAAGTTACTCACCCCAAAGGAATCACCCATTTCCCTTCTTGGCTCAGAACAGATGGGCAGTACATCCAGAGGGTCAAGACAAATTTAGCTAGCCCTGACCCCAAGTATGGCATACCACCCAGTCCTACAAAAAAAGTAAGAAGAGAGTCCTTTGCCCATCTAAGAATATTTTTAATCACAGGCAAAAAAAAAAAAAAAAAAAAA
>WEIU01007365.1:605724-620237 GCA_013389925.1 Aegithalos caudatus | reverse complement strand
GCGGGAGGAGCCCGGGAAGGGGCGTGTGGCGGAGGGACCCGCGCGGCCCCTGCGGCGCCCGGAGCGGGACACGGGGCTGCGCGGGCTGCTCAGGAATTACCGCTCATTTCATCTCCTTCTCATCCTCCTTGCAGTTATATTTTGGGTGTGCCTTATCACGCACGCCACGTGTCAGTGCGGCCATGCCTGCGTATGGCTTATAAATAACTCCGTGTACACTGGGGACACCCTCGCTCAGAGGTGTTTCACTGTCAGGGGCGCGCTGCGGCCTCTGCCGGCCACATTTAAGGATCTGGAGCATTAAATAACATTAAGAATTAACAGGTGCTAAAGGAGTCGCGTTCCTTTTTCCGTGGGAAGGAGGTCAGCGCCGGCGGCGTGGGTGTCGCAGCAGGTAGAGAAACATTCTCAGGAAAGGGGCAGAGGTGTGACTGTCCAGCAGAGGGGCAGAAAGGGGCTTGTCTTGCGAATTAGGTTTTATTTGAATATCTAGCCTTGATAATTGTAATCCCGTACTCACTGATCTCCCTGTTTTGTTGATCTGAAAGGTTCGTCTTATCCAGATTTTGGTAAGCTGTTTAAAAGGACCAGACTAGCTCAGCACTGAACTCATATTGTGTTTTATGTGCTGATTTTGGACAGTTTAGTTTTTGTTGGGTTTTTTGGTTTTTGGTTTTTTGGGGGGTTTTCTGGTTGGGTTTGTTGTTTTTTTTTTTCTCCCTAGATGGCTAAGATTTTTCTCATGACCTCTGAGCCCTGCACGGGACACCTTCTTTATGCATCTCCATAATCTCATCCTGCAGCTTCCCCAGTTATCCCTTCCTGCAGTAGTCAAAACTGAGGTTACTGTGAAGCTTTAGCCCTGATGATTGACAAGAAAGCAATCTAAAGCGACCTAGCACCTAAACGTGAGCTATCCTAGAAGAGAAAGAAAAGAGGTAGATGTGGATCCAGTTTCTTCACCTCAGTAGTTGTGTGCTGAGACCCAGCAATACACATTTTGCTGAACTGCTGACAAACAGTGCGAGCCTGAGATTGCGTACAAAATCTTGGAATTGCTGAGAGAGTTTCAGTGGAAGAAGTCTGCTTTTATTTTTCCAGTCTGTCTCACTTGAAATATCTTAGCTGTATTGCTTCCATTTTAGAAACTCTTTAGAAGGTGGTGTTGGCATTATTTTTAAGCTTAATCTCTTTGAAACTGGCTTTTGCTTACTTCAACTGTACTGCTTTACCTCGGGGCATCGCTGTCTGTTCTCAGAAGGTGAATACCTGTTTTTCAGTGATAACTGTTTCCTACAGAAGACTTTAACAAAAGCCGTGGTTTTTCCTTGCTTTTGACTTGAGGATCCATGCAAAAGTGTATACACGTTGCTCAACTTAGTTTGAAAGTGAATGTACATTACTAAGTAAGATTTACAGAGAATTTGATTCTGGCATAAAAACAAAATACTTTTCAGATGCTGTGTTTGGAAACAGAATGAACATTCCTGTAATGCCACTGAGAAGAATCGAGCCGTTTGTTAGTGTGGTTGTGGGGAGTCATCTTAAAAACATTACATAACTCTTCTAGGGAGAGAAAGGAAGAAAATTTACACTTTTTAGCCTTCAGGGGAAATTTATATACACCAAGTGTAATTACTCAACTTGAAATTTATCCAAGAATCTAGAATTAACCACCTCCCTCTCACAAAAAAATATAACAATGGTAATATACAACAGTCGTGAGTTTCAGTTTAAAAGTGAGACACCGCAAATGAAAAGACATTATTTCCTGTGTGCTGTTATTATTCCCAATTCCCTTTTCTGGCGATCGTGTTGCCACTCTGTGCTCTCACCTTGTGCACTCTTCTAGACCCAGAGGCAACACAAGTGTTTTTTGACTGACCAGGAGGTTCTCTTGGGGAATTTAAGGAATCCTGTCCTTGCTCATGGGTTCATGTGCAACAGCACCAACACAGGTATTTGGGCAAATGCCCAGGAAATCTTACTTTTAAAACAACGATAGTTTCAAAACACCCAATCTGTAATTCAGCTGTTAAAGCTGTTCGGAATTTGCATTTCTGTCCATTTCCCCGTAGAAATTCCAGCACTAATCCTGTATTTTAACTTCAGATGTCGGTAAAAGTATCAGCTCTACTTAGGTGCTACCTGGAAACTCCGGCTTGCACATTTCAACAGGTGAACGATACGACCCAGCAAAGACATGGCTGTAGCACATTCAGATCTCTGTAGGGATATAAAAGTCCGTCCCTAATTCACCAGAATAACCACGTCCAGCACAGACAGTCCATAATCCAAGCGCATGGAATGCCACAGGTGGGCATCCCGCGTACCGGGAGCGGTGGGGCTCTTCCAGCGCTGTAGCCGGCAGACATGGCCGTGCGGCGCAGCCTTTTAAGGGAGAACAATCCATTCTGCCTTTGTCCTCCTCACTAAATAGGGTGTTGCAGGCAGAGACACCCACGCTAACTGGATTTTTACTTCTTGCAGTGCCTGATGAGGAAAATCCCCCTGCTCCCACCACGTTTTGGCGTTTCGGCTCCAGATAATATCTTCTGTGCATAATAACTTCCACAGTCTGAGGGAACCTTGTCGGCACGGCGTGGATTTGTCCACCTTTAATCAGCGTTCCGGCAGGAGACAGGCTCCCCACCCCTGTGCCTGGGTTGGTGTGCCGCTCCTGCCGCTCGGGAATGGTTTGCTCTCTCCGCAGCTCAGCCAGCACTGCATCAGATTGTTTGGGAAGTCAGCGGGGCTGCCGGGTACCAGGATAAAGTTCCTGAGAAGGCGTCATTGCAAGAAGAGTGAGTACTGCGCTGTGTGTTGCACGGAGGCTGCGGGACCGGTGCAGCACCGTGTAACCTTGTAAGCATAATTTCCTGCCCTATGTTCCTAAATGACTTCTGATTTTCACCTGAATCACTTTTACTTTCTTCGTTGCCGTAGAATTATGAGTGGACTTAAAATCGTAAGCTATTTAACCTCTTTTTCAGCAGCCTTGCATCTCACTCGGGCAAAATTCTCTCATGAAAAATCAGGCTGATTTTTGTTTTTCCTTCACAGTTGACAGTGCACACAGGACCCACAGTTACAGCCAGTCACTGATTAATTTCCTGCTTGAGTGCCATAAAATATTTTCATAAATGGAAGGAGATAAAGGGCAAAGTGCTAAAGCTACCAGTGCAGTGGGTGACCTGAGGAAAAGTTGGCAAACCTGGGCAGAGGATCACATTGAATATCAGAGGAAGAATCCATTCAGCAGTGACGACAGGCTTGCGTCTAAACCTAAGCATACTCACAGAGGAGATCCTACCTACGGGAGACCCCCTGAAGGGTCTCGGACAGAGCAGAGAGGGAAAGATGCTCACTCACACGTGGGTAAGGAAGTAGAAGAGCTGTGCTCGATCATCAGAAGAACTGGAGAGGTGGGAGAAGACGGACACGTGAGTGTGACATTTGGGCAGCTGTTTGAAACGTATGTGACTATTTCCAATAAAGTGGTGGGAATCTTGTTAAGAGCCAGAAAACACGGTCTGGTTCATTTTGAAGGTGAAATGCTTTGGCAAGGAAAAGATGATGATGTGGTCATCACTTTACTACAGTAAGGCTTTGTCCTGGAATGAACTTTGCTGCACGGTTCCATTTAGACAAACACATCTAGATACCATCTTCACAAGTTTTGGTTATGGAATTTCAACTCAGCTATCTACTGAGACACAAGCAGGAGAGGAAATGGGCGAGAAGGATAAACCAATTTTTATAAAAATGGTAGAAATGCAGAATTATGAGCTACTCTGTATGCTGACAGTGGATTATCACCTACTACCAAGTATATGAGAGTTCTTCAAATAACTCTGCTGGCCTACTGCTTTTAGGTTACTGAAAGTATAAATTACTAACTTGCTAGCCTACAACACCGATTCCTGCAGGTTGCGAAATACTTACTGCGTGGGAGAATGGGATTTGTAAAACACGGAATTGAAAACTCTTGTGGGATTTCATGTACTTCTTCAAGCAAAGAGCCTGGTACATAGCAAAAAGTTTAGGTTCAATCTCACATGGTTAAACTGAATAAATGGAAGTTATTTTCATGAAATAGATGGAAATTCCCAAACTTACAAAATATCACAGGAAGGGTACTTGACAGTTCCTAACTTAGTTGCATCTTGCTTGGATTTTGGACAGCTGCACTAGTTCTGGTATTTAATAGTCTAATCTTACAGTCGTATCTTCTCCAAACCTTGTCTCTTGTTCTTTTTGGTTTTTATCTCACACCATTTTTACCTTTTGTGTTCTTCCAACACTTCAGAAGCTCTGCAGGCTTTTTGGCAAATTCAGCTATACCCCTTCACAGAAGGTAGGGTGCCACAATGTAAAGACAGAAGTCAACAGAAGCTCTGTATTGGGGCACCTGTGCGTTCATAAGGAAAAAAAGGCTCTTCTTTCACCAAAACACAGCAATGCTTTTTACGAGAGGAGGGATACTGTAGTGCCAAATGCATAAATAAAAGAATAGCAGCACAGTCCCCTACCTCATTTACCTGTTTCAGAGCACAGTTGTGAGCTCTTCAGAAAGCAAAACAATGGATTGGCTATGTAAAATAGTTGTAATAGTGCTATGAAAAATAATCAGGAGCTGTATTTACAGTAGTTCCCACTAGTAAAGCTGTATAAATAGAAATCTAAAGTTCTATTTTTTAGCAGTGCAAATAGAAGCTTCTGTGTGGTGTTAACTACGCTACTTGATGGGTCTTTAAAGTAAGGTACTGTCTTGCATCAAAAGGATATTAAAATTTAATTTAAATTAGGAACTTGATAAAAGTGATGTGTAATTTTATGCTATTTTTATAAAAGAAATTCTATTGCAAAAAGCCTAAAAGATTGGGGTTTTGTTTTGATGTTTCCATCCAGTGGGGATTTGCACCAAACTAAGTCTTTGGCTGAGGATTTAATTTTTACCCTGCCTTCTTTTTTTCTCTTGTGAAAGGACAATGAAGAGAGAGAAAAAACGGAATAAATTAATGTGCTGAAATAAGTATATCTGGAGAACAGGGCAGTTAGATGCAGGAAGAGAATGGGTTTTAATCACAACATAATTTTACCGCATTGGAAAAGGGGGAATATGCCCTAGGCACTGTCGGTGTGCTCCTTAAGGTTTCAAACCTACTGCTTCTTTCCAAACATATCTACATCTTGCAGCTGAAAAAGAAGACGTGTAGTTTGTGACCTTAACATATTTAAAATACTTTGTTCTTTTTGGAAAAGCATTTCTTGCCAAATGATGTGAGCACACCTCAGGGTATTTCAGCTCCTGTTAGAGGAAGTCTTTACATGCATTCAGATTTCAACACCAATTCAGCTTTTTATAGGGCAGATGTGGAGTGAGTTTTATTTAATTCTAACAATTCTGAAATCCACTCAGTTCTGCTGTAGCGTCAGTCCATAACTTGCAGGAAGCAGCAGCAGGCACTTCAAGTGTCACCAGCTAACAGGATGACTCTATCAGGAAAAATAATACATTGCTGGACATTGTACAAATAATTAATTGCAAGACACATGAGGCAGAAAGTAGCCTGAGCACTGTAAGATGCAAGTCCAGCTCACATAAATTTATTAGATTTTAATTAAGGTTGGCTCCAGTAGTTTAATATAAGCAATCTAGGCTGTCACTGCCATGTAAATGGTAGATGCTTTAGCACATCTACAAGCACTTTAAATACACCTCTGATCAAAACAGAAGCAGAGCAAACCCTTAATGACATGGTCTTACCTACTTTGTAAGCAACTAAAAAGAGCTTGCTCTGTTATTGTATTTTTAATAGAACCAAGGATTACTCTATAACAAAACTATTATTTATAGAGGGATTTTTTTAAAACAGTTACAGAGCAATGTTTCCAACCTGCCAGCTTTTGATGAGCATTCTGGAAAGCGTGACTGAAATCTGTGTGCCCATGCAATGATTATAAACATGGAGCTGCCAAACTGGCTCAGCACACAGGTTGACAAATCCAGTCCTGTGCTTCCAGCAATAGCCAGTATTTCAAAAAAAGACAAAAAAGATAGATAATAGAACTGCTCAGCTTGCCCACTGGTACACTCTAGAATAAAAAAATTACTCCTGAAGCTTGTATAGTCAAGAATGCATCATATCTATGCACATGACTCAATTTAGCTACAAGTTTTTCAAAATTATGCTTCATCTGTGATTAGATTAACATCTACAGATGAAATAGGAATTTAAACTTTTCAACATTTAACTTTTTTTTAGCAGGCTCCCATTAGAATAAGTGGAACAAAATTTATTATTTTTGCAAAAATTGTAGCATGTGAGGGGTTTTAGTATTACAGATTATTTTGAGTAATAAGTAAACCCCAAACTTCTAAAAGACGTTCTTTCCCTTCTAAGCATCTTTCAGCTGTTTAAATCTCTCCTCAACTTCACTTTGTGACAGATTACCTCAGTAGTGTTTCCTCTCCTTCCACTTGAAGCCTGTAAACTCTGCATCTGTTTTGGACTGTATATCATATAGGGATTATCTGTGATTTGTTTTGTCAAGCACTGAAGACACTGTCACCATTTCAATAAATGTTGCACATTAGTTTGAAATGACAAGTTCTTGCGCAGCATTTTATTGTTTACAGGTTTCTCAAATTTCAAACACTTTTCACGGGTTGGCTCCCATTCTCCTACTTTTATATACAACTGACGCTTAAAGAGACTTTGGAATAGTCTGAGGAGTTATTACCAATTTAAGCACAATTTCTTTATATGTTTATGTGAATCTGTTTCATCCCAACAGCATTTCATGTGAATCTGTTTCATCTTTTCAGCATAAAAGCATTATTCTCTGGGTTCGTGTTAGGTTGGGAGTTTATGTAAAACAATTGAGCAAAACAGTACAAATAAAGCTTTGTCATTCCTAAACATGAGGTCAAAAAAGCAGCTTTTCTCAAGACTGCTAATACTGGATCAAAGAACAGAGCCAGCAGCAGTGGCTAAACAACTTTCCTTTGCTTCTCCAGGCTCTTGGAGAGTAAGAGCTTCTGAGTCCATGCTCCTTATTGATCTTTGCTCCTTAAAAAGCTCTACAGATGATTTCTGAAGTTTTAAAATTACTAAAAGCTTCTATAGAAGACAGTGACAAATTTAATAGGATCTGCCCACTGTCTCTTCCAGGGGCCAGCCAGTAATTCAGAAATGTATTGGAAGTATTAAGTTAGGCTTGTCAGAAAGTATTTCTTTACCTAATTAAAAAAATTATCTGCAGAGTCCAAGAATGCCTGTCAATGCAGAAGGAAAACAGACCACAGTTCTGTGCTGAAAAACACTAACGAGAGGCTGAGCATTCCTCTCAGTAATTAGTGTGCCTCTGTTTAATGCTTTGCTGTTTCAGCTGTTTTGAGGCCTGGCTGTTGCTGTCAGGGAACACGGGATTTCCCCATCTTTCTCATCAGCAGAACTCTGGAAGTGACATTATACCCAGATTTTTACCTTTCCAGTCTTGTCATTCGTGGGGCCCTTCCCCAAAGCTGAGATATAAAAGTTGGCCTTTGTGCTTTCAGAGACATTTGGCAACATACAGACTCTGGCTGGGATGGAGGTAACTTCCTTCAGAGCATCCCAGGTTTGGGGTGTGACTGAAGTGTTGATAACATAGTAGTTCTGGTGATTGCTGAGCAGTGCAGGCACAAAGTCAGGGCCTTCTTTCTCCTGCTCTGCTCCCCCACTGGGCAAAAAACTCAGAGAGCACAACCTGTACACCTGACATTGACTGGCCAGCAGGGATATTCCATGACATACAATGTCTGGAATAAAAGCTGAAGAGAAGGTTTTTTTTTTTTTGGGGGGGAAGGGGTGGGGCCACTGCTACTGGTCTGTGGGAGGTCATGAGTGATTTACATTTGCTTTTTTCTTCCTCTTTCCTTCACACATTAAACTATATCAACCCATGGGTTTTTTCATTTTATTCTTTCTGTTCTCCCACCCCACTGGGTTAAAGGATGAAGAGTGAGCAAAGGGCTGACTAGGGTCAACCCCCACAGGCAACTTTTCCACTGCACTGGAAAATCATCCCAATATCAGCATTTATTTATCTTTTTTGACAACAGTTTGTGTTGGTATTTTAAATATTACATTACAGGTCACAATTCAGTACAGTTACATAAGTTAATTACAGATCAGAACACATACACAGTATTAACTCTTGAAAGTCCTTAATATTCAGGTATTTCACTAAGTTAGATGCCAGCTCAAACCACTTATCTATTGCACAGTCAGAGTTTGGTGACTTTAAGTCTGACTTTTCCTACCAAATGTAACAAATTAAAACCCTAAAGGGCTGCAAATGACATGCGAGTGCCCACTAATTAGAACAAGACATTAGGAAGATCATCTTACAGACAGAGAGGTGTAAACTCTGCCAGGTAGAAAATGCAGCTCTTCAGAAGGCTGCAGACTCTCTGATGTACTGTAAGAATATTACAACACATTGTATTGCTAAGGCAACAGGTGCTGGATCCATGGAAAACACAGAATATTATGCTCAGTGAAGCTTGCAGGTGCAAAAGATGTTCTCACCTCAGCTGCACTTGAATGCATCAGGCAAAGGCACTTGGTTAGTTCAGCACCAAGACAAGCTCTGTCAACAAGGAAAATCCACTGCATGTGTTCTCGAGTTTTAACTTGCCAAACAGTCTGCCTTATTATGGTACTGAAAAACAAGTGCTAGCATTCCTGATTAGAGTCATGCAGCAAAGGCAAATGTTCAGCAGGTTCCTTAAGCAACTTGGCATGCTCCAATTTTGGGCTGAGTCCCTGCTATCCCAAAGTCAAATCACATTGCCCTTATGTAAGTCTGCCACACACACAGCATTTCAGACCAGCTTCTCCTGTGACTTCATTTAGAATCCAAATTTGGCCAAGGCATTAGTAATCTGCAAGGGACTTCCAGTGAGAATAAGATCAGAAAATCTGGAGTTTTCTATCTACTTCCATGCAGAAGAGCAGTGCATTAAATCCATTCTTCTGAACTCTTCATATTCTTTGTAAACACAGTAACTAATTTCAAAAATTGTGCATGTAAGAGGGAAAAAAATCTTTAGGTCTATTTACATACACATAAACTATATTCTATGCTATACAGCATTATCACAGTTTGGGCACATATTGTATTCACTTTTAATGTGTCACTGTGATGCAAACAAGTCAGGTAACATTGAAGTGCTTTAGCACAAGGAAGTCAGTACTGTACTTTCAGCAATGTACCTACTCCTCACTAGGCTTAAGTAACATATCATACAAATGCAGATGGGAACAAATGTTTGAAATCTTACCTGCAATCCCAGAACAATGCACCTTGAAAATAAAAGCTTGATTTTGCAACAAATACTGCCTTTGGTACCATTCACATGCTGTTAGTTGTACAAATCTTTGCCTTGGTTGCAATACATTCTGCTGCTACACTTTGCCTTTTAACAGGAAGAGTTCTTTGCCTGTGTGCATGTGTGTATATTACCTATGTATAAAATTATAACTAAAATACATCACGCTATTGCCAGGGAAGTATACAGACTGACATATCCAAATGGAAGAATTAGGGCAGCAGCTACAAATTCTGTGTGTATTTCCTCATAAGGAACTAAAGCTTTTTTTATCCTGGGATATTATTGGCAACATCAAACTGTGCAACCTTAAATCAGAGCTCAAAGACCAAACTGGCTGACAACACAAGCTTTCAGCTGGCAGCATTTTCAGTTTGCAGTCTCTCGATCAGTTGTTCAGCCTATGAAAGAGAGAAAGCAATCCATTAACTACACCGTGGGCCTTCAGTTTACTGAAAATTCCATTTTAAAAATAGTGACACTAACAGCATTTGCCTTTCACTTTTACAGATAAAGTGTACAGGAGAGGCAGAATACAATTCCTTTCAACAGCAGACTCACAGTTTCTACCAAACACTCATGAGGTGATCAGAAGAGGAAACATAACCTACGGAGGTCAGAGGAGGTTTGAGCAAATGAACAGATCTGTTAAAGCACTGTGACTTCAGAGACCTCAGAAGACATCAGTGCTCAGAACAACCAAGTGCTGAGGCCTGGGATGCTGTGTGAGCCACTCCAGAACAGCGTGCTGTGACTTCTCATCACCCAGGCAGCGGCACCACCAGCCAGGAACGCTGCTGAGGGATGGAGCCCACGTGTGGCTCCTGTCACCAGCCACTGCCTCACCCTTTGGTCACATCACTGCACCAACACACACTTTTGTCATCATACATGTTGGCTATTTCTGCATTATGGGCAGAACTGGGACAGCTGTACTTTGTACATGTAACAGCACCAGCTCACAGAGCCCTCAGGAAGGCTCAGGGCAGGCCAGATTGGGCACCTGGAGGCTAACAGGGGCACTTCTGAAACAGATCTGTTTACTGTCAGCATTTGTTTTTTGGGTTTGTTTTTTTTTTTTTTTGCCAGTATTACTGAATTTATCTTTTAAATTGATCTAGTGCTCGAGGCTTTATTAAGATCTCCAAAGGAACTACATTAAAAGGCGAAAAGCTCAAGTTTGGCAGACATATTTTAAATGCAGATGGTAAGAATGCAATCAGCTACTTCAGGTAGGAGCAACTCAAGAGGACTTCAGTAATTACTGCAGATTATTTACAAATAAAACAACATAAAGCATGCAGCAACTGAAAATCATATTATCTGAATCCTGTCCTGCATTCTTAAACAAGTACCACATTCAAGACACTGTAATTAAAAAAAAACAAACCCACAACAAAACCACCACCTGGATAACCAGACTTAGTAAGGATCTGCCTGAACTCATCCAAGCTAATAAAGCAGTAAAGCTACACATCTGTAAGTATCTGAGGGACAAATATTTGTAAGATGCTCAGTAACACAGCAGACACGTCTGCTTTTTTTGAGCTAGGAGTGAATTTCAGCAAGGTCCCACTGTGAAGAAGCTGTGTTTCTTTAAGTAAGGAGCAGTCTACATTCTTTATACGAGACAGACCTTTTTCAGCAGCTTTGATTTGGGGATGTTTAATGATACCAGAATGCTGCAGCTACCTTGCAAGGACAGGTGCTTTGCTGTATCAAAGCAGTGAAAGTGAGGTTTAGATCTCTAGAGAGAGATTTTCAAAGTGCTTTAGTCAGTGTCAGTTCAGTCTCATTGCTAACCTCTACTGACATAAATCAGTACAAAGTTTTTGTAAAGCAGGCACTAGGTTTAGTCTAAACATGACAAGATGAGAAAAACCACATGAAGTGATAAATGCAGTCATTAGAAGGATATGTTTTCACCTACAACCAGGTTATGTGAAAAACAGTCCATCACAGAGCTCCAGGCAAGATCCAGAACTACTGTGTTGTTTGCTGTTAGTTATTAGCACTCCATTCCCCTTAATAAGCATAAACATTAAGGTTTTTACCTTCATTTTTTTCTCAGTTAATGCAAAATACACATAACTGAGAACTACAGTAACAACAAAAATAATTGGTCAGAGAACTTTTAGACACAATTAAAAGGTTAGAAAGACAGGGCATTTTCAGCTCACAACTGAAAACCTACAGCACAGCTCACCTGCACAACACTTACCGTGATAAACCAGTAGGAATTGATTCTGTAGTAGATCCTGGATAAGAATCCCAGCTGACTGGCTGGGGCCAGGACGTGAAGATGCAAGTGAGCTATCGAGCAGAACGGAGGCCAGTGAAAACCCATTCTTCAGAAAAGGAAAACAAGTACAGGACAGTGGTGATGTAAAGTCAGGAACAGGTGGAACATCGCAGGTTATTTAACATGATGCACAGAACTAAGAACTCATTGCATTTTTGTTGTACACAGAAGCCAGAACAAAAACACGCCCTTTCATTATACCACAAAAAGCTCTTCAAAAGTTCATTAATCTCCTTTTTCACATCTCTGTATTGAAAACACATTTTTAAAAGAAGGACTTCAAAAGTATCTTAAATGTATCATATCTAGTTTTCAGCTGGAAAGCCAACTATCAATCTTCATAATGAAGAGCCATTTTCTACAGTGCTTAAATTATGTAACAGTTTATTTCAGCTATCAAGGGCCTTAAACTGAAGTGTCCGGCATCAAAATCTAGGGAATTCTGGTACGACTGAAACACAATGTAGTGCCCTGCTTCAATAGGCCAAGCTTTACCTCTCTTCTGGCATGTAGGATTTAGAGTGTATTTGCAGCAGATAATGAAAGAGCAGCCTCTTTGGGAAGTTGCTTGAAGTGCCATCCCTACTCCAAGATGTGTTCAAGAAAGAATCTCAGAGCTGGAACCCCATTTGTGACAGAACTTTATCAGAAAAAAAGTTTATATTCAATGCCAGTAGATTTTAATTGAGAAGTCATGCAATAAGTGAAATGTAGGCCTAATTTCTTCCATAAATCACAGCGCAGGCTCTGCCACCATCTCTAACATTCTGAAAAGTAAAAAACATACTCAACAGAAAAGATGGAAGGTTTCTACTACATACCTTACATCATTCAAGTCACTGAAGTTGTTCTTCTGGAGAACAGCTTTTCCAACTTCCATCATTCTCTTCACTATTAAAACACAAATAAATTTAATTTTTAAAAGGTATTCTTCAGAATATTAACTTCAACACACTAATCTACATTGAGATCACAGACATGGGTTTTTCAAAAACATAAACACTGCAACTACTCCTAGTCAAACAAAAGACAATCAAGAGAGTGTGTGCAATGATTTACTTGAAAACTGTCACTGATACCAACTTCTACACCTGCAATGCTCTCCAGTGTCATATTATCATAAGAACTTTGGTCAAAGCCATGCTATCACCACAGCCTTATTAAAAACCCAACAAGTACTGATTGGTCAGAATGATGACTTTACACTAATTCCAGTGTTGTATCTCTACACAGCTACAGGACTTTGATCTCCAGGTCCTGTGAAGCCTGGAGTATGTTTCAGAGACAGTACAAAAATTAAATTAAAATAAAAATTTTCAGTCTTTCTTATTACTAGCACACGGTTTCATTATCACTGAACAATGCAGGAACCCAATATAAAAAGTCAAGGCAGACGTCAGAGGAATTGCCTTGAAGCCAAACACATACAGAAACTTGGGTTTTTTTCTGGGGAAAACCACCCTATGTTTACAAGAGAAATACAGTGATGCAAGATTTGCAAAATGCAACTACAACTATTTTCTTGCATCACCTGTGTATTTCCCTAAGGTGGAATTTCTTCATGGCTGCAGTTTCTTGTCTTCTTCTTTAACACACTTAGCTAGTCATATCTTGTGATATAAATTCCAGGACAATGTCTTCTTAAGGGAAAAAAAAAAACAAAACCAAAGCCAAAATAAGCCTAGCAGCAATAAATAATGGTTTCAACATTTCAGAATTTTATTTTTTCAAAAATTTTTGAAGTTAATTGAAACACCATTTCTCTTTTTCATCTTCCACTCCCTTTTTTCCTGACAAATAATGCAGCACTTATCTGGAAGTATACGCTTTATAAAATTCTTCTGTAAGCTCTTAGAATTGCATATGCATATCTAAGAAAATGCAAAGCAGCAGCATATAAATGCTTTAAAAATAAAGCTGTGCTTCAACCAAGTGCAGAGGCATCTATACTCCATGCAAACTGCAATGTTTTTCCAGAAATGCACTCCAAAAAAAAATTTAAAAGTGCCGTTCTAGACCAGCACTACAAGTTCTGAGAAAGGGCAAGTTCCTACCTACAGTCACTCACATCAGCTATTTCATGTTTACAAACAGTGTCCAAAGTTGTAATGTACCTGACAAGCCCCTATTTCAGGCTGTGAGAAACGATTTTCCTTTAGGTTCAGCACAGCAGCCTTACCTAGAGGTATGTGCTCTGCCTTCAGTGTTTTGCAGTTTCCCATGTGCTTCACGGGCACCACCAGGTAGTGGTGCGGGGCACCAGGTTTTATATCTCTGAAGCAAGCAAGGTCTTCATCCTAAGAAAGGATACAAACGTTTTAAAATGGATTAGGACGAGGACAGTGGCACAGAGTAGGTAACAATGTCCATATCGATGCGATACCAAATGTCAGAGTTGACACGACTAGCAACAAAACCTCAGGGTTTTTTGGAGGCAGCCTCCAGGCAAGGTGCGCGACCGCTGCTGACCTTCCGCGGCCAGGGCTCCTCGGCGCCAGCTTTGAGGCTTCCTCCCGCTGTGCCGGCATTTACGGGAGGCACGGTGCTTGTCATCCCAGCGATGTTTCCCCGCTCTGCCCGTGCGGGAGCTGAGGGCCCTCAGAGCCGCCGAGCTCCCTCAGCCTTAGCCGCGACCGTGGGGGAGCGGGGAAGGAGGGCGGGCGCCCCTCACCCACCTCACAGGGGAGCAGCGCCGTGCCCGGCTCCTCCCGGCGGGCGATCCTGCAGAACACGCACTTCCCGTCGTAGCCATCGCGGCCGCCATTCCCGGCTCCGCTTCCCTCAGCGGCGGCAGCAGCACCCGCGGCCTCAGGCCCGGCCATGGCCCCG
>WEIU01007365.1:531394-605695 GCA_013389925.1 Aegithalos caudatus | reverse complement strand
AAAAAAAAAGGCATAAAACCATGTGAGTGCCTCCTGAGGTCATTAAAAGTCGAATTGCCGTGGGGGAAAAGAAAAAAAACAAACACGCGGTAAAGAGGGTGGATAGGATAATAAGTGCTTATGGTGCTGGATCTTTCTCGTTTTTCACTAGAAAGTTATGTCCAGCAATTCAGTGATCAACACAAACCGAGAAAAACTTTCCAGAAGTTTGACATTTTGTAGTTCAAATAACTTGGATTTTTATATGTGCACAAATACTCTTAAAACGCCATTTCGCCACTGTTGCTGTTCAGGGTCACTAATATAATTCCAGAGATTTTTTCCAACTGAGTCTACATTTTTTTCTTCTACACTCCCAGCAGTGAGGGCTAAAATCTGATCTTAGTTCTAACTGCGTAAACTGACAGCCCTGAAATTGTTGCCTGCTCGTGACAGCTATGCTAATTCACAGCCAGAGTAAGAGATTTCATAAAATCACAGAATGGTTTGGGTTGGAAGGTACCTTAAAGACCACCTCGTTCCAACAACCTTCCCTGCCCAGCTTGCTCAGGGCTCCACCCAGCCTGGCCTTGAGCACTTCCTGGAACGAGGCATCCACAACTTCTCTGGGCAATCCATTCCAGCACCTCACCACCCTCCCGTCAACTACTTCTGAAGCTAACAGAGGGTATTGGCAAGCGGTAGTTAGCCTTCAAGTTCTAAAAATGTTTTCTTAATAGTTTGCATTTAAAATCATTTGCACTGTTCATTAGAGCTGCACAATCACTTACCCTGCAACTTAAATGTATTCATGCAGCTCAAAAGGCACAAAGTGCTTGTCCCACGGGGGACAGGCTACAGTGTTTTAAAAGGTAATGAGATGAAAAATTTAGACTGAGATTTTCAAAAATACTTTTAGTTTTCAGAAGTAAGCTGTGCCTGTACAAACAGGACATGGTTAGCTATTCTACCTGAGGCATCTCACTTGACACATGTGCCAACCTGCAGAGTGCTACACAGTCCCTTTGCAATGACCTAACCTGCTCCTTTTCTCTGTTACAAATAGGCAAATCAAATCTTTAGAGCTTACAAATGAGGATTGTTCTAAATGTAACTAGACTGTCCTTTGCTCTAAAGCCAGCCTTTGTGCAAAACATCCAACACAAAACCTGCACTTAAACCAGCACCAAATAAAACATCCACAATTACCTGGGTACTGACAAGCCTGATTTGTGTGTATTTGAACATGGTCCTGAATCAAAAATCTGTATCCAAGTACCACTGAAAGAACACATATTTGATGTTGCAAGAACAAGATCTTGTTCTCCCTGAGAGAAAAATTACTAGTGACCATAATTTTCCAGTTTTTACTTTAGGAAAGTTGTTACTGCCATTTCACTCGGAGCAAGGCTCATGGTTAGTACACTTGTTCTATTTCACATGCAATTGTAGTTTGTTTTCTTTTAATGCCACTGCTATATACAATGAAAACCAATAAAACCGAAGAGCCAGGTACTTTAAAGACATTTTTGCTTGGCAGGATATAAAAATATATGTGAATGCTTCAGAAATATGAAAAGGGTGCATAAAAAAACGATGCACATGGATTTTTGACTTCTGGGCAGAGGTTGGTCAAAAAAGATAAGGGGATAGATGTCATTCACTGCAACTGAGAGTAGTAGCAAGAACTACTAGGTAACTGCTAACTGGTTCCTGGTATTTCTTAGCCCTTTGTCAGAGTCCGTCTCAGAGTGAATTCAAAACATAGCTCTCTCTTTAAGGGCACACCATACCATACACACAAAAAACCCAAACCCCAAAACCAACCCCACCAAAATCTCCAACCTCCTTAGTTGTGTTTGTAAAATAGAGTATTGCTGAAATTCTTTTATGAGATGGCACAGGTATTTCTCAGTATAACCTGTAATTGAAGCTCCATCCTTTCATCTTTAAAATGTTCTAAAGTTTGTGAATAAAAGAGAAAGCATCTGTTGCAAGTTTCTGAATGCATAAATTCCTTTATTGAAAATATTGTGATAGCACTGCATTACATATATTCAATATTCATAGTTTCAAGGGTCACAGAATTTTGATTGAACAACACTGTTTTGAATATAGACCACAGCATTTAGATATGCTTTGACAAGGATAATATAATGGAGTAAGTTGTAAGTAGCAATAGTGAAATGTATGCAAAATGTTGAACTTGGTTTCATTTTGTTTGTTGTGGGGATTTTTTGTTGGGTGTTTATTTGACTGGGTTTTTAAACTATTAAGTGGTCTTCTGCCACCATTTAAAAGGGCAAAGAGTGTTAGATAGTCTGGGTATCTTCAAAGCATTATGCTGTTAACAACTTCCAAAATATTTTAAAGCACTACCAATAAGAACTTTATTTATGGCTGTAGTAGACCACAAAGAAAGGAAGTGTGAAAAGCTCATGTGCAGCGTGTTACAGGCTTACTGTGTATAGCATTGTTTTGGGTTTTTTTGGACTGTGAAACTTCTGTGCAGGATTAAGATTTAGAAATGCTTTTTGAAAGAAAAGCAATTGGCTTTTTTATTATTTAATCTATTCAAAAACGAAAGGAGCGGTAACTAAACTGAGTTGTAGTACTCAGTTAATAATATTCCAACATTAGACTGTACTGTGTTAATGCACACCACTGTCTCTAAAACCTGCCTTTCTCAGGACAGTGAAACATTCAAGCCTAAGGGCAGGACAGCATCCTAATATTAGTTAGGCCTGGATTGTGTCAACAAAACCACAGCTTAATGGCAAAGCAGAATTCCTCACCAAGAAGTGAAGATTGCCAGTCCTCTCTCACACTCTCCCCCTTTACCATGTTTTATAATTTTGTAATATATTTTATTCGTAAAATAAATTTTACAAATTTTGTAATATAGAGTCTTTTCAGCTTTGGCAGTGGGGGAAGAGGAAGTATCAGATAATTTCATTACAAACAAACAAGAATATTTGGTTGCCTGTCAAATCCTAAACTAGACCGTTGTTTGAAGTATTTTTTAAAGGAAATTATATATGCAGTTATTAGGAAAACAAGTTTTACACTAACATGACCCGGCCTGTTAGGAAAAGAACTTTCTTCTCTAAATCTCAGTTGTATTTTCTCCTTAACAAATTCTTCAATTGAAATGCTTATAAAAGCACAGTGGGTGGCTTATTTTGAATCATTTGGTGGTGATAGAGAAAACCAGTTCTCTTAGCAATGTCCTTCATGAACAGTCAAGTAATACTTGGGCAGGTGCTCAGAGCATGCAATCCCAATTCTGTGGACTGCAACAGAAGTGATAAAGTCTACACCAGGGGGCAGTTGCCCCGTGTCTCCATACACTGCCAAAATAGTAATCTATTAACAGAAATGTGACAGCAGAGTTAAGAAGAAGCACTATCCACCTTCTCCCTCATTTCAGGAAAAGAAAATGAAACAGAATTATGTACTCAAGTGTTTCTGCCAGGAAAACAAACCCTCTAATTAGGGTATAATGAAAACCAAATCTCATTTACAAAATAAAAATATAAAAATTAACTTCAGAAATCAAATAAATTGATTCATAATAAATGCCAACGCATAAGAAACCTACCTCAATAGTAATTATCAAAATAAGATTTGAAACATTAAACAAAAAAACTCATAGCTAATACATTTACAAAAAAATCTACTATACAGTAACAATAAATAAAATAAGTTTAAAAACATGTTCCCTTAAGTGCTGTGTATACCCATTTCTGATTCTTTTCCATGGCAAACAGTATGCTGTAGATTTTGGTAAAGTAACCTTTTATTTTTGGTCAGCATATGCATGTTGAACATAAATACACATGGAATGTACTAGACAGATATAGTTCTTCCACAGGATTTTTTCACAGTTACATAAAAAGTTTTCAACTTATACATCATGAACATTTTCATAAGCATTGTATCTTCAATGGAAGAGTGCTGAAGAGGAAGTAAAAAACACTTCAGAGTGATCTCTTACTGTTCTGTCTCTTACTGCCTCTCAAAACCAGTTCTTTTATTCTCGGGTTGTTTGGTTGTTTTTTTTGCGTAGTCATGCTCCGGTACAAACTTGAGGAAAAAGCGTGTAACGTTGTGAGGCAGCCTGCACCTTCTGGATAGCTTTTAAGTGCCTAATGGATCCAGTCCTTAAGGCAGTCAGTGTTTCACTCAAATGTCCATACTTCTACATCTTGTATTATGAAATCTTCTTTCTTAGTTAAGATGTCATTATTGAAGGTGCTGCAGGAGTTGCTTCGCCCATGATACAAATCTGCATCTAACCATAAACCAAACCGGCCACTAGAAAGGAAAGACAATGCATTTGGTGTTACATGGAACAGTAAAAGCACTGAAAGCTGTATAAACAATCAAAGAAGTGATACAGAGTAATCTAAGTGACTCTGAGGCCAAATGTGAAGAGCTCAATCCTGGCAAAGCACTCACCAAGAAGCAGGTGGAGCAGTCCCCTTGCTTTTGTTTGCACCGCTGAGCGGGGCAGTGTGTAGGAGCCTGCGACTGCCCGCAGCCCTGGGCTACCCGGCTGCTCACACTGCCAGCTGTGGCTACACCAGGAGACAGACCCTGGGTCCCTCCCCTGTCTGGATGTGGACAGAGCACCTTCTGGTTATCCACTCCAGATGCAAACCACCCCAGCTGTCCCATGGCACAACCTCCAAGTAAGCTTTAGTTGGTTGCACAGCCTTAGCCCTTGATTTTGTGCATTCTGACCTTTGAAACTCATGATCTGATTATGCCCTGCCTGTATCCTTGCTCTGTGCATCAACAGAAAAACAACAACTTAGTGAGGACCACGTGATAAACCCTAGAAACTGATGGCATAATTGCCATTAGGGATTATCTTCCAGTGACAAACCACTTCAGCAATGAGTGATGCATCTACCCAAAACATCTGTTTTTTTCCTGGCTAAAAACAACCCCAACTCTGCAACAAACCCTACTTGCCTAACATGAGTTACTCTAAGCAAACAAAATTGCTCTCAGTCTGTAACAGAAATCAGATTGCTGAGGTATCTCCACTAAACAGCTTACTAGAAGTAAGTTCAGCCACTTTACTGGTAAAGTGTCTATCATTGTCACTATTTCCATTTACTATTTTAAAAAACAAGCTGGCTATATGATTTGAAAACCCAACACTCACTCACCCTCCACCTCCAAGCTCCAGAGAGGTAGTGTCTCCATTGATGAAGTAGGTGTTTTCTCCACTCCATTTAAATACCTGAGGCGGGGGGAGAAAAACATGAAAATATTTGGACTGTGAGTATTCTTGTAATCTCAAACTACTGGGTCTCTACTCTTAGCAGCTAAGATATGTGGTCATCTTTTATCTTCTTCTTGAAAGGGAAAAAGGTAAGGTAGAAAGTAAAGTATCGATATATATTTAAAACTATGAACAAAGCACCCTAATCTTACTTTAAATTCTACTTCCCTCTCTAAAACAACATGTTCAATACGGAAAAAGTGCATAAGCCATGAGCATCAAGGGGTATTTCAGTAGCACTCTTATCTCTGTTTTGTTGTCACTGTGATCCTAAGAATGCATCCTGTTCTTGATGTCATTGCCTTCCAAGGCGAGTCTTTGACAGTCCACCCTTATGTCCTTCTGCTTCCCCCTTCAATTAATTTAAAACCCTCCCCTCACCCTTACAGACTGTCCTCTCTTCAGATAATTACAGACACTTTTGCTTGAAGTATTGCATTGAAGCAAAGAATGATTAACTGAATTCATCAACATCCGACATATCTTCTATACTCAAACATGCTATCATCATAAAAATCTCATAAAATGTTTCAGAAGTGGAACCCAAAATTCTTATTTCAGAAAAAGGGCACCCACTTACCTTGAAATGTGGACTGAATGTGTAGAGGAATGTTTCACCAGTGCCATAGTAATGGTCACTAAACCTGAAGGGATGTGTAGCGTATGCTCCAAATATCTGTCAGAATAAAATGATTATGCTACTTTTGGGGAAAGTGCAGAATTCAAGAGAAAAACCCCTGAACATTTCAAAATACTTTCTAAGAACAACTGAGCTGATTTTCAAGTTAGAAGAACCAACTGGTATCAAATCTGCAAGTATTCCTCCACATCTTCTGTATCCTGCAAGTTAAAGACCAGATGACTACAACAGCAGCAGTATCTCTGACTCCAGCAGCTACTGAAGACGAGACCTCCAGAGAGGCTCGGCTTGTGACAGCTCCTTAACTGAGATACCTAAGAAAGGTATTTCCAAAGGCACTACTGCACTCACTGCAATTCTAAAGCTTTTATTAGCGCTGAAGTACTTTCCTGTGGCAATTCTAGTTTAGGCAGTAGAAAATATAAAAGAATACACCCATATCTTATTTTGGTATGACATCATAGTACGAGCAGCATTTCATAACGATCGCTTTCCAAAACGCTGCCCTTTGTGCTCAACCCCCACCGAACAAGCGCTCCTTACCTGGTTGTCCATGTCCTTGATGACAAGGAGAACTGGACTGTCCAGAGAAGCGGATTTGCGGTACAGAGTCTTCAGGCTGGTCCCGTGCTCCAGCGTGCTGTATGTCAGGCGCCACGGGTAGCCCTGCACCCGCGCGGGCAAGCGCCGGGCAAGCTGGGCAAGGAGCAGGGAATGAGGGAAATGGTTACACAAGCAACACAGGCAGTGCCCCAGCCTATTCTCTTTCTCACACTCAACAGAGATACCACCACTCTAAGAAGGAAACATGAGGATTTTCCAGCCATACCTGCTCTATGTGCATGTTCTCCAGGAGAGCGCTGTGATGCTTTAGGATAGGCAAAGTATCATCATCTTCTTCTTCTTCATAGTAACTGCAAACGCTCTTTCGTCGTTTAGCTTCCTCTACAGTAATGATCTGTGGGCAAGAGAACAAGTGTCCAACTGAAAACACAGCTCTTACACAGCTCTTAATCCTCTGTTGAAGCCAATTCATTTAAAACTTACTCCTCAGCTGTCACACTGTTTGGAGAAAAAACACCACATGGGATAATTTTATTAAGCACATGTACCCTTAAGCAAATGGAGAAAGTCTTTAGCTGGAGTTCAGTGCCACCATGGCACATAGGAAACAACAGCAAAACCTCTGAAATGGAGCTGATGAGAAAGAAAAGGGGAAGCGATGAGGCCTAGCTACAAAACAGGAAACCTTAAACCATCTTTTCCTTCCATGAGTGTATCACCATAGTGGCCTTATCTTGGAGCAGAAATCTCAGGATGCAGCTGCCGAGCCCACTGTGCTCTGCTATGCACCCTGCTGCCAATAAGGCTTCCAAATGGCTTTCAGGTTACACAGGGATCAAGTTTTGCATAACTCCTCCACGCCTTCTCCATCACTGCTGGAACTTGCAGAAGCTGTCAACAGTCGAGACAATTGGGAAGAGATGCCTGGAGGTCCTACACACACCTGCCCCTCAGGCGGGAAAGCAAATGCCCTAGACTGACTCCAGGTGTGGATTTAACCACACAACAAAGCACAGAAGTTTTGCATGGCCACCAGGGCTGGTGAGGGGCTCACACAGCCCTAACACCCTCAGTCACACCGGGCATTCCCAGTGGGATGAGAGCTACACATCTGCTGCATGCACTCATGTCAGGCCCATGCTCTCCCGCAGATGCTTGGAGCTGAGCAGGGCACCTGGGCACTGGTACTCCAGTGCAGGGTCACAGGAAGCGAGAGGAAGGCAGGATCACAAGGCAAAATCCAGCCTGCAGAACAAACACTGTTATGTGTCCCTGCACACCTGTGCAGCTACAGGTATTCCTGACCATTATACTGGAAGAACTCCACAGCTTCGTGCTGTCCCTCCAGCCACTCCTTCAGAGACTGCAGATAATCCTGTGCTGGAAAACTTTTCATACGGTCAACTTTAGGGAAGGTTTGCATTGCAAAATTATGGTAATTAAAAATCAAAAACCGCCCACAAACTGCTCAACAAAACCAATATTTCTACTTTTATCATTGTTCTTTTTGCACCTCCTGAGTGGTTTGCCTTCCCTCCTCATCTCCAAGACCGTTATTGTATATATATTTGTTTTAATTAATACCTTTTAGACCTTAAATCAAAAGTACACAACTCCCTTTTTGAGGACTTTCTTTTAGGAATAGTCTCCCCTCCAAGAATGGGGGGAAAGTATCAGCCAAGAGCAAATCAACCAAGAGGTATCTGTAGCAAAATACAACCAAACTCACTTAGGCAACCAGAGAAAACCTATTAACTTATGATATAAGTTAATATAACTTATTATGTTAATATAAATATAACTTATTATGAAAATTGCAAATTGGATCCAGAGACAGACAAGCACCCCTTGCCCTTCTCTGCATACACATTTTTTCAGTCTCTAAACTGCACATGTGAATGAAGTTCAGTCAACAACTGCAGAAAGAGGCGTCTGCAAGATCATGTATTTACAGACCACACAAAACCAGAAATGGATGAAAAGAATCGACCACTACAGGAACCAGATCTACAAAGTCTTTCAAAGATTTTATAGGGCTGAGAAAGGAAGCTAGGTGAGGTGGAAATGCCCCCCCATCCTAGTACAGAGCATGTTTGTTACTAGGACAGAAGTTCTGTCATCAGGTCCACGCTGTTCAAACGGGAAACAATTCAACATACCTCCACAAAAGGTTCCCCCTGGTCTGGTCTGGCACAGTAAATAATCCGAATATTCAAAGGCATTTGTCTCTGTTTCATCATCTAGCAGTTTATTTTCAGTACCCACTACTCTACCCCTGCTCCAGTGGCAAGAGTTCTTAGCAGCAAGACTGACAGACAGCTACTGGCCATGGCATGCTGTGATAAAATTGCTTATATGCTTCTCTACAATTAGAGTTTCTGTTTCCCCGCAAGGGAGAGTGAAACTTTCACAGTCATCATGCCCAAATTTGGACTTAATTCAATAGAGATTTCCTGGCAGACCTACTTTAAATTGGTGAAGCTGGAATATATTACAAATAAAAGAGACACACCTTTAAAAGCAGTTTCTGGCTTTTCTTCCTTTCAATAAATATCTGAATAAAACAATGAGAGACAAGCTCCCAGTGTGGCCAGATCTGTCCTACATCTGTCTCCAGATCACTGACTCTCCTTCATTGAGGTTTTATGAAAATGGCATGCAAATAACTGAACAGTGAAATCTAAAGCAATGTATGACTGCACTCAGCTCTAAGCAAAGCAAGGAAGGTGTTTTTCTTAATCTTTCAGCTCACAAAGCACCAACATTGAGAAGCCACAAAACTGTAAAAATATTAGCTCCTTGGGAATAGAGGTTGATACATTTCAAATTACAAGTCTCACTTCCAAGCTCCATTTTTCAACAAAACATACTGTGAAGACAAAAATGCATTAGAAAAAGTGTAGTAGACTTTAAAGAAAGCAAGTTTATGTTTAAGACAAATAATCAGGTAACTCTTTAAATCACCATCAAGATATTTTCCATTTTGGAATTTATGTGTCTATTTTATTATCCCATATCCTTAGCACAGAAAGTGTTTGAACATTGAGAAATATGTTTTTTAAAAATGCATGCAAGCTTATTTCCCTTAGAAACTAGGCTTTAGACACAGAAGAAAGAGATAACAAGCACAGGCATGCCAAGTGGTTAAAACAGATTGCAAAAGACCACACATGAAAAAGCCAAAGTCCAATGATAAACTTATCCCACTTACACCCAGTATTCAAACAGTACTGCTGTGTGCACCAGAGAAGCAAGGGTCTACTAACATATCACCACACACCAATCCATTTCAACCAGCACACAGGAGTCTGGGTTGATGTTTACATGCATATATACATTTTGAAGATTTTATCTTCAGCATATAAATACATTAGGAATTTAGCTATGCTGACCACATACGCCTGTGTAGCTCTGCAAAAGACTAATATCACATGGTCAAAATATTTACACAACTTCTGCTGGTTGCACACCAGAGAGCTACCAGTTGTTTACCTGTTCTTTCCAGGAAGAGAAGAAATGAAGACTGAAGGAATATGAATACATTTGCGAGACAGATACAAACCTTAAGGTGTCCTCTATATTAAGCAGCAACTGTTATAAAGAAACACCATAAAAATCCTCAAAAGAACAACTGCTGAGATTCTTAGCAGAGGATGCACACTTGATATGTGCATATGCTTCATGTAAAGGCAGAAAAGACTCACCTCCCAGCTTTTAGTTGTGGGCTCACTAAAGAAGTTGTCAATCATGTCAAGCTCCTCCTTTTCTACCACAACAAAACCTTGCTCTTTGGCATCTTTCCCATATATTTCTGGTGACCACTGAACAAAAAATGTGTACAAGTGATCCACCCTGTGAAGAGAAGATGAGGAGGCAACCATTGTTCAGTGGTCCGTGAACCCAACGCTGTCGTGTAGCACAGAGGTTTAGCCCAATACCAAACTATACAAACAGGATACCCGTGTACCTTCACCCTCCCAGACCACACAAGGCAACACATCCTTCCACCTGGCAGCCTGAACCACTTCAAGGATTCTCTGCTTTCACTCCCCACAATGTATTTTTCTCTTCCGTTTGCTATATGCAAAGCCAAAGCACCATGGTACAATAATGTAGTGCCACACAGTTCATAATAAAAAGTCAAATTGATATCAGGTCATAGTCACAAAAGTTAACTCTGTAAAATGTTCACTTTACCCATTTAGTTTGACCTCTAGCATGAAACAAGCACTGAGATCACCAGTGAAGTCTACACTACAGTTTTAGCTGCCCTTTAAAACTTACAGAGGCTAACCACAAAACAATCTTCATTCTCTCAGCATTATGAAAATAAGCTGTTACTGACAGCTTTGCTAATGATATAGTACCAGCAGCACATGCTCTTCCATAAATGTAGTCAGCTCTTAGCCACTGTCTTTAAAAAGATATTACTTGACAACATCCATAACAAATCACAAAACAGTTTCTGAAGAAGGAATTTATGTATTAACTTAAAATGAACACATGCAATTTCAAAGAGGAATACAACAGTGGATCCACTATACAAGAAGCTGAATTGCCAACAAAAAAATCAGACCCACAGTAAAGAGGGCATACAGAAAGATAGTAAGTGCTTATGACACTGGATCTTTTTCCAGACTTTCACCAGAAAGTTATGTCCGGCAACTCTTAGATCTATAGAAAACAGAAGAAAACGGTTCAGAAATTTAGACCTTCCCCCCGCCATATTTTAAGTTACTTGGATTTATACGTATGCACGTAATAATCATCTTAAAATACCCTTTCAGCACTGTTACCATTTGTTAGGGTCATTAGTATAATTCCAGATTTTTTTCAAATGAGCCTACAAAAAGAATAAAGGATTTACTTTGCTTCATCATGGAAATAATGAAAAAGGAATAAATTAGCATTGCTTACAGAGGATTCAGAAAAAGCAGCCTGATTAGCTCTTTGCTAATTAATTTGAGCCTTACCTGAAAGAGACAACTGACTTAAGTACTGTGTATTTTATGTACATAAGTCCCACTCTGGAAAGCTAACTACTTAATTCCTACAAATCCCTAAGAAAGGACAATGAAAGTAGTGGTTTCTGCTGTCTGGCTAAGATCAGTTTAAAAGCACATTTATGCAGGTGGATGAAGGAGAGCAGCACACTTGTATCTCAGAATCATAGGATGTACTTATCTTTTAAGCCACCTCTGGAAATCATCTAGGCCAGCTCCTGCTTATAGCAGAGCTAACTTCGGAGTTAGAGGAGGTTGCACATTCTTGTCCGTTTGAGTTGGAAAATCTCCAACAGTGATTCTACAAGTTCTCTGTGCCATTCTACAAGGGCCTGGTGCCATCCTACATTTTCTGTTTCTTGTCCCCTCCCCTTCATTCTTTAACCAAGTGTCTAAAGGGAAGAGGGGAATATTGACCACCCAAGTTGTTTGGCTGTACTTCCTTACTTGAGTCAGCAGGAAGCAAGGACACACCACTGACATGTTGAGTTTGCTCTCAAATTCCCGAACTCCTTTTCAGCTACTCCCCAGGCTGCCTGTCCCCACCTACTGCTGCAGGAACTGCTCCATTCTAGGTGCAACAACTTTTGCATTTTTGTAACTTTTCTGAACTTCCTGACATTTCTGTCCGCCTGTTGTGTTGAGGCCGCTCTGAACAGTAGCCCTGCCCTCCAATTATGAGCACTCTCCAAATTTTGTGTCATTCCCCAAAATGACAAAGGTGTGTTCTGCCTCAATGTCCATATGTCAGCAGAGAAGGCATTAAGCAGTATCAGTCCCCAAGAATACCACTTGTACCTTGCTGCCACTCAGACCAACTACCAACACTTGGAGCCCAGTGGTCCAGTCAATTCTACAGCCATCTGTTGCCTATCTGTCCAGGTCATATCTTTCTAATTTGGCTACAAGGATACTATGGAAGATTGTGTTGAAAACCTTAGTAATGTGATGGTAAAACAACAATCCCTTTCGCTCTCCTTGCTCAAGGAGCTACCAATCTCAAACAGAAAAGTTATTTGGTCAGTAGAAAAGTGATTTGCCCTCGGTAAATATATGACAGCTGATCCTGATCACTTCTTTCCCTCTGTGTGCTTGGAAATGGTGTCTATAAGGACTTGCTTCCCAGGGACTGAGGTGAAGCTGACTGCCCTGTGCTCCCACAGATACTTCTCAATTTTTCTGACAATGGTTGCAGCACTTGTCTTTCCAATTATTAAGGAACATTCCCAATGAACATAACATTTCAAAAGATCATAGAAAGCTGCTTTGTAATAGCATCAACCAACTTCCTCAATATACTCAGAATGTTTCCTGTCAGGCCCCATGGACTTGCATATGCTCAGTTTATTTAAGTAGTACATAACTAAGTTTTCCTTTGCAATGGACTGTTGAAAAATAAATCCAACCAGTCCAGATTTAAGAAGCAGCAGCATAAAATAGAAATAGGTGATTACAGAGGTGATGTCATTCTGAAAAGGGATGATCTGCTAATAAAATTCTAACATTATGCTACAGTGGTATTTCCAAGCTACCAAATTGAAAATATTTGAGCCGATTTTTAAATTGAAAAACCACTTCTTGAGGAACTTTCTTAAAGCAAACTTGACAGCTGCGAAAAAATTTATCCTAGAACTCAACAGCTGTTTTGGTGATTACATGCTTATGAGTGAATCACGCACTAAAAAAGAACCATCAATACATCAATTAAATAAAGTACTTAGGAAGAGACAACTATAGAAACCTGAAGTTAGTAACTCCAGAAAGAAAATATTCAAAAGGCTCTAAGTCCAACCACTGCTCCTGGCCCAGAGAAAGACATGTATCCAGAGGGATCCTATGACTTTGTTATAAATGTGCTTGACTAAATGATGATTCTTCACAAATCTTGAGGGCTGAGATATTGTAAGCCCTCATATGCTTTTATGAGCTTATAGAGACTTCTGTAAGCCCTCATTTTAAGACATTAAGCAATAGATAAAAACAGGTTTTCATAAATCTCCTTTGTACAGTTTGATATCTTATTATCAGGTGTCCAGGAGTATTCTCCTTATAAAAAGCAAATTCAAAAGGATTCTAAATCTTGCAAAAAAGTGGATGGCCTCTCAGCCAGCATGATCTCAGTACAGTGTCTTTTACATCAACTTCAGTGCAAATTATACATTCATTAACCAAACCTGTTCGGAAAATTTACATGTGGAAAATTAAAGAGATTTACTTCTTGACTGAGGAACTAGTCAATGCTATTATTTACAAAGAAATTCTGCATTACTATCTCTGTCACCGTGCAAGGCATTTTCCTGTAAAAGATCCTGAGGAGATGTGTGACCTAATTACTGAGCTACTACTCCCCAAAATCCACTAGGGTGGGAAGCCTACATACCATTTAAACATAAATCCACACAGTAAGAGCGTACACAGACTTACCCTCTAATACTGTAAGCTATACCCATTGCAAAACTTCCCAGCAAAATAGTCAATCTCTACTTGTGTCCAAAAGCATGGGTGCCCCTCTGCTCAGCTGAACCTGGCAAGAAGCTGCCCTAGACTGAGCAATCTGTATATAAAGCAACTCCAGATGGCCAGCACCCTCTCTGCGTGCTGAGGTGAGCGTGGCTGTGACACAGCAGGCAGCACAAAGCAGTGCTGCAGTCACTGATTAACTCAGCCATGCCGTGCTTGTCATGGGGCGATGTGTCCCGGGACACACACGGCGCCTGGGAAGCCACGCATGGAGAGAGAACACCTACAGCAGCCACAAAAGGCAAATGAGACAGAAGATTTAGTGCATTTATAAAGAATATAAGCCTAAAAGTCTTCTTTCTGTATTAATAAAGTTTCCAGAGAATTCCAACAAAAACATAAATGTGGAAGTACTGGGCCCAAAAAGTAGCAGCAGCCTGCACATGGAAGAGCAGCTCTGCTATGGGAGCTGTGGGCTATGGGACTGGGCTGAAATTGGAGCTATTTTCACAACTGATGACAAAAGCTGTTTAAACAGCAAACGCTATGACTATGGAAAAATGAAACTAAAAGCAAATCAGAGGAAGATTTAACTAACACTAAATATAGACATGTAGACCAATTTTTTTTTCATATTCTCACTCAAAGTTTGGATAGGTTTTTTGAGAGTTTTTGTTTGGTTGGTTTTGAATTGCTACAAAGCATTAAGACACTGCTCTGTGACTGGACTAGAGAAAGTGTTTTATTTATGCTGCTTTGTGGACAACAAGATGAGAGTGGTATTCTTGATATTTTCACACATGAATATAAATTGCATTCCAAGTAGTTTTAAACTTAGTAAATTATCTCATAATTTCTCTAAGATACACGGCAAAGCTATCCCAAACAACCTACTGCTCATGGCACTCTTAAGATGCAACACTTATATGCACAATACTGATGCAAGAATATCCCCAGGAGGTAGGAAGTGTTGTGTTTTGCTTTGGGAAAGCATCCAAGAGCTTGGAGAAAACACTGTCTTGCTTGAGAGGCACAGACATGCCTCGCATTAATACAAAGGAGTGGGTCTTGCATTTCATTTCTGCTCCAAGTTCTGCTTGATCTGTCATGCAATTCTGGGTTGTTAAAACAGGCACAAATAGCACCAAAAGGACCCAAACTTACAAGCAGTCATTAACCACTACTTTTGATCAAGATCCAAACAGTAGCCCTGACATCAAAGATCCGGTCTGTCAGCCAGCATGGCCAGGTGCTGCTGCAGCAGCTCACTGCACAGGTTACTTTTTTCTCATTATAAAAACTGAAGTACAAAACAGTTGTCAAAACTTCAGTTTATATATGGATCAGGTCTGTTCACCATTCAGAAAGTTTCTGCTCATAAAAGGACAAGTAGAAAAGCTGTCTTCCTAGTCTGTGGTTAGAAGCTTGATAGATTTACCTGTTGCACAGAGCAGTGATTAGAGACGACCTCAGTCAGCTCAGCAGCTTTATTCACTGTTAGCTGCACTATCCCCAAAGCACTGACTGACCTTGTGTTGTATTACATCATCACTCCAACTCATTGAAGTATTTACTCAAACTTCAACCTAGAATCTTCTGAACCCACCCTTTTGCAATCCCTGAGGAGCCAAGGACTGGGATTCACAGATAGCAAGCAAACCAAAAGCTATTCAGCTACTCTCCCAAGGACCACATTCCAGCTGGATTAAACCTCTCCCTCTCCTCCAGGAATAGTTCCAGGACAGCAACTTCCATAATACTACAGACAATCAATATACTTCTTTTTAAACCACAAAAAATATAAACACTTAAATCAACACACACACGTATTTGAAATTAAAATTATTAAATAAAAATAATTTTAAAAGGTTGACTTCATCTGAATGAGAAACCTCTGAGATGGATCACAAGTTGAGATTCCTCCTTCCTGGCATCTAATTTACCAGAATCACTTTTTTTGGTTCATCAACAGACCAGAGAACTGTTCTAGCTGCTTTCTGTCAAGAAAAGGATCACATACTTGATTCTTCACAGCCAGTGAAAATTCTTGGATGATTTATGTGGAAAATCACAGACCTCCACGTCTCTAGTTTGTTGGTTTGCTTTTTTCTAGAGTATTGTTTATTACATTAATACACACCTACAGGAAAACATTTATGTTCCTCAATTTTACTGTAATGGGATTATTTTTAATGGGACAAAAGATAAAAATACACCTGCTTAGTTAGGAGTGTCTCCCTTTTTCAACATGATGTCCTTTGCTCATGTGAAATACCTACTTTTTTTAGCACTGATACCTTAGTGGATTCCATGCCCCTCCAGCTCCCCTTTCCCTCACTTCCTATGTTACAGGTGAAACCCCAACCATCTCTCAGTTCTTTTATCATATGTCCACTGCATGTATATTTCTCTTTCCATCTTCAAGTGGCACTGAGCCCTTTTCCTTCCCGCTGAGAGCCATATTAGACCAGCAACAAACACTGCTTTATGCTGCTGGCATGCAATGAAATGAGGGCACCCCTCAGCATCCCTGCTGTACTTCATACCTTGGACCATACAGGTAATGTAAGATTTAGCTCTAGAAAGCACTACACATTTAAAAGGTACCAGACATTTCTGTGCTAACTGGAGTGCAGCTTACCTTTCCCGAGGAACAGCAAACCAGTATTCTGGTTGCTTTTTCTTTTTACTGTACTGTTGAGACACGGTCGTGCTCTGAGACACAAAGGACTTTCTCATGGGCTTGCCTACTTTAATGCACAGAAACATTGGAGGAGTCTTGCTCTTCTCCTCTTTGGAAGGAAGCATATCTGGACAAGACAAGAGAAACAGTCTGCTTACGGGAAAGTACAAATACTGCAGCTGATAGAACACTGTGACAAAGATTAATAATCTTGTGCAAAGAAATACCCAGAAGCATCATACACAGAATTACACCTGACTTCAACAACACAACTGGTTTAGTAAAAACCACATTAATCCTAAACTGAGGCCATTTATTTCCATTTTATGACAGCCTGTATCCCCCTCAGCTGTAAGCTCTGTACAGAACAGCCCTGTAAAGAAATAGGTAAGATGACCAGGCTCGGTGCTGCATGCAACATGAAGCAGGCAAATAAAGGGAACATGTCAGGCTCCAGAAGACCCATCCAGGATGGAGGGTAATCCTGCATGCACACACACACAGAAAGCCCAATCAGTTTCTCAACTCTGTCAATCACACAGCCATACAAGAACCTTTTATCTGCACAAGACAGGGCCAAGCCTAAAAGCAGTTTAAGCTCCTTCAATTGCTAGTGTGACAAAAAACCCTGCTTATTAAACTATAGCCTCAATCACACTGAAGTTTCCTTCTTTGTTTTAGGTGTATCATACAGCCAAATACCACCAGCAAGATATAAACCCTTATTAAAAAAAGGAAAAAATCATTTTAAGAACAACTGTTCGTAAAATAAAGACTTCCACTTTAATCATCCCCCACCACCTGATGTGAATTAAGGCTATGTCCACTGGTTCATTAAATTACCCAGAGAGGAGCATCAATGATCCAGGACAGGCTAGTGCTTAGAGGCACTGGGCTGCCATAGGAATGGTAATATGTGTGCACACGCTCTGAACAGAGATTTCATTCTGGTTATGTGCTTTCCTGGAACAGCCTGAATCATTTCTGGTAACACAATGACCAATCAGGAGAAAACTGATCAGTCAGTAGGACTATACATATATTCCTATTTATCACTTCTTTAAGGGTTTCCATAGCATGAGAGACACCAGACACACACAAATATTGTCAGGAATACGTCGGTGCCCCCTTCACAGCAATGCTCTACCTACCATTGGATACCATTAGAAACAAAACTGACAAACTTCAATGAGGCAACAGTGGTTACTAATACAGAGTGACAATTCCTAGGCCATGAAGTGTCCCTGGCAATACTGAAACTGGATGACATTTCACTATCCTTCTTAAAGCCAGCAAACAGAAGTAAAGATTATATAAGCAGTGATCATTGAATGTGGAAAGAGCACACAAGCTACTTACCAAACTACGAGCTTAGAGAATTTGAAGATAGCAGGTAATATAAATTTGAAATACACAAAGAGTAAAAAAGAGACCAGGTATTACAGAAAGAAGAAATTTAGAGAAGGCTGTCAATTCAAAGGTTACCGTCATAATGCTGTCCAAGTCTCAGAGGAAACAAGGATAACCAGAGACCTACCTTCAATTGGCACTTGAATTTTCTGCAGCAGCCACAGTCTGATTTCTGATTGATTGTCTAACTGTGTTTCTTGACAGGTCTTGTCTAGAGCTGGTACTAACGAAGAGTCCACAGACTCTTTCAGAGCCTTTTCCTCTGCTGCTGCTGAGCTGATTTCTAATGAAGGTGCTTTCCTTTCAACACAGCAGGAATCAAGCTCCATACTCTTAACTGTATGGACTTCATTAGCTTGGGACTTTGAACAGCTAAGTGTAAGGTCTATGCCAATTGCTTTATTGTTTTCACCTTTCTGGATTTCAGCCTTGTGTAAGTCTTCAGATGACTGAGACCCATTTCCATCTTTATTGAGGTAAAATTCAATAAGTTTATCTTTCTCTAGCTCTTTCTTAGCGTCCGATTCAGTCTCCACCTTACCTGTTGGGGTACTGACACATTTGTTTACTTCTGGAATAACATCTTGCTTTTCACACAGCTCTAAGTCTAAGTCAGCTTTAGGTTCAACACTGTCCTTTTTGTCCAAGGAATCAACTGTCAAGTGCTCCTGGACTTCTGTAGTAGGTTTGGTTACCTGCTGCTTAGTTCTCCCCAAGTCCCTGGGGTCAGCCAGCAAGCCTTCCATTACTGAGATTTTCCTGTCCAACCCTCTGTCCATACGAGATGCTGTCTTTTCCAGCTCAGTGAAGTCATCCTCTCCTCCTAGGAGGGATTTTTCTTTGGTTTTGGTATCTGAAGCATTTTTTTCCCTGGAAGGGTCCTTGGTACATGCATCTGCATCAAACTTTTCCAAATGTTCAGTGGCAGTGATGTTGTTGGGAAACTCCAGAGACTTTGATTTGATTGAGCCCGTACTCTCCGATGACTGAAGAACTTCAAAATCAGCGGACTTTTCCTTATCTGAAGGCTTTATCTGTTTGGCACCCAGAGCAACAGATGCATCCCCATTCTGCTGCCTCTTTTCCTTGCTAAGGGATTTGAATTTGCTGAAAGGATTGATATCTTTCTCAGAGGACAGGTCTTCCCATTCTCCTGGCCTGTACAGAGGACAAAGATCCTTTGGTATGTCACTGTCAGGGGAAATGATGGATGTACATATGATGTTAAAAGCAAAATGGAAACAGAAAAAAATGAAAAGAAAAACTAAACATCAACTTAACTTAAACCATGAAACTCGACAAAAAGTAACTTTCTCCAAAATAAACATACAGTACTGGAAATAAGTGACTTTAAAGACAATGGAGAAACATGCTGAAAGTATAATACCAAAATAAAATGAGCTAACCATTTGGCAGAATATGCCATGTGGGTGAAGAAATGTAACACGTAATAAGAATGTGCAAGTCATCGGAAGTACCGTAACAAAAAAACAGAGGACATGTATTTGCTTCTGGAATTTAATTCAAATCATATTAATATTGTAATTTCCCACACTTGACAATGAGTCAGCGTCTAAAACCATCCATTCTTCCCTAGTCAGTACAAATGTATTTTTGAGAAAAACAAATTGGAGATGTCCTGTTTGAACACGCTTACTGCAGAACAGTAACAGGCAACAGTTAGTAGCTTTGTTCTTTTATTTGTCTCCATTATTCAAACATACTGTTTGAATGCAGGCTTCCCCAGATATTTCTTTTTAAAGCAAGACAATTATAAAATGTTCCAAAATGAAAAATTCTGAATAAACGTATCAGCATAAAACTTGAGCTCTTTGTTACTGCTAAAACTCTGTGGGGAATGAGAATACAAGATCCTCATCACTTAAAAATTACTAAGAAGTAATAACACTCCAAAAATGAGCGTATTAAGTATCTGGAAAGCTTTTCTTGAAATGAGAAAAGGGAAGAAATTCAATTAATTTCACTGTTCAAGCAGGTATTGCCTTTAAGAACAAAACCCTGCTTAGAACAAAACCCTGCTTAGAACAAATAGATAAGCAGTGCCTGGTCTGTGCATAAATGACAGTAGCCCACCCCAAAAACTCTATTATGTATTATAGATTATATCAATGCATTTTAGGTTCTGAGATAGAAGTATTCCAGAGTCTGGTGTCTCTGTAAGTCCATAAGATGGCAGCTAAGGTGCTGTTGTCTTCAAAAGTTTCAAATGCTCCTCTGAGACCAGTCCTGGTAACACAGTAATGGTCAAAATCTAAACCTCTTCACATCCACTGAAAGAGCCCTAGAGACAGGTTAGTGCAAGACCCCAACAATGGCATATTACAAACACTTCTATTTATTACTGGTTTGTACTTATCTCCTTTGCACTTTGGTTCTCACATGTGTGACCCACTTGTGTTTAATGTCACTTTAGTGTTCTAAAGAGAAAGTTGTTCTAAAGAACAAGAAAAGTTAATCATTCCTTTGCTGGCACCTTACTCTGCTGCACTGAAACTGTTTCCCCCCATTCCTCCTTCCCCCAACCCCTTTTCCATGACCCTTACTGAAAATCTGCAAATGTAAGTTCAGGGAAGAACACTCCTTACGATGGCAATGCATCTTTAATCTTCATGTGAGAGATGTCATTGTAGAGAGCTATTGAGACAACCTCCTCCATAGGGCAGATGAGCCCATATTCTTCACAGCCATTCTCAATTACCAGAGGATCAGACTTGTGTGGGTCAAACATGATGTTGTTTGGAGTTACTATCATGACTCCTCCAACAACACCCTAAAACAGGAGAAAAAAGTCAGCACATCAATGTAATGCACTTATCACTGGGTATTGGTTTTTTGGCTACTATCCTAAAAGGCAAAACTACTTTTCTGCCTCTTTACACTGTGTCATGCATGAAGTGTTTGCTAGCAAAATACTTTGCTCTCCAATTGCATCAAGTCAGACATTTTAAGGAGAGAAAAAACAAATTCTTAGTAACATCCAAGTTCCTGGCTGATAAGGAATAACATCTGAACTATTCAACTTTCAGTGCTGACTAAAAACGTGAGTGTTAATCAATCTCAGACAAAATAAGTGTATTTATTAAAAAAAAAACAAAAAACAACTACATAGTATTTTATTCTGGGTGCAGCTACTTTCATTTGACCCATTACTTTACATGCAACCAACACACCTGCATGTATTTTTACTCATAGAAACATCCAGGTTGCTATGCGAAGCTAACATCAGAGGTATTCTAGATTTACTTTCCCGGAGGTACCTGCAAAATGCTTCTCCATACAGGGATCTGATATGAGACAACTTCTTCCCAACCTAGAAACAGCTCCTACAATTGGTCCAAGCATATTCTGTACAGATGCAAGATGGCTCATTTAATTCTTAAAAATGTGCTCTAGCAATGTATTTAATAAAAAGCTGCAGCATCAGCCATTATTCAGCATTAACCCATGGCAACTGATAATTTTTCAGGGTTTAAAAAAGGTGATTTCCATTATCTTGCTTCTGCACCCTTTCCTCCAGATGAACTACAAAATTCACTACATCAACTCAGAAGCTGTGTGTAAATCATGACATCTGATAAATGGGAGACACAGATCAACTGGAATGACCCACACTGCAGCTACTACTAATTATCCAAGGTCAGATGCAAAGCAAGCCAAGGAAGGCTCATAAATAGGCAGGTAAAAGACCACAAGCTTGGTTTGTGGGGATTTTTTTTAGAGCAGTAAGATATCAAGCTGATGGCTTGGCACTGGCAAATGAGTACATGAATGCCTGCTCCTTTATAAAGCAAAGTCTGTTCATATTTCCCATTTGCTCCTCCTGTATGACTCAGTTGACAAGCTTGGTTTGTGTTTGGATGACAGAATCAAAACAAAAGTGCAAAGGCTTCTCCCAGAAGCCAGAAGGTAACACATCAGAAGGCTGTACTTCCCACCCAGCCACTGCAGGAAGCCAGGCAACAAGGGATTTCAGCTACACTGGCAAAGAAGCTGTCTCATTTCTGATTGCTCTGACTGAAAATTACTTTTTCCATCCTGCAACCATAAAATTGGCAATCTGTATCCTCTTCAGCTAACAAGCATGACATAGCAAGTGACAGTATTGCCCTAATTTACATGCAAGACATCAAGCAGTCCTCTATTACGTTCTACAAAATAGCCGACTGTAAAATTGCAGAGTGGTTAAATACAGTCTACATCCACTCAACGCAGAAAGAAGCTAGAAACTGTAGGTGTAAACACATCCATCTTACAAAAGTCAGGACTAAGGGAAAAAAAATGTTGCAACTACAATGATTAGCATCTCCAGTGTTATAAATTCCAGAGAACTTGAAAACCCAAACACGCAGACAGCTAACTGAAACCAGAGTCAACAGAACAGATATATCAAAGTAGGCAGTTCAGGAAGACAGTGTCTTGCAACCTTGAGAAAAGAGCTAAAATATTCCCCAAGCTTTGTGCCTTTGCTTCTAAAACACTTTCTGTAAAAACACTGCTTTAGGATTGCAGTCGTGGCATATGTTACAAGAAACAGAAAGAAAAGACTTTATAATGCAGTATTTATCCTTTTATTAGGCTTGCACAAGATTCATTAGCAAGTGCAGAAGCAACAAGCATATTTGGAAACACTGCTCTGGAAACAGTTAAAATTTATCTTCAAGTCATGAATGAAATAGACTGGCATGTACTCATTTTATAAAGCTGTTGCTCAATTTGATGGAACTGGACAACTAATCCTGACATGTCATAATTGCAGTGCAGTTCTCTCTGTCTATCTAGCACCACACAAGGCAAAAGAACAGCATATTATACAGCATATTATCACAGTACCAACAAACACAGCAGTTATAGATAAAGCCAACATAACTTTCACATTCTTTAAAAATATGAAGCACATTTGACTCCCCCAGTACTCATCTCTCACTTACCCAAAGAGAATCTCAAACAATACCCAAAATAAGGTTGCACCTACCTTACCATCTGTGAAGTAACGACAATTCATTTTTAAAAATTTGACAACTACAGGCTCATCCTCTTCTGAAGTAGAGGATAGGACTCTCTCCACTGGTTTGAAAGCCTTTCTTGCCAAATCAGCATCCTTAGAAAAGAAAAAGTTCAATGCAGAGCAACAGGACCAGAATTGAAAACTAAAATGTTCAAACAATTCTTTGCCATTTGCATAAGGAAGAAAAGCAATGGTCATGTATGTAGGTATATATGTACACTTCCCATAATATCATGTATTGAAAAAAACAAAACAGCCTTGTAACCTTACAAGAAAATTCCATACAAATAACAGGCAAGAAATTAAAAACACCAAAATTCAATTATACACTCTGATTAGGGAGAGGGCCTGGCCTGACACATCATCTACACTGAAGACCTCTGCTCACAAAGCACTGGTGTGATTCTCCATGCAGATGGCATTAGGGCTAAGGTTAAACACAATTATTCACTCCAAGCTTCTCTCCTCTTTTGATTAGTGATGTATTTGAAATTACTTATTACTTTAACCTCAGCAGATGTTGAAGATGTTAAAGGCAGCTAAACTGCCTAAAGGTATTATCTAAAAATCATGGCCAATCACCCTTGAAAGTTCAGCTATGCCAAGGCCTTTCACAAAGACTGAGTAAGTCTTGTCTAAAGACAAGTCTGTATATGAGTACCACCACAATTTTTTTAACTAGAAAGAAACTGACTGCTCAGACTAAATTAACAGCCTCCCTCCTGTTCAAGGATGCCAGTGCAGGATCAAGGCTGTGGACTGTAAAGCAGCTTAAACATCTCCAGTAGAAACCCTAAATAATTTTTCATATTTAGCTTTCTATTCTTTAAAGATTATGCACTACACTATTTTTAGTAGTTTTGATAGACTTAGGGCCCAGCTGAACTTTTAATGGGTTTCCACACTCAGAATTCCCTTAATTTGGAGTATTTTTAGGACAATGATAAATTTTGTAGTACAGCAAACTAATTTAATTCAAGATACTACACAAGGCCTGTAAACTCAAAAAAAATTGCAATGTACACAGCCTTGATTCTCAGCTTCAGACTCAGAAAATATTTTGAGAATTTAAGTCCAGTGAAACATGTCTGACTTACAGGGAGTTTATCATATTCAGCATCTGATGATGAAGGAGAAACAGGAGCACCAGGACTGGAAGACAGCCTCCCAGCACTTGTATCTGGCACAAAGAGAATCTAAATACAAACAGGTATTTCAAAACAGTGAGACAAAAGCTTTACAAGGTTATTAACTATGTGCTATTAGAAAGATAACACAATACTCATCACTCATATGTGCAGCGTACACCTTAAAAACATTCAGAAAAATGAAACTAATTTCCTTATTCCAGCTTTTGTCTGCTGGGTATTGTTTGGCAAGTCATACCATCTCTGTGTGCCTCAGTTCCCTATCTGCAAATCAAGACACTTCAACCTCCTCATAGTTGTGAAGCAGAAGTAGAGATCTGCACTTTATGAACCACTCCAGTTCCACTTCCATTTCCAATCCTGGACTCTCCTAGTCTCTCTCCATTTATTTCTCATCCTACAGGAGACTGACTCATACCCAACAGAATGGCACAAAGCCATTTCAATTTCCGTCTCTAACTCTCTAATTCTTTAATGCAGTAGAGATTGCATTTATCCAGACTTCTCAATAATCCAACTCCCTTGCAATAGCTGTATTATCTTCTTGAGCTTTAGAGTCATCTTTAAGCTTTAGTGACAGCACATAAATAACAAGTCAGATACGGCAATTACAAAGCTTCCCCCCTCACACCAGTTCCAAGTAACAATCTACTGAGTTTCATTTTTAGGGAGGGCTATAAATTACTGTCCATTATCCTTTTATATAAGTATCTAAAAGATACACATAAGTGGTAAAAAACTTCTAAATACATAGCAAATAATTATGTTTCAGGTATTAAAAAAACCCAAATAAACAAAAGATTTACCTGGCCTGGCACAATTGTCTGTGTGAAAAGCTTATTGAGCTCCACAAGCTTGTTTGGGGTGACGTTGAACTTTAATGCTATGCTGTTTATGGTGTCCTGATTTCCAGCCTAAAGAAAGAGTTATGATATCATACTGAACACAACACCACACATGAACTAAACCCATTTCACAGACTGTTTGCAAGCACAGACTTGATGACCTCAACACCCCATCTATTTAATAGCTTAGGTGATAAACCAGTATCAACAAAAAGGACAGCAGTATTCTTTCACACTATACAGTAGATAAAATATGGAGTTGTTACAGATGTCCCTCTCCTTTTCTCTTAAAACTTTAAAGCAGCACAACTGTATTTAGAACTGATCTGGCAACGGGGAGAAGGTTAGACACTGCAAAGTTCACTACACCACCTGCAGCCACAGCACATCAGGCATTTCTGCAGTTCCCAGCTGGGACACCACCTTGCACAGAGGCTCTGTATGGTGGAGAGTGGAATGCACTTAGGGACCTGAGGGCTCACGCAGGTATTTTGGGCAGAGCTAGCACACTGCTGCCCTCCTCCAGCTTAGAGAAACAGATCTCATCAAGCACAGGTCAACTGCTTGATGACTTAAGCAACAGGGCAGAATGGGAGTATTTTTCAGAATAACAAAATCATTGTTCTACTAGACAGCCATAACGCAGAAGTAAAAATGGAATTGGCAGCTGCAAGAGGCAGAGATCCTGGGTTGAACAGAGATTCAGAATGTGACTGTAGCTCTCCCCACACGGTGGTATTTGAATGGTATCAATAGGGGCAATCCCTATTGAGATAGGTGAAAACTGAGAAAGAATTAGTGCTTACAGTTTTGTGCCACTGCCTCCTTCTCAACCGTAACAACTCCACTATCAAAAGCAGGCATGAACACACCACACACCAGTACTTACTGTATATTCTATGGTACCATGGGGCTTCTGAGAAACCATTTTCTTCTCTTTCTTTTCATTGCTTTTGTTTTGATTGTCATCTAAAGAGAAAAAAAAAATTCAAGTAATTGACTGTCAAGACGTTTACCTTTCAGCATGAAAGAGATCTACAGTATGTACAAATTGCAGCTGTGAAGAAGAACAAGAGGACATACTAAAATGCCTACTAGGCCTCAAGATTGAATTGTAAGGCAAGAAAACTTCATCAAGTACAGCAGGTTTAGTAATCATTTAGGAACTCTGAAACAGTAACATATATATGACACCACAACAATACACAACTGATGCCATGATTTCTTCTGTGATTCCTACACAATTCAGCTGCTGGATACAAGTACTTTGTACCATCAGGTGAATATACAGACATCTACTGCCCTGGTAGAACCACGACAAATATTGTTAATCACCACTTCACCACAAGTACATTATATTAAAACACTACTTTAATCTCTGAAGGTAAAAGTGTGCCAAGGGTCCTGCAAAGCATGCATGTATACAGTCAATCATGAGAAAGCAGTAACTTTGAGCAGAAGACTTTTTCTATCAGCTGCAATACACAGAGCTCACTTCAGCTGCAGAAACCCTTGCAGGACCCAAAAGACACTTGCTAGCTGTCAGCCCCAGAGCTCTCTACCAGAGCAGGGTAGAGATTTCCAGTTCTTAGACAGCAGTGGGTAACCAAAGCCAAGGCTCAGGGAGGATGGAGCTGCCCAGCCAGCCCCGGCCCCACGGGGCTCCCCTCCAAACCCAGAGCCCAGACCCGCATACCTGGGGGAAGAGAGGGCAGCATGCAGCCCCAGCTCCAGGAGTGGGGATGGGGTGCCAGGAGGCAATTCATGGCTCTCCCTGCCTGACTGCTCCCAAGCTCTTAGAAAGGTCCCGCTGCCTCTGGCAGGATGCTGCAGCCCAAATGAAGTGGGGAAAGGCAAGGAGACAAGGCAAGGCTGGGCCCAGCAAAACCAGCAGCCAGGAGTAGGGACACGCTGTCCTTCTGGGAGGACTCTTCCTGTGGTCCAAGCTGTGGAAGATCAGGGAGGAAAGGACTGGGAATGGCAGCGCAGGGCTTCTGACTTGCATTCAGGCTTTGCTGCAACCTTTGCTATTTCCAGAGAGCAAGAGGCAGATAGTAAAAGGAAGGGCGAGGACTCGCCTGCCACACTGTAATGTACACAAGAAACAAGGAGGGGCCCGGTGTGCTGCACCTAACCCTACTGCTGGCCCATGTCCAAAGCAAGATGAATGCTGTGGGGCTGCCTCACTGTGCTGCTCCCTCTGTCAGAAGAGACTCACAGGAGCCCTGGACAGGCACCCAGGTGTTACTGCTGGCATATCCCACCCACCACCTGCCGGGGATGCAGTCATGGGAAGTGCATTGGCTGGGGACACTGCAGATAAGGCAACAGAGGCAGAAAGCACATAGAAACCAAACACAGACAGTTTAAGTACATGCGCAGAGTGTACATGGCATGAAGGGGAAGATCAGGATGATGCTGGCTTTTTCCCTGAGAGCCTTTCAAAACACAGCATCACTCGATGTCAGACACTTCATCTCTGAGACTGGATGCCCACATTGAAACTTTTAAAATTAGCTTTCTTACTGTGTTTTTATGACCATTTGTATTTTCACCAAGGTCACACCACCTTCTGCTGATCAAAGTGAAACAGAGTGTGGAAAAATAGGTAATGGCAGCATTAGCAGGGCACAGTATTAAACCATCAGAAATACAGTGACAACATGACAGACAAAAACCCTGACAAATACTGGATGTTTTCTTCATCCATTACCTACACACAACTGCCAATATGGCACAATCCTGGCTGAAGAAACCCTGTCAATTACTGAGTTCACAGTGTTTTGTGCCACAAGGAAATACCACTTCAATTAGTCCAGGATAGCTATAATTACAACTACATATCACACCCATGTAGACAAACTACCTGAGCTTTTTGTGACCTTTCCCTGGAGAAAGACAAGAAAGGTAGACTTCACCTTCTAGTAAATTATTTGGTATAGCTGGAAAAAGTAGGCAAGTTTTCAGATATTTTACCCTTATTTATCTCTGAAACAGTACACAAGGCAGCAAACAGTTAAGAGCAATAATCTCACACTAACTAGACATGCACCAGTAAGACCTTGGAGGGGTGGGAATAAAAATAAAGTAGACCAGAGAGATGGAGAGAGAGAGAAAGATATTTTGCACCTGCTGAATGGGAAAAAGCTGAAGTCTAGGTGTAGATGGGAGAAATAACAATATGTAATAAATGCAGCTTCTCTGAAGGGCTTTTAATATTTGCTATTAGCTAAACATTTTTTGTTCCAAAGCTTTGTATTTGGAAATGGAGAGCTGACCAGAACAGCAACCACTAGGCCACAGTGGCACAAAAAGACTACAAAATAGCAATACAGACAACTTTCTCCCCTGTAGCTTCCTACCTGGGAGGTAGGACACCTCCCTCATCCCCTGTGAAATATCAGTATTTTCGAGGTCCTCCTAACTGCATTGCCTGCTGAATTTGGAGATTAAAAAGTACTATCCAGGAAAATATTATAACCTGAAATATTGTATTCAGAGGAGACATATAATATGCTCTAGTTCTTGGTTGTCAGGACTGTGAACCTGTTTGTTTAGTGGGGTCCTGAACACAAGCATGGTACAATAGAGAAGAGTGAACTAAATATGCAGACATAGTTGAAAACCTCTAACCACAAGGTAAGAAAAAGAGATGTTCAAAAGACAAGATGAGATTAAACAAAATACCATGCTTTTTTTTTGTCAAGGAATGTTAATAAATCCTAAATAAATTGAACAATTAGACAGTTTTCTTTCACACCATGTACAAGAATATGTTTTGTATAGTCTGTTTAGCTACAGGCTAAAAGAAGCAGTCACAGTCTGTGAATTTGTCTCCTGAACCCAAAATCTGATATTTTGTGTTTGGATACTTTTTTCTTCTACTCCCTAGTGTCCACCCCCCGCTCCCCGCTTTTTTTTTTTTTTTTTTTTTAAATCCCAGCAATGAAGGGTTGAGAACACTGTCCATACATTATGCCTAACTAGTGGACAAGTGTGGGCAATTCAAAACCACATCCCAATTATCTGAATAGTGTGAATTCTTAACTAGTCTACATTTTTAATTGTGCATATAAAGATTTAAAATCTCAAATTAAAAATTTCAGACCTTCAGAATTAAAAATTGCAATGAATCCATTGATCCTAACAGGTAAGCCCACATACTGCACACGTGGTGAGGCTGAGGTCCCAAATCATGCTCTACATGAATGGTTTACAGCAGAGTGACTGGAAAGCCTGGCAAAGCAACACACCACAATATGCTGTCTCTCCAGTTCCCCTTATCTCCTCTCCTTTCTCCTCCAGGAAGCCAAACGTTTTCTAACCTGATCTGAAGGCAGGTAGCTCTAGTATGGCCAAGCCACAAAGGCACCCAGAGCACGCACAGGCATGATGGAAGCCTCAGGAACCACATTTCTTTCAGTCAGAACTAGATCAAGAGCTCCACAGGCTTTAAACAACAGCCTTTGGCTCCTTTTTGAACATGAAGATTTGCTTAGTGGTGAAATGACTCACCATTCTGCCTCCCAAATATTCCTGCACTGCATGTACACTGGAGATGGGATTGCACAGCCTAGAGAAGCGACTAGATCTTAATGCAAATTTGATCACACTGCATTTTTAGGCAAAGAGCAGAGTGGGTGGGCTGAACCTCTCTGTGGTTTTGGGAAACTTGTAAATTAAGAATTATGTAAAAATAGTACAATAATAAGCAGTGAGAAGAAGAATGCCAAGTGAAAACAGGAAAGAAAATACAGGCTTACTGAAAACAGATAGGCCTAGAATGGGATTTTTTCTGCCCTTAATGATATATTTGTATCTCAGTTTCCTAGCAGACTCTTGACATTTCATTTAGCAGTGTTACAGGAAACCTCACAAAAAAGAGTTACCTAAGAGTAATTTGGAAAGCAGCTATTGAAGGAGGATGATAAAGAGGTCAATCAGTTTATCACCCAGAAGACCTTGACGCATGATAGGAGAATTACACCTCTGCAACTGTGTAAATAGCTCTGTAAGTAGATAGAATAGCTCAAGGAGTTTCCCAGGCTGCCATCACCACTGCAGGCTGACACCATCACCCCCAGTGCCACAGACCAACCTGCCCAGACCAGGGCAGTGCCAGGTGGGGCAGCTGGCAGTGACAGCTGAGCCGGGCAGGTCCCGAGCCACCAGCCAGCCTCGTGTCCAGCAGTGCCAGCAGGAATGCTGAAGCAAATACAGGGACAAAGGACTGACCCCTTTCCACACCTGGCAAACAAACTCAGTAGCCTGAGAGGATAGAGCAATGCCATACTTGGTGCAAAAGTCCATTTTACTCAGTTATTTCTGTCTTAGCAAAGATTTAGGCCGCGTGTAAGTAGGAAAATCTTTCCCCTGATTAGCTCCTTGGCTAATCTAGAAATCACAGATTTCCCAGAATAACAGCATTCACTAAACTGCTCTGCTCTTTCAAGAGCTCCACACCACTTCTATGCCAATGAACCCCATAATAACATGATGTGCTCATAAAGCACCCTTCTTGTACTTTGTAACTAATTTCACTGAACATCCTAATTAAAGCTATTTTAAGAGTGAACAAATAAATAGTCATTATTCACTTTCTGCATACCATTCATGATGTCACATATTTCCAGCATCTTTTATTAGTTACTTCATTTTTTCCAGTTGACTAACACTGTCATACTTTGGACTCTCCTATTTCTCTGATCACACAGGCTGGCCTTCTTGTTAGCTTTTCTTCTCCTACTACAACGTTTTTGAGATGGAGGAAGTAAAACCAAACACAAATTTTAAGCTATGAAAGAAACAACAGCCTGTGCGCTGGTGAGAGAATATAGGGTTTCCTTAAACATGTATGATACTAGTCATTTTTCCACATCACACACTACTCATTTTTCCATGCTGCTCAGTACATCACTGCTGTTTGAGGACATTCCAGCCCTACATCTCTATTACAGACTTGTTAGAAGCAATAGAATTATATTTCTATAGTCTAGCCAAGCACCAGGACAAATGAGTGAAAACCTACAGGTAGCTTAAAAGACTCTGAAACACAATAATTTCAGGGGAGAACAGTTATCCCTTAGAGTAACCTAATCAGGGCATGGGTAAGAAATTAAGCAAACTACTACCTGGGGTAGTTTCCTTATCAGTGAGGCCTGATACCAATTATGGTGACAGAGATGAAGTACTGTAAGTATCACTTGAGTGATTCTAAACACAGATCTCAAGAATATGAAAGACCTACTTGGGATGATAGAGGGGGAAGATAAATCATTTTATCTGAACAATTTTTCAATTCCTACTTTCTCCCCTGACGTTTTAATAACTTTCAGCAATTCTGCTATGTGCAAAGTTGTGCATAGGATGATGTAATTGTAATATAAAGCATCTTCTTGATGCTTTAAAAAGGCTTTTCTCATGACTCTCAAAGTGATGAACTGAACAGCATTCATATTAAAATTAATAGTTTTAAATAAAAAGTCTTTCCTTTGCTCCTGTCAAGTGTGGGTGAACCCCACCACCGCAGGGGCCAGATTCCTGGTTTGGGACACCTTCCACCCACTTGGACGTTTCAGCTGCAGCAGCCTCTGAGAAAGACACCCCAGCCCCATTCTCTCCTTTAGCCTGCTGCAGCAGTTAGGGGACATATAAAAAGGGTTTTTTGCCATCTGATCAGACCTATCTCCCTGAAGAAAACCAGCAAGTTAGACAGAAACATTCCCTACTCAGATTTGGATAGTGAACTGCTACCACGTTAAAAGAGAAATAAACAATCCCTACGCTTTCTCACCAACTCAGGTATCTGTTTTTCTTTTCTGCTTCCCACTTTCCCCAGAGTCTCCTGACAAGCCCTTACCTTTACTTCTGCATATTTTTCCTCTACTGAATAGTATCAGTTGGCTCCCTCCTTCACTACTGCTGAAGTCCCTTGAAACAAAAGGGCAGCTGTCATCCATTACGACCACACTTGTGCTCCTTCATTAGTGAGGCTTCTCCTGACACAGGAAAATAGCAATTCCCTGATCAGTAAAAATCCAGACACATAATTCTGAAATATCTATGCCTCGCACAACTTTTCTTCCTTCTTAATAAAAGCTGATTGTCCACTAATTATTTTCCAAGCAATACTTTCAAAGGAATAAAGAGATCACCAGAAAATAGAGAGCCTCAACGACAAATGACAATCAGTTCAAAGAACTGATAAAAAAGGTAGTAACTCCTTCAGCTATTAGGTATTTTTAGGCACACTTCAATAGAAATTTGACTATTGATATTCATGCAATATTCACACACTGCAGCTTCTACATGAAAAACTGCAAATATTTAAAGAAACTTAAATTTCCTCTTTATTTACTTCATCCCTAAGAAGTGCCATTAGCATCTTTGTGGTCTGACAGCATTGCTCGTGAATCCTGTTCAGGAACATGTCAGCATCTAAACACATCCTTCACTAAAGTATCAACATAAAATTTCTGACTATCCACTACATCAGGTACTCAAGGACAATACAGAGTGAGGAAAATCAGCCTGTCAACAAAGTAGGGCTGAGGGCAGGAATATTTAGGCATCACAAGAGAAAATATGGACATTTTAGAAAACTGTTAACACTACAGATACATCTTATTTTGCTGCTTGAACACACCACAGGTTGCCTGAGAAGGCCATGCCATGTAAGCCAAACCAGGACAATGTCGCCACAAATTAAGCACTGCACTGTCCTGTCTACTGATCGGTGTTTACAAGGTCATTGGTTGAAAATAGAGATGAAAATCACAAAGACTCTAAAGATACAGGACACATGCCCAGTTTTCGTGTCTGGAGATGACATGAGCATCTGATGTGCTGTAGACTGTCATCACTTCAGATCCTCAGAAGCCATGAAAAAGAGCAACTCAGTTTATACATGCTACTGATCCCAAGCATGACCCAACAAGTTGCAACAGAGTTGTTGAAGCAGACTGAGAAGATATTGAGAAATGCCAGCAGAGAAAGCTGGGAGCGAGGGCGTTACACAATCAAAATATCTGGCTTAACTTTGTATTATTATTTAAATGCACGTGAAGAGAGTGCTGCTTTTCAGAGAATTTATAGTAACTTTCAACAGTGTTTTTAAAGCACAACATGGGAACTTGGTGAAGAAGAGAAATTAAAAGCCTGCCTTGAGGATACCAGGCCTGAGTTATGCAGACATCCTAAAAATGACCACCTTATGCCTCTGCTAGGAGACCAAAAGATCTGAAGCATGATTTCAAATGCACTATATTGTGCTCCTTACATACTCGGCTTATGCATACTCCTGTCTTAGAGAAGAATGTCTAAAACTAACATGAGAATATTATGCCTATTCCCTGAGGGCAGAAATCCCAAGAGAGCAATGGTGAGTCACTGGGAAGAGAGCTGATACATGTGGGAAGACTGCTCCGTAGCCACTCAGGGTACAGGTTCTGGAAGCCTGGGTAGGGGTAGAGGCAAAGGATCCAATCTGCCTGGTTGATAGCCCTGCTTGGAAACATGGAAGAGAAAGACCTGTCAGAGTCCAACTCTTTATCCCAGCACAGGATACACCACCAAGACTGTCTCCGAAGAGCTGCACATACCCTGCAGGTACTCAAGACTAACTGCACAGGGCACCCGTGCTCAGCAAGCACAAGACTCAGCAGGCAGCTGGTACAGCCTAGGAAAGCCAGACTACCCCAGGCATGGTGAACCAGTGGATCCTGGAAGTGACAAACTTGCTAACCACAAAGACGTATTTCCCTTCATCATCCATGGCAGAAATATGACAACTCTTTTTATTAATTCTCCTGACACGCTTCCTTTTCACCTCCTGCACGTGCACACCTGTCACAGTTTCACCATCGACAATGGGACCCCAATCACTCCCAATCCCTCTCTTCCTCTGGGACCACTTCTCAGAGATGTTGAGTGCATCTGAGTTTAAATATAATTAAGAACATAAGTGCTCACTCTTTCTGAAAATTCAGGCCTTGGGAAAACAGACAGCCCTTGCAAACACACTTGGGTCTTTCAGCAGTGAGATCAGTTTTAGCTAACCAAACACCAGGCTGTCATTCCCTAGTCTAACCTTTCCAGAATAGATCACAGAATGTCACTGCCTTGAATCTTAGTTTGAGTAATTCCTATTGTGGAATGTAACTTTGTAAAATAGCAAATCTTGGTATTTTTTCTCCCATGACAGAAACACCACTTTTTAATTTTCTGCCTCAGTAATTTATGCCACTGTTAAAAATGTATCCCTGATTTCTAATTTCCACTTGTTTCTCTCCATGTCCTGGTCTGCTGAGCCTGTCAAAGCGTTTTTCTGTGATATTTCAATTACACTATTACTTTAGGCTAAGGTTCTTGGGTTTTTTCTCCCTTAAGAAGAATTGTCTCAATGGAGAGACAACTCCCTCTAGTCTCCAACATTTTCCTTCTTCCCGAGCTGTGCTAAACAGAAATTACAGTAAACCAAGTCAGAGAGCCTGAATTAAGAGCAAAAACATCTCCTTTCCAAGCATCCTAGGTCCTGAAGGTCCAGAGAAGGCTAACAAGGACAAGCAAAGCCATTAAACAGCTTACATGTAAAGAATGCCGAAGATCTTCAGCCTGGAAAGGAAATGATGGAAGAGGGATATTTTATAGAGAGAGAACAAACAAAAACCCAACCAGCCAGCCAGAAAACAACAAAGAAATGCACAAGAAAAATCATAGGAGTCTTGGAGATGGTGAGTAGGGATTGACTGTTCAGTTTCTTATACAAGAACCCATGGCCAACAAAGCCAGCAGAAGCAAGATTGCTCTTCAAGAAAATGGTAGCAAACCTGGGCACTCTTCACCAAAAGACACTGCAGACACCTGCACAGGCCCAGGGAGAGGCAAGACAAGAGTATGATACAGCAGTCTAAATGCATGAACTACAACCAGCTCAGAAGAGGAAAGTAGTGAGGATGCTTTTACAAAATTCACTGTGTTCATAATCTTCCCCAGACATCCAGCTCTGGCCTTTGAGGGAGAACATATGCTACATGAAATGGGCTCTGGTTTGAAATGGCATGGGCTTTCCTACTGCCCCTCTAGCACTTACCCTGGAATCACACACACCACCAGGCTTGGACACAGTGGTTCAGCAGCAGTCACACAGTCACACTGCAATTCCTTTTACTCACTTGTATAAAACTTTCAAGTACCTGTACTATATTTTTGCCTCCAAAATGATGTATTCAGAGTTTATGGTCAGGTAAAGAGGCACAGAAAGTACCTCAAGTAAGTAATATTTCATAGTTAACAGGCCATTCATCCTGAAAAGCTTTGTTCTACAACCTACCTTTAAATATGTAGTCTGCCTGTATTCAAGTTACCACTCAATTCACGTAACTCAGCATTGGTAACTTGTGATGGGCACTTTCCCCCCTTCATCTATAAAGTGTTAAATCACACAGAAAGCTATTGACCCCTTCAGACCTAAACACCCTTGGTCATCCTACTGGAGGGGTCTACCAGCTAAATTTTAAACTTGAGACATTCTAGAATATCAACTCAAGGGTCCCACAAAATACTAGTATATGACATCAGCAATGTAACACAAATGCAATTTGCTTTGATTGACTATTTGAAAATTAAGGAAGGAATATAAAAATCTTGTATCAACCTTTTTTAAAGGCTTACTGAAAAAAACCACATCAGTTACCACAAATTCATCAATAAACTCTCAGGACTCCTATGTGAAAAACAGCTCTGTCAATTAAAAAAATAACTGTGTCTAAGCTACTGTTTACCTCCATTTCTGACTGAGTGAAGAAAATCATACCACAGTATATAAATAGATCAATTCTCCTTTCATCTTCCTTGCTGTCAGAAGCATCACAAAATGACTGCAAATTCAACTGCTAGTATCACATGCTGAGCTAAAATTATTTTCAGTTTCTCTTTTGTTTTTAACAGTTAAGAAATCTCTTCATTTTTATAGACCTGGACAGTTTTCTTGTTCTGTTCTTTACCTTCCCATTCAATTCCCTTGCTTCCTACTTGAAACATTACATTACTGACTATCAACAGGTGACTTTACAAGTTGGTTTTATATATCCATATAGTTTCATATCCTTCTAACAGCAGACTTAAAAACAGCTCAGTCTTCTGTCTCAAGATTTGGTTGCCATGTGTGCCACCAGGATTAGCTCATTTCCTTTAAGCACAGTGCCAATAATGCCAAGGTTGTGTTGATGGGCAGTACCTACTTATTACATACAAAACATCAAGTTTCAACTATTTGCATCTTTTACTTAGTTTAACAACAAACAGAAGCTTAGATGAGAATTTGAAGAGGATGCCACACATGAGGAGCTTGCCCAGTGTTAAGACATTTCAAAACAAATTTTCAGAACTTAAATGCTAAAAACATTATTACTGGTACTTACTGCTCAAATTGAATTCTCCTGCATCCTGCATCAAATTGAATTCTCCTGTACAAGGCATCCCTTCTCTGTGCAACTATTTCTAGCAAACATCTCTTAACAGCACAGCTTGAATACAACCTGGTGGCCTTAACATTGATCCACTGGGATACAAGACCATTTGTTCTCATTCCAAAACAAGTCACCTGAAAACAGCTGCCTTTCAGTATTTTGTCCACTTTATTCCTTCCACATGGTTTCTATAACCAGTGCTAATAAACCAGCTTCCTGAAGCTTCCCAACCAGCCACTGCCAGTTATTCAAATCCCCTTGTATTCTACAGAGGCAATTATAACCAAATTGACTTCTTCCTATGCTGCTTCAATTTTGTTTGGGATCTTCATTCTGAAAGAAACATATTATTTCCATTTTCACCCCTCCTTATAGCCACAGTCATTTTTGGTCTGAAGCACAAATACTAAGGGCAAGGTCTCAGAACCTGAGAGAATTTAGAGCCTGTTCTTACTGTTGTATTAAGCAACTTAACACTGAGTAGCCCACTTTGTAAACCACTTGGATTACTTAGAATAAAAAGTACTTTGCTGCATGAATAGGGCAGACCAAATCAAACCCCCAGAGATAGGACTGACAACAGTTAGCTACAAGCACAAATTTATATGGATTTTCCTTTTTTTATTTTTTTTTAATTCTTTCTTCTTTTGTTGTGAGTAACACCTTAACTAGATCCTCAACTGCATCTTACTGTTCTGTACCAGGTAATACAAAACACAAAACCAGGACTCAATAAGCAGAAGGAAGTTTCCATTTTTAACTCAATATGTATTGAAAAGTCCACTTCAGATTAAGCCTACTTAGCAGATGACCTATCTATTATGCAATATGTGTTCAGTAAGTGTCCCACCATTTCACTACATTTAAATTCTCTATAAATTTTCACTGCATTGCAAGCAACTTTCATCTTTGAAACAAAGTACTTCTGGTATCACGGGAGCTGCCTCTGCTGTTTCTGTGCCAGTCAGGGCCAATCTCACCACGTCATGAGTAATGAAAATTGCTATGCCCTCTCTGCTTTACTTACTAAAATTTCTTCTTGGTCATTTACCCAGACCATTCAGAGGCTTGGTAACTGCACACACACTGCACTGCTCCTGTATCACTCCCTGCTCAAGGGATAGCAGGGAGAATAAGTAAAAAAATGGCATCTGCTTTCTGCCCCTAGGGAGAGACTCTGGCACCTCCTGCTCAACACGTGACACACTAGCTCATTAAATGGACCTATACCACTTTCCTTCTCATGGTGTTCATGAGTCCTGCTTGTTTTGATGTAAATCAGAGCTGCAATAAGAGGGGGTTTTGTCATTCTCACCTCCCACTGCAGAAACTGAACACCACTCAGTGAATGGGAAAGGATGGCTTTATGATTACACAGCAGAATGATAAGTTAATCAAGTGGATTTTATTTTGTTGACAAAAGCAACTCTCTCATATGGGACAAGCCACCTAAACCAAACTTTTCCTTATAACATATTCTTAAATAGAGACCAATTCCTCACGTATGTTGCCTGCTTAGATTTTCAAGCAAAATAAGTGGAATCTAGGAATATTATGCACATCTGATAGAAAGACATATTATATCATGCTGGAGTAAATATAAAGATGAAATTCAGTGTCGCTTTTGACCACTGTTACACTGCTTATTTTCAGAAGCTCACACTTTTACCTGCTTCAGTGGCACAACACAAATGTTTGCATCCAGTTCAGCAACTCCTGACAGGATTGTGGTTTCCTAATCTCACAGGAGTCAAATCAACATCTTTCAATAAAAACAGGCTTCCCAGAGAGAACATGTCAGAACCAAGCAGCCAAGTTGCAAAAGCAGGTCAGCTGGGCTATCCCAAGAAGGGGAGAGCATCCTGGGCACCGAGTACAGCATCCAGAGCACCTACAAAACATTGTACTGTGCCAGACAGACACATCCTCAGAAGTCTGAAGCAACAACAGCAGGAAGAGTGAGACAAAGTTAAAAAGCAGACTACCACATAAGCCAAAAGATGTGACAAAAATACAGAGATAGGAGTGTTATTTCCATTGATCTTCAGGAAAAAAACAACAAGCGGTATTAGCATCTCTGTAGCACCTTCAAGGCAAGAGAACAAGGGCTGTATCTGCAAGGCAATGTCTTACAAAATGAGATTTGGAGACTGAATGTTGCAAATTATCATGGAACTTGCACTGAAGAACAGTGCAATCCTAAGAGAAAAGGAAGCTACGAGGCTACACTGGAGAAACTTTCTGACAGTAGGACCTAACCAGCCACCTAGCAGCGCCTCAAGAAAAATGCTCATTCCTGTGTACCTTCAGCTTATCTGTAAGGGTGCCACCACAGTGCAAGCCATACTGAACAGTCTTGGCTGGGAGAGGGATGCTGGAGGATGCCTTCCCAGGGGATGCCGCAGTCCTCTCCTCCTCCCCGGCTCGGCGGCGCCACCCGCCGGCTGCCGGCAGGAACACAACGCCGCGCCGGGCGCAGGAGAGGCGCTCTCCCCGCACCGCTGCGCTTCCACCTTCCTCAAATAATCCACGTCTTTCTGCCGCTCTCTTTTTACATAGCTTGGCAGGGATAACCACCTCCAGTTCAGCACAGCCTTCAGAAGCTGTGTTAGTCCTTCCATCGGAGAAGAGCAATATTTACTGAGTCAACAAAATCTTCCTGACAGCATTGGTGCCTGCAGGAATCTTTTAAAAAGCACAGCATTCCAAGTGGGAGTCAGGATGTCGCTGCATTTACAAATTCAAAAAGGCAAACACATTCACAAGCCTCTAACGAAGGGACGTGCTGTGCAAGGAACAAATTATAATGAGATGTTATGTTCCTTCCCCCATCTTTTAGAAAAATAAATAAAGAAGGAGTTATTGTCCTGTAAAATATGAAAGGGAGATTATTCAGAGGACAGCGGTCTTCATTCTGTTCGACTGGCAGACAACTCCTCTGGACTCAAATCATCTAATGACAGAACCTCCCTTAAGCCACAAAGCCTGTGTATCATGGGAATATGCAAGGCTGTTGCTACATTTAGTCAATTTTTCTTCTGAGGAAAACTTAAACATTTTGATACAGTGCAGAAAGCATTTTTGGGAAAAAAGAAGTGATTCCTGTGTCAGATTTTCATAAAGTTAGAATTATAGAACTGTTTGAGTTGAAAGGGACCTTAAAGATCATCTATCTCCCACCCCCCTCGATGTGTTAGTCAATGCTGGATAGTGGGGCAGAAACAGACACTAAAACTCCCAAGCCCTCCAGAAAACAAATTTAAAAATGGTTAGCAGGGAGGGAGTGCATGCTTTTTAGTCAGAGCACTTCAGAAACATCAATAATGGGACAAGTCAGAGAGGGAAAAACACAGGAAAGGGGCAAGAGGGAAATGAGGTATATGCATCCCTGACATTAAATAATTAAGACAGATGTATATGCATGCCTAATCCCTCTCAGACACTTTCATATGAAAGTATATCAACAATGAACAGATAAAAGCTTTACAGATTTGGCAGTACCTACCCACCACTGCAGCTGAAACATCTTCCAGCAGAGAATTGCTGAATACACACCTGGCAGAACTCAGCTCAGTGAGACAGACAGGTTTGTCCTCTGCCACGCCATATGCAGGTAAAAGACAAACTACTTAAACAAGTCCAGCTCTTTCAGACTGCTGTGGGTGTACAGACAGCTCTCAGAAACTACTCAGGATGTTGGCAAAGATGGCAGCTTTCTGGAGAGCAGCAGTAACAAACATCTAAGCAAGTAACCCTGCGAGCTATAGCTGCAGTGAGGGAAGGCAGTATAAGCCTTGTAGTCCAGTGCCATAGCAACTAACAATTCTACTGAAAAGACTTCATTTTGAAAGTTGCACAAGGAGCTACCACACTTGTTTCACAATCATCTCTTTTCTGCCTCTAAATGAACTTTCACTTCTGCAATTTGATGCTCCAGTTGGGTAAAAGCCTTTAGGAACAACCAAAAGAAGGCATCTAAACAAGAAGGTTTTTATCTCTCTGGACTTTGCCAGTAGGGTCTGTGCTCAACTCAACAGTAGCATTAAATTATTTCTCAACAGAAATTCTGTATTTCTGCAGAACACAGAAACTTTGCACACCTACATGATGATCAGTAGCATTTCTAGTCACCCTGTAACGATGGAAGTCCACACGAAACCGGGGAACACTTATGAAACAGATGTAAGTAAAACCTGAGTTTGTCCTGACTGTTGGATCACAAGTCAAAGACAACTCAAAGACATCAAAGACATCTCTACATTCTCCTTAGCTAGCTCTGCCACATTCTTCAGCAACAGGGAGTGATCCCAATGCCCCCCATCTCACCATCCCAAGTGCCAAGTGTTGCAGAATTTTTAAATTTAACTCCTGAAATACTTCAGAAACAAAATTCAGCCACATTACAAACCCTTAAATTCCTCTAAATGGTACAAACCAACAAGTGCTTCTAGCAGAGACACATTACTAGGAATGCAGCAGAAGTTTCTATTTTGGTGTGTTTGGGGTTTTTTTTATATCAGCACACTACCAAAGCAGAAAGAATTTATGAGTTTGTTCATTAACAATTCTCCAGTTTGCCTTTTGCAGATTTTACTTCCAGAACAGTGTGGTCAGAACTTCAGAAAGAGAGAGAGAAGGAAGTTTTCTTTTAGTTCCCAAATTACCAATCTCATCACATTCAAATCTGCTGAAAGTTACAGCCTGATCACTGTATAAATCCTTGAGCTTGCCAGGAAGCATTACTCCAGGGTTTATCTTCTTTATGGCAAGGCCTATACTGCCTCATAAAAGGCACTCTTCGATTGTGGGTCTGCATGACCACTCAACACATAACATTTTCACTTCAGATTTGTTTTTTTTATCTGAAAGAGGACTCCTCCTTAGGAGTCAGTCATCCATGCACACACTGTGTTAGCAGCAAAGAAGTCTGCTTTGAGGATAGCTACAGTTTTCTGTTCCATTCCTTCTCTTGGGGACAGGATTCCTTACAAGATGGAATCAGAGTTCTCCAAATCTAGAAATTCATTCCAACAAAATACCAAGACAAAATCTGGAGTAAGAAGTATTTCATAAATCATATCTAAAATCAATTAAGAGTATCTGACAAATTACAATCCAGAACTATAAACAGATGTGTATATGACTCATCTAATATTATTAGACTACAATTAATTTTTTTATTAAGTACTTGCAAAAAAATCTAAAAAGGAATTTATAATTAATTTAGTCATTTAGGTGGGAGCATGAGGAGGAAACAAGCCATCACACAAGCTCTTTGACATCTTGTTTAAAAATATGTAGTTAATTTACTTACTTCCTTGCACTTCAACAAACATGAACATGAATTAAGATTGAAGCCTTAAATAGTACACATCAATTTATGAAATACATAGTCCCATCAAAAACACTGAACTCCATAAAGCATTGAAGACTAATCTTAAAAATAACTAAAATAAAATGCAATAATAAACTAACTGCTGCCTGCTTTAGAACTGAGAAGCAAGATATAGGTAGTCTTGTGAGAATGCAAGGTTTATGTTAATAGCAGATATTTTGAACTATATAATTTTATTTGCTTTTACAGGAAGGATATCCAAAGTTAATTATCCTTTTAAGAAAGGCCTACAGAATAGAGAAAAATACATTAGCAAGCTATCAAAACAAACATATTTTAAAGTACTACAGGCATTAACATAACTCACCGGTACTGTAGTATCTTTTAAGTTCTGTGCGTCTGATGTCTTTCAGTTGATTGTACTTTTTCTTTTTCTTTTCCTTGTCTGGAGCAGTTTCCTTTTCCCCAGGAAATTTACAGTTGTCTTCAGAGGAACTAACTTGCTCCAAAATAACTTTACTTTCATCATCTTTCTCAGAAGGTGTTTTGGAATCAGGAGATCCAGGGGAATTGGCAGAGACAGTCTCAGTGGTTTGTTTAACTTGTCTTTTCTTTTTCAAACTGTGCATAAAGAAAAGAACCCCACATTAAGATTTAGCCAACCTCTAGAGACAAGTTAATTCACTTTCTAAATCGATCTTTTTAAAAATGAATTTAACATCAGAATTCCTTACAACCCTTTAAAAATCACACACTTGGCATCAGTAATTTGGTAACTAAGATGATCCCACCTCATACTCTTTCTTCCATTATATCATAATCTCAAGGATACCTTCTCAAGTATAACAAAAAAGGTAGTGAAGCTTTTACTGTTGTTTAATGAGGAGAAGGAAAAAACAAACAAACAAATCATTGAAAAGCTGGGTTTTTTTATAAGGATCATACACCTAAATATAAAAACAAGATACTGAATTCATGTTTTCAATACGAAGCCTGGTATAAAATAAAACCTCAGATCACAATGTACGATAACACCACAGCTAACAACAACTCCACAGTCCACTGTTCCTGCTTTATAAAACCATCTGTTCTCATATAAACTTGCTACTTTTTTCCATTTTGTCCAAGGTTATCTCCTAGAGGCCACTCCACCGCTGCTCTGGCACAACCCACGCTAGCTGGCATTCCAAGTGTCACCCAGCAGCTCCTTCTGCAACATTATCAATGTGGCCACAAACTGCTTGTGCCAGAACGTTTTCCAGCTGCCTAGATTTCTTCTGAGAGAAATCTTAATGAGCTGCCTATAAATCTTCCAACTTATCACTATAGCAACAAGAGTATTTTCTTTTTAGAAGACTCCTTAATGCACAGTTCAAGTGAGAAAGATGCTTCAGGAATCCTAACACAGAATTTTCTGCTAATTCACCATCTACTGCACTGAGTTTGCTTATTAAGAGTGAAGACTGACTTCATGGGCTGAGGGTCACTGTCACTAAAATAGTTCCCAGTTAATCACTGACTCATACCATACAAAATGAAAAACTAATCTATCTAATGGTCCATCTCTTCAGTACATTAACTTCTTGGTTACAAGGTACCTAAGGGAGTGAGTAGTATATTTATCTTGTTGATGCCAAAAAAATTGTTTTGTGCACAGGAAGAATTATGCATAGAAAATAGAGACAACCAGTGAGTCACGACAAAATGAAAAAGGTTACATGAGCTCACAGCAGTAGCTTACATAAATGAAAACTTAATGCATTAAGCTATTAATATAATGCAGGAATTTCAGAGATTCTGTCTTTCACCTTTTATGTTTATATGCTTTTCATGTATTCTTTTAGACTACAACATAAAAATAAATACACAGAGCAATTGCAAATTTTAGAAAAACATTTCAGGCTACGCACCTTTTTTTTTTTTTTTTTAATAAAATATTAAAACCAGTTCCAAGTTTAGAATATTTAGACTGAGAAGGGTCAGTTTCTGAGACTACATGCGACCAACACTTTCCAGTGAAACACTTCAAAATGCTGTCTTACAAACTGTGTTATCGCACATGTATGCGTATATATTTCTTTAATGCTTCTGAAAATAACAGGATTCACATCCTGCAGCCAACCCAGTGAGGATGCTGTGGTTCCCCATTCATTCAAACCCACAGATCTGTAAGACAACCAGCAGTAGTAGTACATGCTCTGCCCAGCAAGAGACAGATACTGTATATAAAATTTATGGATTCTGACTACATATGAGAACACCATACAGGGATTTACAAAAGATAGAAGTGACTACATCTATATAACAAATTAAGTGTTTAAGTGTTAAACTACACTAATGAAGATCTGCATATGCAAACGAGGCTTATTTTTAACCAATAAGCCACAGCCCTTAAGAAAGGCAATCACAAAACATTACAAACACTTTGCATGCACAACGTGTATATTTAGCTCTGGTGTAAAACTCAGCAAAGCAGCCCTCTACACTGAAATGGCACATTACTACCATGGATATGCCCAATCCCAGACTTCTAAATGAACCACATTCCTGACTTTTGACTCTAATGACTCAATGACCTTCCTGTGTGTACATATCACAGGGTACCCAAATCATCTGCTTCAGGAGATGAGAATTAGCAAGCATCCACTGGCACCTCATTTCTACTCACACCGCATCAGAAACTTCTGTCTTCAGATTCACGGGCTATTTGTTTGGATCACAAACTCTGTTAAGTAAGCTTTCTGTAATATGACTGTAGTATCTCAAAACAACAAAAGACCCACTAATGGAAACATGGAACTCTTTTTGGGTGGAGGAAAAAAGAATAAAGGGAAAAACCTCTCTAGAGGTCAACAGTCCTGGTGACAATACTAACAGCTTCTGTCAGTGCTTTCCTTCAAACATTCTCATCTGAACTGGAGTTTTCAAAGACGCCCCTGGCAACTTGTAGAATAAAGAGCTAAAACAGAACTGGTCCATTAGTGATAGAAAAAAGGAGAGTCTGAACTGACTCACTGCAATGCAACTGACTGGTTCTTGTCCTCAGTGTTTAATCTTGCTGCATTCACACTACTTCAGCACACTGGAGGCACATTGCACAACGTACAGCATCCCCACACACAGCTGCTGCTGCTGCTGTGAATGGACAGTGCCACCAGCATCTTTCAGGTACAAGTGATCAAGAATCTGAGCACTCCATAATTTCAACTCCATCCCCTGGCAGGTTTCAGATTTTCAGATAGTGCCAAGCTTATTCCTCCTCCCACTGATCTGTTTCAAGGCCATGACCATCCAACTCCAAAAGTGGTAACCTTGGATTAGGAAAAAAGACTAAATTAAGAACAAGTCTCCATGATATTCCAGACAGGACTCAGAGTAACTTCAACTCTGTCTAGGGTTATGACCTCTGCTTGTAAGATGCTTCTTCCAGATGTTTCTAAACCCTAGTAAAAATTACCCCTCCAATTCAACACTCCTGAAAAGCCTTGCCTGTAATAATATCCCAAGGAACCAAAACAAGCCTTCAACAGCATTTAAAGCCATAATGGCAGCCTCAAACCTACTATGCTTTTTGACATTATGCACCTTCTTAGTAAAGCAAAGGCCTGTGTACACATGGGACAATTCATTATTAATGCACACTGGTACAGCGCAGCAGAGACTGGGCTGTGAAGAGCACAGCTGGAGGATTCACTGCATCTTAAACTCCATCCCCCTGATGTACCTCCTTCAGCCTCCACTCACCCTTCTCTCACACTGACCTGTACATCCCACACGAGCTGCCAGGCCTTCTCCCACTTGGATTTCAAACTCGAAGAAAATCCTAAAGAAGGTGGGGGCTGAAAGTCTAATCTACTCTTCTCCCAGCTCTCAGCTTTCCCAACCTTCATGACAAGAGATGCTATGGATGATGGTTTTAAGAACACAATTTGTTGAATTATTTCCTTATTCAACTACTTTGGAAGACTTTGAGAGGGTTTGTTCAGTTTCTAAGGGATGTCTGTAAACAAATCCAATATTTAGTTTTGTCCTAATAGTTATGAAAGTAAAAGGGAGCTGAACAAAAAACCCCCAAAACAACAACAAAAAACTCCAAACCAAACAAACAAAACAACCTCCCCAAAAAAAAATCAAAACAAAACAAACAAAACCCACAAACCCTCAAAAAACCAAAAAAACCCCAACCTCAGTTTGATCACATTCTGCAATTAAATCAGCCTTTCAGGCAAAACAAGATACATAAAGTGAACTCATAAAGTGTTGCTGCAGAAAATGCTTGGTTTTCAGTATCGGTTCATACTGAAATTGAGTTCCACTAAGAAAGCTGCTGGAGGGAAACAGAAAAAGAAAGAAATATAGGGAGGGCAGGGTAAACAAACATCTGTAAAAACACTCCTGTTTATGAAGAAAGTCCTACACATCTGTATTTTCATTTAGACACCAGGTAACATTTTTCAAGCTAATTGATTCTGACAGGCAAAACATTTCTTCTGAGTTTATACAGAGGGATCCTTTTCCAGGCCCTCAAGTGCTTTCTGAGCAACAACCAGTAAGCCATTTTCTACGTTTGTCCAAATCCAAAGTTCACCAGCGAAAGCAAAACTTAGTGCAATACCGAGATAATTTAATTTAATAAGGACTAATGATCTGAAACGGACACAATCTCAGAGTAGGCAGGTAAAAATGCAAGGTTAGCAGTGCTTATTTAAATTAATCTGCAACTGACTGTTTAATAGCTTGGGCACTGACTTACAGGAAAAGAGCTAGGAAAGATTCCAAGAAATGGCCTACTTTATCTTCCAGATCCAAATCTATCTGACTGCCTATGAAAGGCAAATAACTAGCTTTTAGAATAAAACAGCCTGAATTTCCCACTACACCTACAAGGTAGGTGGTTAGGGTAAAAAGAAAACTGCTCAGAGAAAAGAGGGGTGATGTTATCTGCCCAACTTCCACTAGAAACAACAAGCAACCAGTAAAGCAACTCTGAAACTGAGACAATAAATACATGGAAACCTGACAGTAACCTTTTTCCTAGAAATTTCATTTTGTTTTGCTTAACATTTATTCAATAAAGGTGTCTAACAGACAATTCAATATGATCTCATTCAATACATAATATCACAGTCAAAGAGCACTAGGTCCATATCATAGGATGTTCTAAAAAACTCCTGTGACAGTAAGGCATTTTTAATGATGTATTAGATTAATAAAGATCATAAACCATGTAAAACTCTTGCTTTAGAAATAAATGCATCTAGTAAAGTGGCCCTCCAAAAATATAAACAAAAGAAGGGGGAAGGGAGAAAAAATCATTTTATCTTTCAGCTGACAAGCTGCAGTTTTCCTTTTCAGAAATTTTCCACAATGTGCATCCTCTAAAATGTGCCTTGATATCTGGTACACAATCATCTTAACATCCTGTAGAGCACAAAGATCATGTTCCTCAAATATTTTTAAAAATCTATTTATGCATATATACAATAAGATTAAAAAAAAACCCTTTAAAACACTTCAAGCACCTTAATGTTTTTTCCCATTAAGATTCCTTTATACACAAATGATATGCACCCCAATTATTTACTTCAAAATTAATCATTTTAATCTTAATTTAAATCTCTGCACTGATTATAATATATATTAGTTTCTTTCTACCATCCGTGCCTTTCTCCACCCATCCAGAAGAGCTAAATAAATCAAATTCTTGTCAAAAAAACACTCCCTTATTTACTTACAGGAATCTTACAGTAAAAATCTCCATTAGGCACCCACTGGTCTGATCTTAATCTGCCATTCTCTCCTAACCTGGACAGGTCACCCCTCTCTCCCCTTCACCCAGCCCAGTGCCAGCAGGACTCAGCCACAGCTCCAGGCATGGCTGTGCTCTCATCCATCGATGGACCCTGGAGAATAAGCAAATCAGTCTCACACAAAAGAAATCATTGCTGCTTGCAAAGCTAAAGGAAGTCAGACTGCTTGTCAGACCATAACACTTTACCCAGACCTCCCCAGCGTGGCTAATTTCATGTCAGCACAGAAACAAACACAGAGCCATTCACCCTCAGAAATCTTCCTAAAAGTGAACAGCATCCACCCTGCAAGGAAGCACACTTCATGGAACACCAGCCATTTCAGGCTGGCACATGTCCTGTTTTGGAAACAAGCAAGCCACAAGGCTATATGTTTACAATGAAAACAGACTATTAAGGTATATGTAAGGGAGAGAACACATCTTTTGCCAGATATTTAAAGAACTAACCACAGAAAGTAAAAAACTACCAAAAAAAAATCAATTCTGAAAAAGTTATCAAGGACAACCATGTGGGTTCCAGTATGGTGGTTGCAGACACTCAAAGTGTCCATAACCTGGCCATTCCAAAGGACAAAAAACAACTCCTGAAAGCTCTGATATTAGTAGCACAGGTCAAAGCTGGAAATTTCCACTTTTATTGGAACTCCTGTTACTTATTGACATATCAAGTACCAGCACCATGCTTCACAGATGGTCAGCCAGCAGCAATGCTCAGGAAAGCTGGCATATTCCAGAGAGTTAAGTGCTGTACTGACAATCCAAGGAATGTCTATTTTCTTCCCATTACTGCCATTAGGTTAAAAACCAAGTCAGGACATCTATTTCATCATCTCTAGTGTGGAGGGAAGGATTTGTAGCTATTCTGGAATTTTAAAGACACTACACTTTCTGATAAAATGAGTTCTTAGATTAAGTAAAATATGTTCATCTCTCCTCCCCAGTTTTCTGACTTAGATCAGGGAATTTTAAATATTCCATCTAATATATTTTATGTTATTTATGGGGTGGGAATTATCCCTGTTTCCCTGGGTAGAACTCAAGAGGGTTTTGTGCTTTTGTATTTTCCTAAATTTAAGATTACAATGTTCCCACACACCTTAACAAACTTTTCATTTTCAAAGGCAAAAGTATCTCCATCTTTTGTGTTTACTTAGCAAAAGAGGTTGTGATGTATTCAGCACTCGGTTGCTATGACAATAATTTAATAAAATCTTCTCCATAGGAAAAGGATTCTGGAAAGCTATTTTGCTTGCTTTAGACATCTATTTGATTCTCTCCCTTATCATAACCTTGGTTACTGCAAGCTCTCAAAGAACAGCCTTAGGCAGAAGGCAAAATGAAGAAATCTTTCCCTTGGGATGATTCCTTTAACTTTGCCAGAAGTTCACGTAATAGGCTTATTCAATTAGAGCAGCACTAGAGAACTATTTTGTCACAAATACCAACTTGATTCTCAACACACTCCCATATGCTCCTCCTGCTTTCTTCTGCTGACAATGCCAGATATTCTCTCTTACTGGGGTGTTTATTCATCACCCCAAAAGCTCCTACACGTGCCAGGAATTCTTCCTAAAGTGACTGAACAATTCATTCTCCCTGCACTGAAGCCCTGGCAAGGGAGGGATGGCCCTGCCCTGTCACCTCCAGACAGTGCTGGCTCCCAGCCATTCTCCCCCACTTAATGCCAGCCCCTCAGCCACCACTCCCCTCCACACCAGCTGAGTGAAACTGCAAGAAATAGGGAACTGCAGTTACACAGCAAAGGAGGATGTTACAGAGAAGCTGCAAACAGAGAGTCACACCACAGTAAAACTTCTTTATTTTTAACGAGGACAATAAGCTCATAAGGCTGGCTGACACACACCTCAAGTTTCTCCAAAACTTTGGAAAAACTCCACACTCCCTGCTGCAACTGAACATTCTACATGAAACTCAAATTCCGTGAAAAAGAGAGGAAGGCCCTCTGAAATTAATATTTAATTAACATAGGAAAACAAAATGCAAGAATTGAGAACAACCCCAGAGACAACAATAGGGTACATGTAAAACTCCGTGGGATGTGCACTGCTCCATACAACAGCGGTTGCTCCACACCCACTTTCTCAGATCTCCTATGTAACAAAACTTCCTGGTAATAGAAAGCAGTTTTAGTAGTGATTAAACTGACTGAAAACAGTCAGAAAAATTTAGTGTTCAGTGAATCAAATGGCAATAAACATTTGCAAGGAAGCAATAAAACAGTAGGTGAAAATCAATGGTCATTTAAAGCAAAACCCACAGGAAATGTGCCACACATCATGCAGTAGTAATGTAGCTGGAACCCACCTCCAGGAAAAAAAACTTAAGGAGTGGTATCTTAGTATTTCTTATATGAGAAGTACCAAAGATACCAAATCAAATTGTTTCAGGAATTACATTCAGATAAAAGTGAAATGCAGATAAAAATAAGTAGCTTAGGCATACTGTTTGCCAAAGATATAAAAAGATACAAAGACCAAATATGAAAATTCATCATGGCAAGGACACAGAGTACACACCACAGAGATACAGACTTTCAGTTTTGGTAGTTTGGTTTGTTTGTTTTGGTTTGTTTGGTTTTTTTTCTCAGAAGGAATCTACATGGCAAACTGTTAGAAAGCTGTACAGGTGGGCAGACTCTTGAAGGACACCTGCAGGCACTCACATTTTTTTCCCCAACCCTCATTCTTGAGCATCAGTGCCTGGCCCCCAGCAGAAATCAAGAATGGTGAGTGCAACAGTAATGAGGCAAAAAGCACAGCAAACCTCCAGAGCATAAGGCTATTCGAGGAAAAGGAGACTTGTCTCAAAGCCTGTAGCTCAAAGAAGCACCTTTGAGCCACTTCTGTCAGCAAAAGAAGGTGCATCTCTCTGCTCACCACTGATTCTGGCCCCAGGAGTTGTCCCCCTTCTTGCACAAACCCATTTGTTGCAGCTTCACAGGGACCAGATCTGGGAAACTATGTAGGTTAAAAGCAAGCCAGCAAAATACAAGTACATGAATTAATATTTCAAAACTGGCTCCCATTAGATCCTCCCATTAGAAATCCCCCTTTAGATCCCACTTGTCTTGCTACCATTGGTGTCAACACAAAAGGAGAAGGCCGTAAGCAGAGGCAAGACTGCTCCTCCAAGCAGGCACTTTGCTGAGATGGAAGGGCTTGTCAAGCAACAGCCTTGGCTGTCCTGTTACTTGAGATCAGTAAAAAGAGGATGCCAGAAAGCCAAACCAGGCACACACCACACCATGCCCAACAGACCTTTGGACCGGAGCACTGAAGTGGTCATGGAAGATTCTTCCAACTTACCTGGAAAAGGTGCTTTGATGATGGGAAATTTTCATAAACATTGGCTCTCCAAGGGCTGCAAGATGGGCAGCTTCCCCTGCTGCAGAAAGGAAACAGTGACTCTGCTTCTCCAACAGCAGCAGAGAGAGAAAAAAGTATTGTTTTTTCCCATAAAAAGGATCTTAATTTGATTAAATTGTTGAGTAAGTTGACAAAACACAGTAAGTGAAGTCACCTGTCATTGTTTGCTGAACAAAAGAGTTGGGGTAATCCAAAAGTGGCTATGGTTGAGAAGTCAGTGACCAAAGTAAAGTAAAAAACTCAACAGTTTCTTTATTTAAATGACTAATAACAGAGATACCTTAGAGATGGAGGGGACTTGGATTTAAAGTACCTGTCTTTGCATTAGCCTTTACTTTTCTTAAGGAAGTTACTTTGCAAACTACCATTTAAATGTCAAGGTGCTCTGCATCACTGCACCAATCTCTATAGCATCAAACTACCAGTTTAATACAGCTGTAAACAAAAGTAGTTTAAAAAAAGAAAAACACAAAGAAAAAAACCCCACAGTTTTTCTTTCTTATTATTAATAGGCCAAGGGTTTTTTCTTTTAAAAAAAGGCACTAAAAAGGAAGCCAAACCAATGGCTTTAAATGCTAACTTTCATAATAACACCAGAATTATCCAAATGTCACCACATATTTCTCAAGGATTCTGTTAGTAACAGCTGAAGATCACAGTGTAAGAGATGCTGTACACAGGCCTACAAACAGGTTGAAAACTTATTCCTCAGGAACAAATTTACAGCAAAAAGCACAGCAACATGAGTAAAAAAAGGTTTTATTAAAAGTATTTTGGTAATTGCTAAAAAAAGTCTCAACCAACTGCATGTCTCACTTCTGTGTTTGCATTCATTGTCCTCAAACAACTTGCAACCTACTTTGCACATTGAACATGCAAGTTACAACACAACTTGCAACCTATTTTGCATGTTTAATGCCTTTCCTGAACAGACTTCCATGAACTGGCATGCAGCACAGAAGAAATATCCAAGTGCACTTAAGATTTTATTACATGGACTAAAGTTCTGAAAAGACACACAGCCATGCTGACGTGGAGGGGAAATAAGGAACCTTCAGTTTCAGTGTTTAGAATAATGGCTGATACTGTCTCATACAACAGATATTTCATAAGTGAGAATCATGATCAATCTACACCCAGAACAGGAGTCTGCATCATCTTCCATACAAAATAATACGGCACCACCTTTTTAATACTATAGTGAAAAGACCATTAACCACAGGTATAAAGATGACAAGACAGGAAGAGCTTGTCTATGCGGGACAGTCACATGGCAGGCATACACAAGTGCAACTTCTAACAATATACCTTAAAATGAGAATTTGACACAATCTGATATTTTCCAGCAGTTATACCACTACCAGTAATGTAGTAGGTCCTCGATTACACTAATAAGAGATAAAATAGGTATTAATTACTACATCTTAAATCTCCTCTGTGGCTTTTATATCAAATACTATTTACGCATTTATTTATGCCTGAAGAATAGTTTGCATTTTTTCATTTTCACTTCAGCAGAAACTTTTAACCTGCAGTCAAAATGTATATGGCCGGAAGGGGAAGAAACAATTCCATCAGGGAAAATGAAAAAGCAAAAAGCAAATCTTGCCCTCTGTCAGTGTGAAGGAAGATGGGTCAACAGGAAGACACAAGAGGCTCTGCTCTATCTCCATGTTCTCTGAACTCTGCAATGAGGTCTCACTGCACTTGAGGCAGTAGCTGAACTAGAATAATAAGCTGAGGAAGCCAGGATGTTAAGTGCTCCTGTATTTAACCCTGTAATGCAGCCCTCCTGCCCGACACCAGGCGGCCTGGCTCCTCGCAGCACAGGCAGGAGGAGGCTGAGCGCCGCCGCCCCCTCCCTGCGCCGGCAGAGCTGCACCGTGCTGGGGAGGAGCAGGCCAGGAGCTGTCTTCACCCCCTGGGATTTTCAAGGACAACCACCTCCTACCAAACCCAGCCAGCCCAAGCCGCACAAGGGAGGTGCTCTGTGACATTCTGACATTGCTGCCTGCCATTATGCCCACTAGTCCCTTCCCTTCTGGGCTGGGAAGGAAAGCTTCCTGGCATGCTGGGTCCTACCCCTGCTATGGCAGGTGGGTAAGGATCTGCTGGCCTCCCCTCCCCTCCCCTCCGGTGCTCTGGCAATCCTCCCTGCAGCCACAGAGCTTTGGACCTGCTCCCACCACTCGTGCCTGGATAGCTCAGCTCCTACAAGCAGCTTTCACTGCTCTGTAACACCTACCAGAATGGTTCTTCACATGCCTAAAATTGCTCAAATGCATCCCTCCATGGGACCAGGGTCACATGCTATAGTTTTGGATTGCCAAAAAAAAAAATCGTTTTGGCAGTATTTATAACACAGAACATCTCTGCAGAACTGCTACCCGCAGCACCTGCTGTGGCCCAGGTGGAAAGAGCAGCATCACTGTTTAACATTTAGTTCACTGACAGCGAACATACAGATAAACCTTCTGCTTCAGGAGATTTGACTTTTAAAGACTGTCTGATTGAAACATGTGATTAACACCTTCAAGCCATTTATTTTTAGAAGCATTACTGAAAGTAAAAATCCAGACAGAAATGCACTGTTATGCCGAAACCATAATATAATTTAAACTAAGCTTACCAGTGATTGACTAGCTGTTAAGCTTACACCTACTGAAATAAAAATAGCCAGTCCAGAAAAATAGTAGCAAAAGCCTGAAGTTATTAACAGTATATTAAGTGTTATACAAGACACCTTCTCTGTGCCAGAAACTGCTGTCTCACAGGAAAATACTCAGTGTTTTAAGACACCCAGAGAGCTGATTTATGGCTCATTTACATTACAAAGGTTTTGCAGCATAAGGACAATTATCTCCCTCCTCCCCAGATTCCTAATCACTCCTGCTGCACTCCTTGGGATCTTCTCTCACATAAATCAACAGGAGGAATCCCACAGATTGCAGTGGAATAGCATGAGAGAGTTAAAGCATAGGTAACATTCACCTTCAAATTTCAGATGATCATAAGAAACACTCCTTGCCAGACTACAGAGTAGGACAGAAAAAAACCTACCAAAAAACCTACACTTACAACTCACCTCCACATAATCAGACTGGCAGGCGCAGGGTGGGGTGGAAGAAATCCCTTCCAAACAGTCTGGAAACTGGATTAACACTGAGGGCATTAGAGTTTACTATGGGGAACCTAAGGCCACCAGGAATATCCATGCAGCCTCTTACCCATTCAAAGCCCTAGAGCAGAGGCAAAAAGCTTCATTTCCATGGGGAGACAAGAGTAGGGAGCCCAATGCCTGGAGGCATGCAGCAAAAACTGCAGAACATGATATTAGTAGTTCAGGTACAGTGCAAGCAGACAGATATCTGGTGTACCCACAGAGGATCCACAGTATTTCCTCTCTTACCAACAGAAATCCCTCAGTTAGCTATATAGTGCTTTCCAATCTCTCAGACAGAGGGGGAAAATTGCCCCTTTCCAAAAGCATGTTCCTGCAGGTATCATTCATACCTTTCCCCTTAAACATGCAGCACCCTTACCAGAAATAAGACTATACAACGTAGCATGGCACACGCCAAAACCATACAGGCAAAAGCCTTGAATAATAGCAGTTAAAAAGGCAGGCAATTTTATTTGTGAGTCAGAAACACCTTTTCTGAGAGTGCATGTCTAGCTTCTTATCAACCTGTGTTTTCTTCAATCCAGCCAACTCTAACATAGCTTACAATGCTGACTGTTCTTCTCAAAATACTATACAGCCTGTGCCCTATTACCACGTGGTACAAAGCACAGGAGAGCTGACCAGGACTGCTGCCAAAAGGAGGTAAGGCAGTTGATGTTTCTCAGAGCATGGGCAGAAGATGATAACAGCACCACTGAAAAGTCAGTACCATTGGGCATCTCTTTAGGTGGCTGCTTCTGGAAGGTGTCTTCATGCTGGAGCAGCTCAGTGGTGACAGCTCTGTCATCCATAAGAGAAAAGGCAAAACCAGAAGCCTGAGTGTGACCACCTCCTTTCAGTAGCATCTTAAACAACATCACTTTAAAATCAACCATGCAAGCACACTTCTGCCAAGTATTATGCTAAATTTCCACCAGTGTTTAAGATGGACTTAATTTTACAGCAGTTCACTGGGGTTAAGCAGTATTTTATGCAGTAGATACATAAAGTGCCCAAGAACAGAAGAGAACACGCACCTGGGAGGCTGAAAGGATAAGACACTACAGAAACAATGCAATTAAAAATGTAATTATATCAGATAGAGTAGGAAGTCTGTATCTCACCTATCCAGAAAGCCACCTCACAAAGCCTACAAATTTTATGATTTTTAAGATTTGTCTTAAATCCCTCCAAGAGCAAAAAGGTAAATGGCATGGTCCACCAGGAACATTCAGCACACCTCTCAGTGCCCAGCATTCCCAGCTGTAGGCTGGGGGGAAGGGAAGTAAAGGAAGACAAATTACATTGCAACTATGTAAATAGAAACTCTTATCAAAACTGCACAGATGTCTGCACCAAAAGGCCCATCATGTAACTATTTATGTTCTATAAAACAGGCTAAATAAGTTTCTTTTGAAAGGCTGATAAGAGACACCCAAAGGTCCCTTTGGGAAACGCAAATTTAAGGTCATTGCATGCTTCTGTCTAACAACCCAACCTTACAAAAATCTTGCAAGGTGAAACATTGTGATATTAGTGGTGTGACATAGTACATTTGAAGATTAACTAAACTCTTTTCTCTGCCTAGTCTGCGATACAGCTCTCAAAGAAATCAAGAACATCACAAAACTCCACCTTTCTTCTCTGTCCTAAAAAAAAGCCCCTTCAGACAGAGGCCACACTGTAACCCAAGTCTCACTTCACACACAGGGGGAAGTGAATGGGTGAGGAGGTTAACCATGCTTCCTGCCTTACACAAGCTTTTTATCTCCACAAACAGCATTTCTGGTACTGGAAAGAAGTCTGAGGAAAGCCTCAGGGCCCCATTAAATACTTTCACTAATTCTGTTACCAGTAACAAAATTCTTCTTCAATGCTAAATGACTCCACTACGCTTGAGGATGAAAGCACTGGAAAGAACCAAGACTGCAGAAACCACTCTCTTGTTTATGTTTTCCAGAGGAAGCACTCACATTAGGAGTAATTCTGTGATTTAAAGACTAATCAGAAAACTGTGATTCATGCTCTTTTGACAAATTCTGTCCTGTACCACAGAATTACTAGACTGCCAATGCAGAAACTTTGGAATCCAGAAAGCAATTCCAATGTGAGATGAGGAAACAGTTCCCAACATAAACAGCTGCTCAACTTTTATCATTAAACACTTCAGAAAAAGCAAGTTAAATTTCCTTCCCAACTCTCATTCTCCAGGTTTACACCTATGAGAAAAATGAATTTTTTTTCAGCTATCCACCATAGCAAATCAACTGTCATGCACACACACACCCTAAATAACAGATAATAACCACTGCAGCCCATAAATCTGAAGTAGCGATCTCTTTGGCCTTTTCTTAAACAGAATGCCTCAGGCATACAGTGATACTGCCTGAAACAATGTGAATAAAATGTGATATTGCTATTCAGTTTCAGTAACTGGATTATGAGGTAATGTTTATATATTTGGAAGCAGAATTAAGATATTTTCATTGTACAAATGAACTGAAATGATGTATTATTTCCTAGAGCCATTTAAAAAATATTTAAGCGTCTCCAGGATCTTGACTTGACTATTCTTCACATCCAAGATAAATCTCCGTGATGGTTTGTTTTAAAAAACAATGTGTGGAAAACTTTTCCTCCTAAAAGCAAAAAATAAATTATGGGTGCTATAGGAAACCTGAATAAACATCAACACAGTGGCTCAGCAGAATCAGAACAATTGCAAAGAGGCTGAAATTAGAACAGTTAGAACCATTGCTGGAGGAACAGTGAGCTGAGGAGCACCCAACACTTGCAGTCTGTTACATGGATGCAATGAGTCTGGCCAACAAGAACTGCACCTAACAGAAAAACTTAAGAAGAGGTCTCACATACATGAGATGCCCTCAAGGAAGCATCTTTCCGCATATAATTCTTATCTAGGTTTTCCTCTGTCCTAGCCACCACTGATGCCCTTTTTCCACACAGTCCCTCTCTGCTTACTGTGTGTTTATTTCATCACCTGTGTCTTAATAGCCACAGAAATAAGAAATATGAAGTTCACAATTACTGGACATGGGAATAAAACAGAAGACTGGAAAAGTCCAGATGAGATGCTTACAAATCTGATAGCTTGCAATAAGACTGACCAAGAGAATGACCACAGCACATCAGGCTAAGGGTCTGTGCAAGCCAACATCCTGCCTCCAAGAGCTGCCAAGAGCAATGATCAGGGAAAAAACATAACAACATGGCAAGTACATAAGATGCCTTCCCCAGCTAAGCTTTCCAGATTCTAGCTGTTTACAGCTCAGTAACTATGTATCAATGATTCCTACTGTTGGAATTTTCATGACTACTTAAAAGGAAAGCCAAGGTTCTGTCATAACGAACTATGTGACTGAAAAGCTATACACCAACTTTTTGTATGGTTTATTTTTAAGTATTAAAAATAATTAGAAGGGGGAAAAGCTGTAAATTGGAGCTGGTAACAAGTAAACAAAAACTGCAGTAAACACTTATATTTATCTTCTTTAAATCTTGATTTGTACATTAAACCATCTACATGGATGTAAAATTAGGTATCTAAGCCAAGAACCAAAATGAATTTAAAATATGCTGTGGATTCCTTTACTTCCTTTAGATATTTACATCATAAGGAAACAGGAGGTGAGCATCAAGTTATACAACTGGCTCCAGGTTCCAAAAAAGTATTAACAACCTGCAGCTAAATGGAGTCTCTGCCTACTGGGATGGCCTTTGGAGTATGTCCTAGACATTTATGTAACTTTCTCAACAGAATGATGGTAGCAGGACAAATGTAAATCAAATAAACACAAAAGTACCCAAATCCCAGTGAGAATATTTTTCCTAACACAAGTGCTTCATTTTTGGCTTGAAATCTGGCTTTCAGTGGTGACCAAAAAGAAACTGTAAACTAAAATTCATAATTCCCCTGGAAACTATTAAGAAATCATCAACTTAAGTATAGTTTTTACAGTTCATGTCCATACAGATTGTTCAGATTAAGGTCACCACAAGTTGAAGACATAACAATTAATAAAAATAATGTAAGTATTTCAACCAACTTGTTGAAAAGCAGCATTTTTTTCAAATAGAGCATACTTATTTATTTTCCCTAAGAAGGCAGTAGACAGCTACTTGACATAGGATTGTACAAAGCATGGAAAATGCTCAGTGACTTGCTGTGATGAATGCTGAAACCCAGAAAACTGAACCTGAAAGAGACCCTTTTCTCATTCTTTCAAAGAACTATTCAAACTCTTCCCTTATGATTTCTCATATCCTTTAACTGCTTGTCCAGAGATATCCAGGATCACATAATAGCACATGCAAACCAATTCCACTTTTAAGCTGTACGTTCAGCCTTCCAGACTACAAATTTATATCCAAGGCAATTCTTTCCATATGATACACAACACTCATTTTAGTAGTCTCTTTCTAAATTAAGTTAAAATTTTAATGGCTAATGATTTTATGGGTGAAATACCCCTGAACTCAAGCCTACAAAATGGATAAGGGAAAACAGGGAGGCTCCACGTTCTGTGAGAGAGAAGATGCACAGGCAGAGGGAAGTAGAAGTTGTATCTGCTCATGGGAACATAATCACAATAAAAAGCACCAAATGTCCCAGTAGAGCCAATATACATAGATGTACCATTATGTACAACCATTATGCTGTGCTGTCTATTTTTGGACTTGTTGAATACCAGCACAGATATTGGTCCATTCGGGAGCCAGTGACACAGAAGGCAACAGAAAAGCCTAAAAACATAGTTGGGAAAAGAGGGCAAGAAAACTTAACTACACAGAATAGCCTTTAAGCAGGAGTAACAGTTAAATAAGGACCTATTGCATAAGAGAAATTTATGCTCACATGTTACTCTTACACTTTCATTTCTTGCCTGTTAAACTCCTACGAGCCATAACATTTTATCTACACACAGAATCTAAATCACTCTTTAAAAAGTTTTGAAGATATCTCTATTTTGTTTGAAAAAACTCATTTTTCTTGTTTCCTGCCAATCAAGGCAAAAAATAAGCCCTTTACCACAAAACACAGTGGGTAAAATTGCATTTGGTAAGAAGCAAAAATGGATGGTGAAGATTTTATTTCAGCTTCACATGCCACAGGGAGGGGGAAAGACCTGCGAAAATTGAGACACAAGGACCGTAACTGTCTGTAGTAGAAAAACATGATGGCTCAGTGAGTCTCTTCTACAGAGCAATTTCAAATATTTTAGAGGATAAATGTGTAAACAACACTAAATTTGGGGGACAGATGAAGATAATTTCATGGTCATCTTAATCTTGCAATTCAGGAGCTGGTTTGTCAGCACAGATTTTGAGATTCTCAAGCTAATCTTTCCATGAATTGCAAGCATAACCACTCAGACACTGAGCACCACCCCTACTAAAAGTTGCCTAGGAGGCACCAAGATCACACTACCCTGAAGATCAAAAGCCACCTTCTAATGGGAAGTCAGACACTTTGGGGTGCTGGCAGGGCAGCCAGGGAACTGTTTGTCCCGCTGCTCACGTTCACATGTTCCCTGGCTCTGCCAACAGAGAACTTGGGTTTCTGTTAGCAGGAGGTAAGAGAAAAAGCATCATCTCCCATTTTTCAGTTAATGCTTTTGACCTTGTTAATAAAATAGTAACATTTCCCCTCACATTTAGGAGATTTTCTACTAAAATTTGTGTATTGTCATTTACAGGTGGACTATATTAAATATTTTATTCCACCAGCATAGAATATAAACACCTTCCCTTCACAACCAGGATATAAGCAAAAGGGATCCTTTTCTCAGCCCTGAGAAGAGTCCTTTTCCCCACCCTTCTGACAAGAACCACAGATTTTCCTCCTGCTGGCAAAAAGTCTAATACATTTCCTGTACTCTTCCACAGTAAACAGAAGAGTCTTCTCCCATGAGCATCTGATCACAGACAAAACCAAAAAGATTAAGGTAAAGGTGAGGTGAAGTCTTTGCTTCATGAGAATGTTTACTACACAAAAATTTGGATTTTGTGAATACTACTCTTAGACTCACAAAACGTAACAGTAATAAGAAAAGGGAAATAGATAAATAAAGATAATAAAGGGAAAAATCAGTAAAGGAAGTACAGACACATATGTGATTGGGAGCAACTAAGGCTGCTCTGAGCTTCATAAATGTGAGCCCAAGCTGGCAGGAAAAGCAGTGTGTTTGAAGCAGCACACAAAACTGTATGAAAGCCAGAATTTATCAAATTTCAGTGCTTAAATTTAAGGATGGAACAAGTTTCTATAAATTCTAAGGTACAAAACAAGCCAAACTGATAGCAATACCAAAGCATGCACCTGATTAAAATATATGCGTCCCAATATTAGGCACCTATTCTGGTAACTTCTGTGTCAAGTCAAAATCTAACTTTTGACATCAAGTCAAAATTTTAAATAGTTAAAAAAAATCAGGGACATTGTTGGAACTGTCTTTGTACTAAAGGCAGTATAATCTGCTTATTATTTTCAGATATTTGTATGACTTTTATCTGGGCCATTGTGCACAGCATTTAAACTGCTCATCTGCAAGACCCTGTGGCACCTGTTCACTACAGCAAGTGTGCTACACTTAGGATGTTAAATGTAAATTCAGTTCTGCTTCTGTCCCTGACTGCACACAGGAAGGAAAGCTGGGCCTAACACCTACTGACAGACTGGCTTCTATTAACACATGATCTGAGGGTCTGCAAAGACATTCTTGTAAAAGTCATCTACAAGTTTGCTTAAAGTGGGGACTTAAGGGCTTGTATCCTATATAAAGAAAAAAAGATGCAAGCTGAGAGCAAAGAGACAGGTAACCTCCCCAAAGTTACACAGCAGCTAAGTGCTCATACTACAAGTTGATTCCACATCTTTTTGAACTTTGCTCAAAGTCCTACACCCATACAAGACATGCTGCCCCTGTGAATTTTTAAAAGAGGACACTCACAAGATTATAGAGGAAAGCAGATTAAATACAATTGTCAAGGACTTTCCTGACAGCCTCTTGAGGCTTTCTACTTATTTAGCAGACAGCACTTAGAAAGAACACATAACATTCTCAATACTAAAGCATCTTACTCAGACATCCATCTCAAAGCCTGAGTCTTCTTTAACACAGAATTACTTGTTCTTAGTACAATCCCTTTAGTTATTTCTGCTTTATCCATAATGCCTCCTCTGTTTCAGGGGCCATTATCCGCTTCCCCTTCTCAGAATCCTGAAATGCAACATTCTGCCAGCATCAACATAACTGCATTTCTCCAAATGGAAAGCAGGTCACCAGACATTAACACAAAACCAAAACTTCCTCCAATCTTTAGCCATTACACAGAACCTGAATAGCAATAAAGAAGCAGCAACTTTTCCCCACACTACTTCTAAATGTTGTGACAAGCATGTCTCTAAATGTCTGTAATGCACTAAGGCTACAGTTATTTAGCACTGAGTGGAGATGGGATATAATTCTCCTTTTCAACAGAATAGAAAACATCCTTGAGGCAAAGATATTTTTAAACCTATTTCCTATCCCCTCCCAAGAGTTAGTGAGCTTTGGTTCCTCTTGTACATCAGAGCTCAGAGATGATTAGAAACTTGCTAAGTTAACAAGTTATTAGGAAAGCAACATCACTTATTTCTTAAAAATCAATCATGAATTCCAAATGATAAAAATGACTGAAAAAACATTGCTTTTATTTAACAAGATGATATGGTTTAGTCAGATTACCCTTTCTTAGCTAGCCTTACCCTATGAGATAATGCTACTTAATCTGTGCTTTATTTGAAATCAAGTAAACATCAAGTTTAGACACACATATGTTTCAGAGATATTTGTTTTCATCAACACTGTCCGGGAACTGGATGGTAGAAGCTCAAATGGAGTGCAACAAAGTACCCAAGAACAGTTTACTATTACAAATTAGAATTATAATTCAAGTTTCCTCTGTTACTGAAAAGAAAAAAAATCACTACTTAAACATCAGGGATATAGCAAGGAAAGCACTTTCTGGATACATACTGCAGCATGGGCATCACTTTTCTACATGCTTGAAAAATCACAAAGCCTTGTGAAAAAAGCAGAATAAGGAGTTCTGTATTTTAATCAACATTGAAATAAGGCCTGTAAGATTACCGAGCAAAATAGCCTTGTCGCCGTTCCTTCTTCTCTTCCTTGGTCTCCATTATTTACAGTCAAATGGGCAAGGTGAGCAGCCAGCCAAGCGTGATTCTCTTTTTCCTGTCAGTACCTCATATCCAGGCAGAGTCTCCTGTATATAACAGATAAAACAGGAAGTTCATAAATCAACATGTCAACAACACCTACAAAATCCAAGAGGCTGTGGAAGTACAACTGACCCAGCCAAGTAAAACTTTAACCAATGCTTGCTGTGCAGTATCCGTGTAGTATACAAAGAGACAAAGCAATAAATGCACTCAGGCCAGCTTCTCAGCAGTCAAAGAGGCATTTTGTAAAGCACCTAACCCAAAGAGCAGCATCGAGTTTTAAAACTGGAAATATTAAACTACTTCCAAGTTCATACCAAAACATCTTCCAGGTCTCATGTGTTTCCTAGACAGGCAGATCAAGAGGAAGATTTGGAAATATATAATACAGACAGAATAACCAGTAAGACACACAATTCTCACTTTGAATTTAAATTTTAAATTACTAAAAATACTATAAAAGTGGGAGAGATCCAAAAGTTTTAAAATAATGTAAAGGAAAAAAGAGTGATTGACACTGTGTACAAGGTTTTACTGTTGTAACCAATATACACGTTCAAACAACCACACAGAGAGAAATAAGATGGACCTCTGGTTCTCCAGATGAAATGCAATCACCTTGAAATAAGTAGGACTAGGGAAGGTTATCTAGGTTATCTGAGAAGTTAAAAAACAAAATAAAAAAGGGAGACCAGTAACACTGGGTCTTGCCATGAAAATCACCACCTCTTGGCAGAATGCTGTACCAAGACACCTGGAAAACAGGAGCTGAGAATTTTCAAACTGCTTTATAATTACTGTAATTAACAACATGCCACTTAAACTGCCATCCATGATCCCTGCCAAGATTTTTTATTATTTTCCCCTCCTCAACATACATTTAACCTACCCTGATGGCTTGTGCAAATGCACAAAATAAGTTCACTTTAGAGTTTTTTATCAGTATTTCAGGATAAACTCAAACCAGGAGTTACTACTAAACATTTAAGTCTAATAGGCTGTATAACAAAGAAATGGAAGCCATATGATTCATAGAAAAAGAAGAAAAAATCCTCTGGGACCTAATCAGTTCCCATTATTTTCCCCTGCATTAAAAGATCACAAGCTACAAACTGCCAGATGTCAACAAAAGAGATGATGCAGCAAAGACAGACTAATCTTCTTGAAAAGCCCAAGAACAAATCACGCTAGAGTCTACTAGAAATACTTGTCACAGTTTTCTCTCCTTATTGATGGATCCACGTATGTCCATGGCATATGAAGCCCATTCCTTCAAAATGCAGTTTTTCTAACCCATTAGTTTTTAATACATCCAGTGCATCAGAAAGAATCAAGTTGCTTTGATTTTTACACATCAGGTATTCTTATAGTAATAGGTATCTGACATCTTTAGCTTTGTGAAGAGAATACTATTTTATCTCTGCAAGGTAACACGTGATGCAGTCTTCAGCTGGACACAGAACCTACATGACAGAAGCACAACAGCAGCATTGGAGCAACCTGGCCTGACCAGAAGTTCAGTCTGTATAAAGATACCACATACTTCCTGAGAATTCTGATCCATCCCTATCTTCCCTGCTGGGGCAGGTTCTGAGATCTTCAGAGGATCAGGACTGGTGGCTTCATTAGCACTGCCTTTAGAGTTATAGTAAATCTTTCAAAGTGTACAACTACAAACTCTACAGCAAATTATGAAAAGAGTTCAAAGGAAGAGGAACCACTTTTCCCACCTCACCACAATGTGATGTGGCATGAGGGCACTGACAGGCCAGAGCTGAGTCTCACACTGACACCGAGAACTATCAAATAACCTCAAAGCATCAATACAGTATTAAACCCATGACCACAAGAACAGCAGGACCCATGGGAATGCAAAGAGGGAAGAGTCCCTCACCCCACTGAAATAAGATCAGCTGGGAGGAACAGAGCCAAGAGAGATCTATCCTCCCTGCCTAATCCTGTGCAAGAGTCAGTGGCATGCTCTTTCCATCCATTCTCTTCCTCTCCCATGATCTAACATCCCCAACCAGGGGAGTACCTGCCCAGCTCCAGGCTGGCAGACAAAGAGAGCGACTACTACCCAGGGAGCCAGGAGGAGAAAGCCCTGCCTGCTCACAGCCCTGTCAGGCCCAGTGTCAGAGCAGGCACCCCTGCTTCAGCAAAAAGGGGCACAAAACAAAGGAGAAGAGGAGGGTAAGCCTGGACCTAACCACAGACGCTGCAGGAGGTGCCAGCACCAAACCAGCGAGGCACTGCTCAGCTCCCCAAGTGTGAGGGTTGCTGCTTGCTTTCATCAGTGCTAAACAAAGCCAGCAATGCCAACGTGGGTATGGAGCTTGTTCTTCTCACATCAGATAAATCCTTTCACATTGGTAAGGAGGAATAAATCAAGAATTTTAAAAAATTAAATAATGATATTCATAGCAAATGGGCACTCAGAAAATTGGAACGTTATCCACAGACCAGACACAGCACAGGCATTCACGTGATTTTTTTTCTTTTGCTAATAAAAAGATACAGTAACATAATATCCAGTCACCAATTAAAGTGAATTTTTATAATAGCATAATTTAATGTCAGATCCCACTCTCTTGACCTCAAACTTACTTATCTTACCTTCTTAGAAGAAACAACAGTGTTGTTCTAGAAAGGCATATTAAATTAAAATTATACTTTGAAAACATAGTACTAGAAATAGCAAACTGATTAGGAATGCTGGCTTCTTAAGTTCTGAGTTTACTTGTGTTGTTGGGAATGTTGTACTAGTTGCCCTAAAGGAAACAAAAGAAAGAGAAAACCTGACAGCTAGGAGGAACATAGCCCAGCCTGCAGTAATTGCTACAGAAAACTAGTATTTAGTATTTCTGAGAGGTCCTTTTCAATTTTAATTTTTAAGCAGTAACAGCAAAAGGCCACATTTACTTTATAGGATGTCACTGACAATTTAAAGTTATGTCAAAAAAGACAAAACTACTCCACACTTCTGCCCTATCTGTCCTTTAATATTTTACAAGAACAAGAAATCCAAGGCATCCTTTACCACCTGCTTGAAATGTTGTATGATTAAAATAAATCACGGTTTCCTGGCAGCTCCTTTCTGGTACAGATGAATACTGAATCAGCAGTCTATTAAAAATGTACATATTCAGGGGACATTTATATGCTGAGAAACACACAACTTACTCATATGTCATGAGTTCAGTCCAAACTCAAAGGATGACAAAGCTGATTTTATATAAATTTCAGGCTCAGTTTAACCTTTTCTACATAGTGAAACAGAAGTAGACTACGAAAAGCTTATATTACATATCTACAGCAATCCTGACTCTTTAATTAGGCATTTTCAAGGCAAACCAAACAATGCATTTCAGTAAGGAGCATGTTAAAAATTTGCCACTCTCCAAATTTAGCCAGTGTCAGAATTTTATAATATAATTATATAAAGAAAAGAACAAAATACATAAACATACACTGCTCTTTCTTATTTTAGTCTTACTGCTCTGGATATTTTAATTTCTATTTACTCATTTCTGGATACTTAATTTGTCTACCTAGTCTTGCTGCCAGGGAGTTCTGGGGATGTTACTGAAAATTTGTAATTAGAATGGGAATCCTCCAACAAAGCCACAGAAACAAACAAACAAAAAAATTAAAATGTTATAATCACAGGATCAGACTGAACTCCTGACCATGGATACCCACACCACTTCAATTGTCACCACACTCTCAAGACCTCCAGAACCTGTTCCAGGTCCTGCTGTCCTCCCTGCAACCTGGTATTCCAGGACAGCAGCCTCCTGCACATTCAAACTAGCAGCAGAAGATACTCTAAGTACTAGGATAAACAAAGGGAATGGAAAATTAAAAATAAGTTAGTGTGTGAATAGAGCACCCTTTAAAGACTTGGAAAGATTTTTTCAATTTTTCAGAATTTGTTTTTCTCCCTTTTCCTTCCCTTCTCATGCATGAAGAATAATGTACCTTGCTAGTTGCAGTTTGAGTAGTTCACATTTTCATGAAACAAGAAAAAGTCCTGCTTGCTGTGCTCCAGAGTAAGCACTCAGAAATCCTGTCTGCTGGCTCTAAAGCATCAACAAGTAATCCTTCAGTTGTGGGCATTACTATCCAAAACCAAGCACATGAACAACAGTGCATCCCACAGCACAGCAGTGGAGAAAACAATGAAGCATCTGATTATTTTTAGAACATTCAGTGGACTTGATAGCTTTTCTCTGGCCATCTGTGCCCACTTCAAGTCCTGGAAAAACATACACAGAAAAGAAACATTCAAGATTAATTCTCTAGACATATTTTTCATGATCCTGTACAGTCAATATCTCTCAACCTCTCATGAGGTAGGAAAATTATGTAATTCCCTGCTTTGCAAATGGGGAGCTGAACTGTAAGAATTGCCTCCACATGCTCAAATAAAAGTGGAAGAGCAGTGTGTTCAAGTATCCTCCCAACAGCTTTAATCCAGCCCAAATAGCCAGCAGCAATGAGAACACAGAAGGAAATTAGTTTGACAAGCAGACAGTTATTATTTTCTGTGAAATCTAAACTGACTAACTTTGGAAACCAATAGCACAGTCTCAATTTTACCTGCTTCTGCAGGCATATACATAAGAATCATAGCTCAGATCCACAGAAGAAAAAGCCTAACTCTAACTCCTCTGAGAATCCAGACTCACTCAGCTCCCTTCAGCAAGGAGCAAGGATGTAAAAAAAGCAATTAATTGATTTCAGGAAAACCAAGTCAAGAGTAGTGTATTCTGTACCTTAGACAAGTCTCATAATGCAAGGGACAGTGGCAACAATCACACTGTGAACAACAAGCAGGGAAGATGAGAGGTCTACACACACATTTTCCAGTTAGGAAGGCAGAGCAGATGAAGGCACGAGACTCCCAGTGAGACAGCCAAGCAGACATGGCCACAGATGCAACAAGGAGACCTCACTGTGCTGAGGAACAGGACACTGCCCAGACACACCACAGAGCTCTCATCTGCTCTCTGCTACAGTGTCCCACACAACAGTAATTTTTTATTTCTGCTTCTGTTATACCTCTGCCCCTGAGACTACACACACCACACACGTCTGTTCACAGCACTGCACGCTTCCTATCACCTGCTGTAAAACCTACATTCAAAACTGGTCATATTCAGACACAAAACATTACTAATCATCTGGCTTAGGCCTGCAACTCTGCAACAGAGTGTCTTCTTATGAATAACAAGTCTTCTGGGTACGTGTGCCAATTCTGACCCCTAAAAGATGCAGCATGAGAGATGACGAGGGTTATACCAATAAGTCAGTACTAAGACCAAAGAAAAATAAAAGGTATGTTTGTAGTACTTCAAGAGCAATATTAAAAATATCTCTCAAGTTGGAAGAACAAGAAACTGTAGAACAAATCACAGATAGAAAGGAAGTTGTTTCAGTGTATTAGATCTGAAATTGAACCCTCGGAGGTTGGTAGCTGTACCTCTGATGAGCCCAAAGCAGTTACTGGGGCACTGTGCAGATGCAAATAAGTAACAACACACAACCATCCTTAAATATAAGGCAACAGAAACAGTTTAATGTGAAAGAGGAGACACTTTAATTTGCTACTGGTCATATAAATGCCTGTGGTTCAGCTTCACAAGCCAAAGTACTAACTCTTGCATTCATTTCCACAGACCTTTGATTTTTAAAACCAGGAAAATGAATGCACACTTGCACTTTATGAGAAATGCTAAACTTTGCAGCATTCCATTAATGCCTCACTGACTGGACTAAGCAGGCTGAGTTCTACTGCTTTTAGGTTCTGCTAGTATATTTTACTAGGTGTAATAGAAAAGAAAAAAGTTTCTGTATAAACACTACAGCATCTCAAGATGAAACATAATAGAAATGCACAGCCAGCAAAGAGGAGAGTAAGCTACAACTTTTTTTAGTCTTTTTTTTAGGCAGAACGACCTAGGAAAAAATGAGATTGGAAGATTTCAGCAAAGTATCTAGCACAAGGAAGCAAAACACGGCACAGACTTAATACATTTAACAGAATGGACAAAAATTTGTTTATTTTAAAGCTATCTGAAATATGGAATTGTTTTAATAGAGTTACAGTTATAATGTACAGCGTACTGTTAATTCTAAAACATTAATAAGCTCTATAAAGAAGTTCCAGTCCATTACACATAACTGGAGGCACAAAACTAACCCAGGAGAGCTACTCCGCCTGAAGTTCACTCTGCCCTTACTCAGGTGAATAACTCTTCTTTATGCCTTTCATCTTTGAAGTATTACACCTGCCACATTTCTTGTGACAAGGGTGCACTCTTAAAATCCACAAAAAATAAAAATACGAAAATTAAGAGATGGAAAAGTAAGTGTTTAAGCAGAAGCAATTTCTAGACTTTTTGTTCATATTAAACACAGAACAGTTGCAATTTCTGTGTCTCCAAATAGAGAGAAATAAAGAGATTCTATGTGGCTATTTGCATGCTGTGGGCTCTCAAGGACAGCAAAGATAAGATCTGGAGATAAGACAGGCAAAGAAAACCAACACCCTCGCTCTTGAGGAACTGGGTACAATGTTTAGGAGGTTATTATCCCCCCTACAGTGGTGAAATAAACTAAAAGCTCAAGCATTTTCATTCCCTGCTGATGAAGAACAGAACTAAGCTTAAATCACCTTCAGTGCCCTTACTGGATTGCCAACAGTCTGTCCACATGAACAAACTTCAAATACAATAAATGACCATCAGTGTAGCAGACACATTTCTGATTCAGAAAAAGAACAATAACAAAACTTGAATCAGCTCCAAAGAACTCTCCAGACAAATTATTCCTGCCTTACTCAGGCAGAAGCTTTAACCCACTAACTCAGGCTGTCATGTTTCACACAGAGCAAGAGGAAGCAAATGCGCTACCAGAGATTCCACATCACCAGTCAGGTTGTCACGAGACAAAAACACCGAGATTTAATCTTCCCTCATTGGCAGCTGAACATCACCAGATGCATTTTCCATACAGAACAATGCATTTTACTGTTTAACTCTGCTTCAGTTGCTACACAGAAAAACTGGTTACAAAACACAGCATAAACTATTAACAGGCAGAGTGCTATGCTATTCCAAATGTAAAAGTGCAGTGCTGTTGGAAATCAGGCCACCTGGGAAGATTTTCATTTTTAGGTCAACAAGAACATTGCTGCAGATGTTTTAAAATAATTAATACCTTCATCTTACTGTACCTCCTGTTTCAAGCTACCCCAATTCAGTTAAGCATCAAGTCCAAGCCCTCTGACCCTGCAGCTTTTCACATTCACATTGTACAGGTATACACAGTGCTGCCCTCTTCAACAACCAGAAAGAAGAGGCAGGGAGGTGACAGTCAGCCTCTTCTCCCAGGCAACTAGTAATAGGACACAAGAAAAGGACTTTAACTGTGCCAGCGTAGATATTAGGAAATATTTCTTCACTAGAATAGTGGTTAGGGATTGGACTGTACTCCCCAAGGAAGTGGTGGAGTCACCATTCCTGGAAGTGTTCAAAAACATTAACAGACGTAGCACTTTACAATATGGATTCAGTCAAAGATTGGATTTGATGATCTTAGAGGCCTTTTCCACCCTTAATGGCTCTGTGATTGTATGAACCATAGAAGGATGACGTTTACCATACCCAGAGAGGGTAAGATGGCTATCACTGTTCCCTTACCTCTGCCTGGAGCATGTAGGCATACACACAAAAGACTTTTCATGTATGTGTTCCTCCACATTCAACTAAAACCAAGTACTTGCAGTTTTCTAAAATACAAAAGACTGATGAAAATTCAACACATCAACTAGCATTCAGACAATCCCCTTGGCATTACTTGATGTTTTGTCAGTCAACACTATCATGTTACTTGCTTATAAGAACTAATTTCACGATCTGTTTAGTATTTCAAAGAAAGCATTGCATATCTGTTTTGATAAGGTCAAGAAAGATACATACAAGCAACCACATCAAACCCAGACTCAATGAGTTGCAGGTTCTCTACCAGGTTTATAAGAGTCATGATCAAGTCCTCTTTATACTACCCTCTTCCCATACTCAGAATGCTGCTAAAGACCATTGGATCCACAGTGTCACATATTGCAGACCTGGCCACACTCCAGAGTTGCTTCTGTGAATCAGCTTACACAGGCCACAAAGTGGGATTTGCACTGGCAAAACAGCAGCACCACTGCAGACAGATGAACAGCAAATATCCTTTGGTGATCAAGGGGACCCTGACCAGAAAAAGTGCCCAGCCAAAGAATTTCAGCTTTTCCTTGTCTCAGGCTGTTAGAATCTGTCCATGGAGCAAGCAGCTGTCAGTTTCAAGTATTACTGCCCTTTGCCTTTCTCCCCTTTGCCCACTTCAGCCACTTGGTAACACTCCTCCACCCAAAATTACCACACCAATGACTCACAACAGACTAAGAAGAAGTGGCTCTGTGTCTGCATTTCAGTTTACATCCCACCACGCCAGCTGACACCTCCTTCCAGCAGGCTTTGCTGCACACGGCTGTATTCACATCAGACAGACCTATGGCAGAAAGCTTGGGCAGAAATCCATGAGAATTACTCCCTGAGCAGTTGCTTTGTTCTGTGGGCATTAGCAAGCACACACGTGGAAAGATGAGTGCCAGCATTCATGGGATGACAGACTACAAAAGACAAACATATGACATCAGCTTCACAGCAAACCTGCTCTCTTCTCAGCTCTTTTCTCACCAACACAAGAAAGGCATTTATATGAAATGTAAATAAAACTGAGGTAGAGCAGAAAGAGATTGGTGTTTGAAGACTCTTAAATCACAAAGATGTGGCTTGATGCTTGGCACATATATCTATATTGTCAATCACAGGTACCATAAATCACCACCTGTTTACAATTATTCATTAATTTAGGACCCAAAGGTTTATAGTAAATATTCCCATTGTACTCAATGAGACTTAATGCTTTATAGGACAAGACCAGGCAATAAGAAACCTATGATGAACAAATTCATCAGCCTAACAGAAAGCATTGATGGTAGAAATGGTCAGTTTTTTACATCAAGCACCTTTACAACAATATACATAATCATGCTGTGAAAATTACTGGAAACCTCTCTTTAAAAGGTACCCCCCCATTTTCAGGTGTTTAGAAAAAAAACCTCAAATCAACCCAGAGACACTGAATTATGAAAGGTAAGTATTAAAACACTTCATTACTTCAAAAAGCAACTAGACACAAAAGCTGCTTGAAGGTAAAATTATAATTTTTAAGTTTCAGCTCAACACCTCTTTACAATTGACCCCGATTCATGCAAATTTCAGGTCATCACTTTTTCTCTGTCATCTACCTCCCAACTGAGAAGCAAAGATGCTGAGGAGTGGGGGCAGAAAGGAGTCTAGCAGTAATGCAATGCTAATGTTTTCCTATCTCAAACACTGCTAACAGAACCAAAATGCCAGGTTTCCATAGCAACGTGAACTGTGTCACATGCTTACACTGTATATTAAGCAACACTGAACCATTTAATTGTAACACAAAATCCTGTACATTTGTAATGTACAAAATTAACACTGGAAGCCTTCACTATTTACTTTTCAATTGCTTAACCTCCAAAATTTAGTGCAGTCTGTTGAATGTGACCTTGTATTACACCTATGCAGCTTCACAGGTGCTCCAGTGCTGGCAGTGTAAGGTGCATCAAAATTACAATGATCAACAATAAATCAAACCCTCTTCACACTGCATTGAGTGAATCCTGTTTTCAAAAGCAGCAATGTTTCTAATTATTTCCTTCTTCCTAGCAAAATCCCTTTAGGCATTGTGTAACAGAAGATTATTTAGTTGCCTTGCCCTTCTGAAACATCCTGAAAACTTCTGTTATCTTACCCTTTTTCCTTCCTCCACCTCCAGATTCCTGAGAACACTATACACAGTTGCCGACCTTGTACCCAATCACCCTGCACTATATGCAGTGCAAAAACTTCCCCTCTCAAATGGAATTCCCCTTGCTATACACCAGAGCACAGTCACATTTACCTATTAATTAGGGAGTGACTCTTTGAGGGGCTGCTTGCTTCTTCAGAAGCAGAAATAGAAAAGCTCTTTATATTTTTCTGCAGTCTAACCATTCGTGCACAGCTAAGTCCTCAAAATTATTCAGGTAAGTAAAGTTCCCCATGCCTTTGTAGGCAGAAAAGATAGAACAGTGTTATGATTCATGCAAGGCTCTTACATGCCATCCTTCCTGCAGCATATCTAATCAGGCTTTTACTTGCTCAACTCTGCATGAGTTCAATCAGTGAGATGGTTCATGGCTTAACTAAACAACAAAAAAGTTAAAAATACACCTGAATTAAGCTTGAGTACTGTTGCATAAAAACCAGTGTGTAGAAGTTTTCTGGTGAAGCAGTAGCAGTACATATTTTACTTTCAGATTACTCAAGTGTTTTAAATATTATTATAGAACAGAGGTTGAACAAAACAGACTGATTTTGAAACTAAAATTCAAACATCTTACACTGATAGTATCAACAAAGTAACTCAGCATTCCAAAGCTAGATATTTCCTTTTGCTGGGGTGTAAAAAACAAACATCACAAAGTCATAAAAATTAAAAATAGCTTCAGTTCCTCCAGTGCTGCATTTTCACAAAAGCAATCCATCTCAGCCACATCAACCAAGTGCCACAACAGAGCCTCTGAGCTCTCTACTCCTGTACCAAGGGCACTCAGAGGGACAACTCACACAGATTATGTTTGTGACACCTAAGCACACACATGCACAATCGGGGCCCAAAGATGAAGGCTGCTAAATTTCTGTCTACCACAGGTTATACCTGAGGTAGCTGCTAATGTTTCAAACAAACTTTGCATTCCCTTCTTTACAGCTACATCAATGTAACTGCTTGCCCCTTCTCAGGCTGGAGCCAGCCAAAGCATTAACAGGTTTTGGATTTGGCCTTGCTTTTTTCAATGCTACAGTACCTATTTTTGAGGTGGTCACAGTGCTTCCATTTTTGGTGTTAAAATTTGCCTTTAAAAATCTCTTAAAATCGGGTAGAGACCTACTTTTAAAAAATACAAAAAGCAGTTTGCACCTACCCCATCAGGGTGCATTTGTGATTTGTAGTTAAAAAGGACTGACACACTACCTGTGAAAAGGGTACTACCTCAGAGCTGATTCATAGAATCAAGAATCATTTAGGTTGAAAAAGACCTTGAGGGTCATCAAGTTTAACCATAAACCTACCCATGTTCCTATCAATAGTTATGACAGGATTTAGGATTAAAATTCATATATCCAATCCCAAACACACGGCCAGGCTGACCTCATGAACAGGTCTAGCTTCCACAAGTCAAAATTGCTTTTCTGAGATATCTGCAAGCTGGACTCAAGGAAGTAAAAAGAAGGGGAAAAAAGTACATGAAAAGAAGCAGGAAAAGAGAAATGTTTCAAGGCCAGATGAAGTAGATTCCAATTTAAAACATGCCATTCCATCATCCTAGAGCCTTTCAGTGAGAAAACCATTCACAGGTCTTCCATCACAGAATTCAAAAAAAACCAGCACATGGCATAAAGAAGAAAGCAAAACTTATACAACAGATGTACAACAGAGTACTGTACAACTTTTTATTTTAATTGCAATATAATGCTGACAGCAAAGCAGTTAAGATTTGAAAACTACTCAGTACCGAATGTGAAGTCCTGATTCCATGTGACATCCATGGAAGTCTGATTCTTTACAATGCTTCTAGATTCAAAACAAAACTCCAACCAAACCAAAGCAAACAAATGGAAAAACAAAACAAAACAAAAAAAAAAA